>RDEW01000059.1:0-266011 GCA_011109175.1 Dicyema japonicum | reverse complement strand
CATAATCATAAAAAAAGCCGACCATTCGAAGAAAGCTGTGACACTGAGAAGAAACTAAAATATGAAATAGCATTACATTTGTCTTTGTGTAAAACGCGACAACTCGAAAAACAGTGACTAAATAAAAAAAAACGGAAATACACGAAATAATGACCAAAACGAAGAAGGAGGTTAATATAACCTGCAATCTGCAATGAAACTTTGAGAAATGATAGGGATGTAGTTTGTATAAATTCAAGGCCATTAATCCCATAGACACTGCAAGAAACCCAAATCCTATTCCTCCCCCAATCATATGGATTTTAGTTTTGTCGTTTAACTACAAAACATACAATGAAATACTTCAAAATTAACTGTAACTAACAAGCCGATAGCACAGATTTGGGAGAGATGAGACTCAGTAAATTAAGGGTGTTTTTCTCCCGTTTTTTCACAAGATAAATCTTTATTATGTCATATTGGATGTAGAGAATCAGAATGTCTAAAATCATTAACAAGGTGACTCAATGAGAAAGACAAATTCATAAAAAGTGAGAAAAATGAACTTTCAGTGTGATTTCTGTACAAATCACTAGAATTTGTATTTCTTATTACCTGATGAATGGAATCAGTGGTAAATCGTCCTTTGGCTGATAAAGTTCTTTCAAAATTACAGTGCCGACAATTCCTATGAAGGCACTTAAAATTGATGTTATAATAAAAAAATTAGGATTCATTGTAGTTTCGGGTCAAAGTTTATTCTGAAATTAGTTTAATACTTCAAATAATTTATAATTTTATTTTAAGTTTTTATTTTTATTTTTATAATCATGAGACGTTAACAAGAGTTTGATAAAACTCTACACAAAAATTTCGTGCAACACAGCAAGTCGGAAGTGCTTCTCTCTTCACGCAGAAAACTGAAGAAGGATTCTAACCCAGTTTACTTCTCGGATGAAGACTTGAAGAATGCGCTGCGTTTCACAAGAACAACGTACTCTGCCGGTACCGACAACAACATTCTAGTATTGAAGAACCTTGGAGATATTGGAGTCGTTTTCTAACGTCGGTGTATAACTATTCAATTAATTGTAATGTAATACCGTTGTTATGGAAGCAAGCCAACATCCGACCTATACTGAAACCTGGAAAACCTAAGGAAGATCCGGCATCATTTAGACCTGTGTCATTGTTATGTTCCATATCGAAAATCCTGGAAAGGCTTGTGCTTGGGAGAATCAAGGATTTCTTACCAGAAAAGGATTGTTCTACATCAACGTACCTACAGAAATTAACCAACTTCATTAGAGATGGATTTTCAAACAAACCAAGGCATTTGAAAACAGTCTTATGTTCCATTGATATTAACAAGGCCTTTGATTCTATTTCGAGAAAAATATTATCAAAGAAAATTTTCCAGTCCGAGATCCCGGGGAAGCTTAAACTTTGGATAACAAATTTCTTAAGGAGACGTATATGCCTCGAAGGACTGAAATCAGTCTCGCGTCTTCTTCCAAAAAATGTCACCCAAGGATCTCCTTTATCCCCCGCCTTATTCAATTTATACCTGGCAGACCTCCCGATACCGGAATCCAATAACGATGTTCTACTTACATATGCGGACGACATTGTTTTGGCCTCGCGTGATCGGGATATCCAAAATGCTACAAAAAGATTACAAATTAACCTAAACCGACTCAACGCCTGGGTAATGAAGAACCGACTCACGATAAATTCCAGAAAGTTGGTCACGTCTATGTTTACTTCGGACAAAAGGTTGGGGAAGATGACTGTCAAGTTAAAATTGGACAATGCTGAAATCCCTTTTACCAAATGTCAGAAGATCCTGGGCGTGACACTGGATACACACTTATGATTGTCACCACACGTGGCAAACATTGTTCTGTAGTGCGAGAAGAGGATCAATGTATTAAAATGTTTATCTGGAATATGGAAGACAGGTACCCACTCAGTCTTGATGAACATTTGCAAACAATACATCGAACCATGCTTCTCGTACGCGTTTGCTTCGTGGAGACCTTCATTATCATGGACAAACACTAAGAAAATCGAGGACGTTCAAAAGAAGGCTATCAGAATGACGGAGCGGTGGTCTTGTGGGAGACACAGAACCGGACCGACTACTTTGGAGGCCTCATTAAACGAAACTCCGGCATGCGGGAAGGTGGCCCTGCAAATACAGTCAGCCGTCCAGTACGAGCTTGTGTGGGTACGAGGGATGACATTGGGAGAATGAGGATTTTGGCGAACGCATCGGGATCACGTGATAGTTAGTTTTGGTTTTACCGTGATCTTGGGTGTTAAACAAATAAAATAATCAAATAACTCCACGTGGAGCCATGTTGTGCTATGTAGCTAGTTGATCAATAATGTTTTTCTTCCTCTTAATGCCGTCATTAGATCCACCTAGCTGAGGAGACGCTCGAAATTTTCATGAGTTATAGTATGACCCTTCATGGATATCCTCTTTTAAGAGCCCTTCTCGATCTCTGATAGTTCTCGATCTCTGATTTAAGGACTAGATATTCTAGTAGAGGTAAAAAAGCCTCATGAGAAACAAGAGTGTCCACGTTTTCACTCATAACTAACATCTGAAACACCTTGGTGGAGGTCTTCCCAACCATCACACGAAATCCTCTCCCCTCCGATAGCAACATTAAAGCAAGCGACGTAGCCTCAGTTTTAAATTGCGAAATAATCTAGGCTCTTCACATCCTCCATGAAGTCTTCCTCCTCATATAGTGAGGTAAGTTCCTCTTTACGACATCAAAAAGTTGAGCAAATATAATAATTACTACTTCCAAATTCCGGAATGTGCAACATCAATCGCTTCTACAACTGACAACATATCTCTTTTCATTGAATTTGAGGCCAAAGATATGAAATCCTCACAAACTTTAACGTTTGTATCACTCTTGATGGATAAGATGTACGAGTCCATTTTTCATTTTATAGTTTGATGAGTACTCATCTATTTAAAGTGACTAAATCGAACTATAACATTGCAATAATGTCATTAACTACAATAAGAGTAACGCTATCGTAAAGAAAACTTTGAAGTTGGTGAGAGGTAGAGTGACCTGAGCACCAAGTCTATAGATTTTTTCAACATCTCCAAGGAGGATTAGATAGTTATCTACTCCTGGAAACTCAGGGACACAAATGTCTGATTAACAAGCTTAGCTTATCTTTAATATTATTATTTCACGCAAACATTTCATGGATGATAATATTTTCGAAATTGACGAATGCCTGTTAGAATCTATCCACCAGTGTGCCGCGGCACATCGTTGAGAAGCACTGGTTTATTCTATTACAAAAATGGAAAAACAACATATAATTTTGTGGTCAATAGTCATTTTTGGTCAAAATTACGGATATATAAAGTCAAAAAAATCTCCCTAGTCATAAACCTTATTGTCAAGATTATATAGAGCAGTGGTTCTCAAACGCAGAGCCATATCCAAAGCCAACAACTCAGAGGCCATAGGACCAGACAACGTAACCATATGTAATCTGAAACACCAAGGCCATCGAGCCCTGGAACTATTAACCTATATCCATCAACACGAATACAATTCTTCAAATATGGAAGAAGTCTCTAATCAAACCTATTCGAAAACTAACAAACCAATAAATGAACCATCTTCCTATTGCCCAATATCTATTCTGAGCCCGGTCTCAAGGGTCCATGAAAGGCATGTTCTGGAAAAAAGTAAAAAACTCAATCTCAATACGTTCGACCCACCACGGTTTTGGGGTAACCATTCGACCACAACACAATCATTTACGGAATGATTTAACTCCCCCAACCTCATCAGAGGACAGTACTTATATTCGTGGATATCACAAAAGCGTTCTACTCAGTCACCAGGAAACTCCTTACAAATAAAATATTTGAAACCAACATCCATCCGAACCTGAAACTTTGGCTTGGAAACTTCCTAAATGGAAGACGAGCACAAGAACTCTGCAACAACATCAAATCAAGATCTCGCTATTTCCCAAATGGAGTCTCTCAAGGCTCCCCATATCACCCCAACTCTTCAATCTCTATATAAACGACATGCCACAAACCTGTAATGAAAACTGTCTAATCCTCTCCTATGCCGACGATATCACTCTTGCCTCCAAAACAGAAACATTCAATCAGCGACTCAGTCTCGCTCAACAAATGCTTGACAAGCTGGAACTATAGCTCTCGAAGCGGAGAGTCGACACATCAGCAACAAAGTCCTCTGTCACGCTGTTTACCACTACAATAGACAGCTCTGTATTGAACCAAATCTTTATGAAGAACGAAGCTATTCTATAACAAACACCGAAGATTCTGGGAGTAACCTTTGATCAGGGACTCACCTTTATCCGACATGTTGAAAACAAAGTAACTTCTACTCTGAAGAAAATGAGAATTTTAAAAGTGCTCTCAAAAACACTTATAGACCAAACTGGTGGTCTTGCCACGATTTATAATCAATTTATCCGACCAACGATGACGTATGCAAGTCCTTCATGGGCAATGTAGATTTCACGATCCTCCTCATTGAAACTATCCGCAATCGAGGAGACTGCAATAAGGTTAATTGGACCAGAACACAAATCCAGCCCATTGAAAATTTCTTAATCAAATTACAACGGAAACTCTCGAAGGAGGCTATTTTACCGAGCTGCTTTTTATTCCATACACTTTCGAATATCTACAACCATACAGAAATTTTTAGCCGATCCCATTTCCAATGAGAAGAGCTGTTCAGGATTCTCGACCCCACCTGACTCGTCCTCTCCCTGTTCGGTCTGGGATCACTTAGTTAGTTGAAAACTTTTATTTCTTTCTCTTTGACCCAGTGATCCTGGGGTAATAATAATAATTATAAAGGAATTGTGGATCTCTATTTCGTCATGGACAATGCTAGGATTCACCATTGCAATGGAATCAACGATGTAATCCAATCCCACTACTTCAAGATACTATATCTTTCTCCACACTCACCATTCCTTAATCCAATTGAGAATGTCCTCTTAAAATGAAAGGATTTTGTGAAGAGAGGGTCTTTATTGATGATTTACAGCTAAGATATCTTATCTCATCTTTCGAATTGATTACCCCTGAGGACTGTGAAGAATACTTCAGAAGGATGGAAGGATACATTATGAGAGCAGTTAGTGGTGAAATTACACTGAATGNATGAATAAATCTTTTTTTTGTTTAACTAGTATTGTTGAAAAATTAATTTTTTTCTGTCGTTATCGATAGGAAAACCCTATAAGAATACCTGTCCACAGATGTTGTATGGAGTCATCGTTGGTGTGCAGCTGAATGCCAAAAATATGCGAAGACTAAACAGGTCCCTATAATTAATCTGAGCAGGGCGTTCGACAGTATTAATATATTAAATAAATACAGCCTGAGGTTAGTACATTCCATCTGCAGAAACAGAGCTATCAGTAAAAGTTGGCATGAAGCACTATGAAATTTTCTTTATGACATTGGTAGTCCACTAAAGGAATTCTCTGTCCCAGATTTGTTTGCTGTAAATTTGGAAGAGGAGCTAAAGACATTCTATTCAGAAACACACTGGCAGAAATTTCTCCAAGAGATTATCAGGTATCATCGGTAAAATATAATCTATTTGATGTCTTCCTGAAATTGGACTTCTTGCAATAGAGAGATGGAACATGCAAGGCACATTCTAAATTGTATTCTCTTGAGATAACGACATTTTTGTACAAATTAGTATTATTACCTGCTCAGTCTAAAAAGTAGTTCTGAATTGATTTTTATTACATCATTTTCAGTAAAGTAAAATGAACAAAATTTACTGGTACAATTAAAATACTAAATATTGACTCATTTTACGGGTTGAACCTTTTATTGAAGTTTTTCCAACTTCAAAAATGATTTTACATTCACCATGTATTTCACCCTCAACTGAGAAATATAAACGAGTTGACGAATTATAAGTCCAAAGGCATATCCTCATATGAAAGTAGTCAACTCATCGAGTCTCTTTGTATCCCCATGGTCAAGCCACATCTGAGAAGGAAAACCGGCAGACTCAAGCCGACGTTTAATAAGTGCGTTTTAAAACACTTTTTCTGCAACATAGATAACTTATGCCTAAATTGAATTACACTCCGACTTCTATTTAGGGCGCACCTCCGAGGTGGGGCACCTCTATTTTTAGGAAAACTCAGTTTTGGAGCGATCTATGAATTTTCTACAAAAAGTATGACAATTAAATGTAGCACCTTTATTTTAGGCATTAATTTTTTTATTATATAAAATTGATTCGATTTTAAAAATTAATATTTTAAAAGTCACGTTTCATTTCAAATTTATTGTGTTAATTATAACGCCTTTGAATCGTGAAACGAAATTGAAGACTGCAGATCATCTCTTAAAAAGGAACATTCAGAAAGGAGGAATACAAGCAAGGGAACTATTTTTCGTACAAAAAATATTCCATTATTTATCGAAAGAGGATTCAAGTTCAAATAATTGGTAAATACTTGTATCTATTTATTAAAAGTGAAAATAAAAACAGATTGGACGATTAGGTCACGGATATTTTTATGCCCTTCCTGCCTTTTACGACCACAAGACAGAGCCAAGAGTGGACGAGAAAGAGAAATTCAAACAGAGGCATGAATTAAGGCATTATCAGGTGAATCTACCTGCTGTGATCAGATGATTCCGATTTTAATCAGAATTAATTTTAAATTTGAACATATGCAAGCATGAACCATCAATATCAAAAACTTAACGTTTGATAAAAAACAGAGGCAAACATTTTTGATTCCAGAGTAAATGAGGCTGTTGAAGTTACAAAAGATACTGTCTTCAAACAATTAATCTATGTGGCATGCTTTGATGTTTGCGAGTTTTTATTTGTTGAAATTGTGTGTTGAGATCTGACCGAATACTGGGGAATTTCATTATAAAAATTCGGAGAGGTGGACAAACAAAATTGTTCAATTTTTAGCGCAAATCCCAATTCGATTCTATTCGGGGATTTGGAATCGAAGAGTGTTTATTTTGAATTTAAAAAAAACAAATCAGGATAGAAGACGTCTAGAGTTCCTATCGTGGTCCTTTGGATTCAGAGCGTTGACTTCTCTGTACTGTGGTAACAAACTAGGGACATTCCTTGTCTCGTCATTGAAAACGGTTATTTTCGCAGATGTCCATTTTTATAAATTCGACATCGTAGAAAATATTTTATTGAGATTCGACATAATTAGGTCCATCACATACTATTCGTGTAGAGTAGTCCAAATAATTTTTACAAATCGTTTAAAACAATGTGCGAACATACTGGATGGGAGATCTTACTCTACGTTCAAATAAAACCGAAAAAAATGTGGTGGACTAAACAGAACGGAAATGGAGAGTTGAAGCCTGTTTAATAACTTTTTGTTGGCTAGGTAATGCAGAAATGATAATTTCAAATATACCGAGAAAAGCATGTTAAGTTTGAAATGTACCCTCAGTTTCAGAATATATGGGAGATACTACGTGGAGTTTGATCTCAAATAAAAAATTAAAAACGAAGTGATTCAGCCAATTTTGTAAATCGCTCGACACAGGAGAGATCTCACAAATTACAGACCAATCATCCTTATTTTCTATATTTCAAAACTATTAAGCAAATTGTGTCTGAGGTTATGTAAACAGGTGGAAGATGAAAATTTCATGACGTCACAAAAATGGGATTTTCGATCTGGCAGCTCATGTGCTGATTATTTCTTCCAACTAAATTCTGAGATTACGAAAGTTTGTGATACTAAATGTATGATGGGCGCTATTATTCGAAATGGGAAGAGGAGAAACAGAGAAATTTTTTCTATAATTTTCCTTATATATATCATATAGTCAACATATGAATTGAGTAAATGGAAATTTTTTTTCAACATTAACGGATCGCATCAATAATTCCTCTGGATGAGGGGTCTAGATGATCTCAGGATTACTAATGATTTAGTTTTTGGAATAATTTGATTTTAGTATAAGGGAACTCTCATGTATTCAAATTGTGAAAGAGTTTGGGTAAATCCCTAAGTGAAAACGAAGATAGTCTTGTTTCTCATGAGGCTTTTTGCTCTACTAGAATATCTACTCATTAACTCAACTATCTGAGATCTAGAAGGGCTATAAAAAAGTGGATATTCATGAAGGGTCATACTATAACTCATGAAACAGGGAAATCTCGAAGGTCTCCTTAGGTAGGTGGATCCAATGACGCCATCGGAAGGAAAGAAAAAATTATTGATCAACTGGCGCCACGCGGAGCTATTTGATTATTAAAATAAAAAATAAAAACTTAAAATAAAACTATTAATAAAATTTAAAATAATATTATTAATTATTTGAGGTACTACACTAGTTTCAGAATAAACTTTGACTCAAAAAACAATGAATCCTAATTTTTTTATTATAACATCAATTTTAAGTGCCTTCATAGGAATTGTCGGCACTGTAATTTTGAAGGAACTTTATAAGCCAAAGGACGATTTACCACTAATCCCATTCATCAGGTAATAAGAAATACAAATTCTAGTGACTTTTACAGAAATCGCGCTGAAAGTTCATTTTTCTCACTTTTTATGAATTTATCTTTCTCATTGAGTCACCTTGTTAATGATTTTAGACATTCTGATTCTCTACATCCAATATGACATAATAAGGATTTATCTTGTGAAAAAACGGGAGAAAAACACTCTTAATTTACTGAGTCTCATCTCCTCCCTAATCTGTGCTATCGGCTTGTTAGTTACAGTTAATTTTGAAGTATTTCATTGTATGTTTTGTAGTTAAACGACAAAACTAAAATCCATATGATTGGGGGAGGGATAGGATTTGGGTTTCTTGCAGTGTCTATGGGATTAATGGCCTTGAATTTATACAAACTACATCCTACATTTCTCAAAGTTTCATTGCAGACTGCAGATTATATTAACCTCCTCCATCGTTTTGGTCATTATTTTGTGTATTTCCGTTTTTTTTATTTAGTCACTGTTTTTCGGGTTGTCTTGTTTCACATAAAGACAAATGTAGTGCTATTTCATATTTTAGTTTCTTCTCAGTGTCACAGCTTTCTTCGAATGGTCGGCTTTTCTGATTATGTATGTGTATGTTGGCACTATAATGCAAATTTTTTCTGAAATAGAGATTACTCTCCAATGTCGAATAACCCCCAAAAAACTTAAAGAACCCAAGTCCGCGATGGATGAAGAGGACAACTGTATTGAATCATATTCCAATCATTATACGTTTGGAGTGACTTGCGAGAGTACAAAAAAAAGGTGGAATGAAAAAAAATTGGATTGCTTTGATAATAAGTGTATGAAATGTTCCTGCTTGTGGATCAAAATGAGTCAGAATTTGTGGATTCTTATAAGAAAATTGGAGTAGTTAGACGGTTCGGGTGCATTGATGAAAAAGAAACATTTAGTTCCAACGAGAATGTGTGATCTCTAACAATACTTGGTTTTACTTTTTGGCGTTGATTATTTGAAACCGGTTAGTTGCTATTGGTCGCAAGGTTGAGGTGCTAGCGTGTATCCATTACGTGAAATGTCGATTTTATTCATGAAAACACAAAATTTAATAAAAATGATCTTTTTTCGTTAAGGACCGTAAAGATCGGTCTCTATTAGAATGTCGAGTATAAATGTCATTTTGTGATCAAATAAGGGCTTAGGAAAGGAATTAAAGTAATTTCATCAAAATACAAGATTTAAATTAATTTTCGCATAAGTATTACTGATATTTTTGACAATCTCAATTTGCTACAGCTTACTAATAACTAGGAAAGTTGTCCTTAAAAACAATGAATCGTCCTTAGAAAGTCAATTAAATTGCCCTAAAATTTAAATTGGTGAACGAATTGTTATAAAAATTTGATCTAAAAATTCCAGGAAGCAACCGGCTTGACGGTCTACATCCGAGCCATATGAGAGTCTTTCTCGAAAAAGAAATTGGTACGATTACTTTATTACGTTTATAGATTCATTAGTTATGTTAGAGATTTTGGGATATTTTAGAGTTATTTTACTTTTTACTATTCTTTGTTAATTAAAGGATTGCATCTCCCGTTAGGTGATTCAATCCTCGAGGAAGTATTTTATTATTTTGGCTAATATAGACCGGGTCAGATCGTCTATTGGATAGTCGGACGAAAGTTTGAGCTAATGACTGAGTGGTGGAGCTATGGATGTTTTCATCTTTTCTTGAACGACAAAATCAATAGTCCGAATCATCCTGCTTGTCGACTTGTGAGTCGTTAGAAACATGATGTTTCAAACGACACGTGACTAAAATTTGAGGAATTTGAGAATATTGTCAGCGTTGAACATGTAATTTATTTTCGAATGTTCTATTAATGATGTAGGTCATGGTTTTTGAGAGGAAATGGCAAGAAAATGATTCTAATTCAAAGAAAAATATAAAATTGATTCGCAATGTTAACTCATATACAAGACCGATATCTCAGAAAGACATCGATTCTCTTGGCTTTTTCCTCTTGCACGTGGGTCAAATTCTTAAAGGCTCAACTGAAATGAAACGAAAGAGCAACTTGTCAATGAATTATAGAATTTTTTTATTTTAAACTCAGTAATAATAAGGAATTTTCAACCTGGTTAAGTTGACACATATTTCAGAAAATATCTATATCCCCAACTAACAATTATGTCTCGTCTTCCTTCTATTCGTGTGCAGAGAAAAAGAAAACTCTGTAATTTTTGATTTTCTAGCATGCTAACGCTCCGTACAAACAACACGACATCCTGAATACAAAACAGATTAGATTCGTTTAAAAAGTATCAATATCAAAGACATAACAAGTTGAAACAAAGAAACACGTGTGAGGTGATTCGTCTTAGTGACCTGTCTAAATTTAAAAAAATAATTTGTTAATATTTTGAAATTTTCCAACCGACTTGAAAGTGGACCCTGTCTCAGAGATATTCTTTTTAGAGCATTGGAGACTTGACTAAGATATTCATTCATGACTAAGACTGAATACTTTATTCCATACCAGTGCAATATGGTGAGCGAATTGAAAGTTTTGAATTACATCCATTCCCTGCAAGAAGTGTCGGCAAGGTCTCAGACGTTCGACGAGCTTTGGAAGCCGTTGATTTCCGTTCAGTAGTCGAAACCTCCAGAATGTTTAGACAAGATAGAAAACGTTTTTTATTGAATGACCATCTAATTTTTGTTGTTTGAAGGTTCCTAGTCTACTACCTTAGCTTCAAACGACTGCCTCAAGAGAGCTGCCAATTTCTGATTAGTTTCTTGAAACGCAAGTGATTGAAGCGTCGGAAGTACCTCAAATATAATGTAACATTTGTTCCTCTTGCTATGGAAATCTCAGGAGTCTTGAACAGTCGTCATACGTAATGTTCAGAAACTCGGAATATAATCTTAGGGGACCTTCGCGAACGACGCTTTCTCTGAGCCGATTTCCCTCTCAATCCAGGATAACTACACAGTTATCGAACTATGATTCCTGTGCTCCCCTAATTTTTTGTTCTTTTTTAGATCAATACAATAAAATATTCTAATTACGAAAAGTTTAAGATAATTAAGGAATTAATCAACCGAAATACTCAAGTTAATAATTAATTGTAGTCGTAAAGCAAATCCTGATATTCAACATTCTTAGTGATAAATAAATCTCATACCTTTTCTGATGATATCACAATTTTTTGTTTTCGCTAAAATATTAACTCAATTAAACCAGATAAAGGAAAATTAGTACGATCATTATCAAACTCAGAATTGATAATGATGCAGCAGCTGAGATACATAATATTGCAGTATTTTCGGATAACTAGGGTTAACTTAAATAATACCCAATTGAGAATTTTATACTTTATTTTGTTCTGATTATAACAGTTTGTTAATTGCGAGAAAAATAATATACCAAGTAAAGTTTTTAAATTAAAATTAAAACTCTTAACAATCATAATTAACAACTTATTAGAATAACAGGTCACATTTTATACTAAGTTTGGTTAACCATCCAATTTATTATTTTAAATAATCATATTTAGATTTAATTATAATATAATTTAATTTTAATTGTTTGCCAATATTTTGATCACAAATTTTCCTAGTTACTTGATCTGGGTTGCAATAATTGATATCGCCTTTTCACGTCTTACATTGTACCCACCGTTGCGCGGAAATGTTTTTTTTGTGAAAGGTCCGTGCACGTTTTCGATAGGTGACGGAAGATTGTGATAGATTTCCATTATTTAGTGAACATTCGACATTAATGATCAAATAATAGCGATCGGTGGACTAATTAGGTAATTGGTCGGAAAATTGGGATGGTAACGTAGCTTTTGTGCGACATGTCTACATAGTTTCATTAAATATTCTTTTGTAACTAATAAATAGGACAATATTTTGGGTTAAGTGCCATACGTTTTTATAAGTTGACAACGGGAACCGGATCGTTTCATACCTGGGGTACTAATTCCTTTTGGGGTTATGTATGACTTTTAACCCCTTCAATTCAACCAATAAGTCTTTTATAACTTTATTACATATTTACACCTAAAAATCGTTAAACTAACTAAAGACATTTTAGATCTGTCTGGCTGATCTAATAGTAATAACAGCCTTTTCACGAGAGCCACAATATTATAATATTTATAGCACCGCATAGGCAGGACACACACATTATTTAAGTACAGAACAGTTAATTTTAACTAATCGTAGAACCAAAGAATGATCTTCATTTCTTTTTTTTCTTGTGTGTGGGTCCTTTCTAGACAATCCAGTTCCGCAGTGAGTATCCACTGATGACGGCGTCACTTGTCAAACCCTTTAGCATCGTAGATGCGTGGAACCTTCCACCAGTTGAACGGCAGCGAGAATCGAACCCGTAACCTAAGTCACTTTAGCCCGACACCTAACCACTATGCCACCGGTCTAGCTGATCTGAAAATCGAAAACTCATTTCCCTGAAAATAGATAGCATGGTAATCTCGCAGACAAAAGTTGTGCCAAAACTAACAGATATCCAAGCGATTTTCCACACGTTTCTGTATAGAATCACCTTTTTGAGAATATCCTATTTAATGAAAACATAAATCTGCGTCAGATCCGTAATCTTTATGCTTACATCATCAATATCTGCCTTAGTTGAAAACTTTTTGTGAATTATTTAGACTACTCTACACGAATAGTATGTAATTGACCTATTACGTAAAATATTTCTGCGATGTCGGGTTTGTACTTATGCGCATCTGTGAATATAATAGTTTTCAATATCTCATAACGTCCTAGGTGGCTCAAGGTATATGAGGTGACGAGACAAGGAATGCCCCCTAGTTTGTCACCAAAGTACACAAAGTCAACGCTTAAAATCCATAGACGGTTTGGCTTATCCGACGTAAACACTTGGAATCCATAGCTAGAAGCTTCAGACTTGGTCTATCGAGATTGTCATACACACAAAGTATACATTCTCAAAAATTAAGTGCCCGAAGTGAATCGAATTGGAACTTGCGTCAAAAATTCAACAATCTTGTTTGTCCAGGTCTCCAAGCTTTTATATCTCGCAGCCACAGAGTTGACCAGTTAGTCAGATGGCTCAATGTATTGAGTTATCGAACAAAAACATGCAGTACCCGTGTCGAATCTGACTCTGTCCATAGGTTGAAGGTTCTGAGCATCTTCGATGCTTTCAGGTTTACGATAGTCGTCGTCTTCAGTTTTCATTAGCCTCTGCTCTCAAAACCTTGCCCGGAACACATCTTGAACGGTACATTATCTTCTGGTACGGTTCTCTTGGATGCCCTCTATTTTTTTCGGGGTGCTTAAGTTTACGAGAAAAAAGGTTGAATCGTTCCGACTCATGACGGAATTACTTAAAACTCTGGAAGACATACTGTCTTCTTGACGAAGAATAACATTTTTGTTTCCACAATGATCTTCTCATTATAAGTTTCCACGAGTCTGATTCTGGAGGATCTTATCAAACAGACGACTGAAGAAATCCTCAATATCAGTTTTGACAGCACTGACTGGTCCCAGGGAAAGCTCCCGATAAGGTTTAATGGAGTTGGTTTGAGCTCTGCTGCCGATTATCCATTCCATGCTACCTGTTGTCTTCTCAAGCTGCCATGCCTTGGCCAACTCAATTTTATGTTTTTGCCACGGAATGAGTATGGAGTCTGTGCTAGACGTGGTTGTGCAGTAGTGGACAACAAGCAGGCTTTGTGTTCCGAAGAACTTTATCTCTCAAAAGGACTGGGATGAAATCATTTGTGATAAAAAGCTGAATGAACTTGGAAGGTCCGCGGATACCCATCTTCGCACATGTCTGAATACGACGTCTCCTTAAGTCACGCAGGTTACGCTGCATGCACTGCTGAAAACTTAAATAAGAGGAAATACAACGGCATCGTGGACCAGTTCGTTTTCAAGTCGATCTCCGTTGAGACGGTTGCCGTTAATGGCCCGAGCGCGTCTAAGCTTATCAGGTTAATCAGACAGCTGCGGGGAAGCGGAAGGGTGAATCTAGATGGAAGGGATGCCTGTTCCAGAAGATGTGAGAGGTAACTCCTATTGCGTGCATAATCCTGCAGGCTATAATGGAGACCTATCATAACAACTTTTCTTTAACAATAATTAATGCTATAATTCAGATGATATGTGACAGTTAATTAGCTTTTCTTGAAACCTCGTTGGAAGATAATGTTCTCATATTTGTCAAGGGATTTAAGATCTCCACATATCAACACGTGCAGACAATCTCTTTGCATCAACCATTTACTCTTTTTCTTTACATTTAAAAATTTTGGTTTTTCAAATAAAAAAATAAATAATTTCGTTAATTTTTCCATATTGCAATTTTCTGGTTTCCTTAATAATGCGTTTTCTGTTTTCATTGAAGACACTCATCTTTTTAATTCCTTAATTATCCATTTTCAAGTGGTTTTATTGAAAATTTTTGCGCAATTCAATTTTTTGATTAAACATTATGCGAAAGTTATAAAACATTTTTACATTATGAAAAAGTATTACGTGGAAACGTATTCCCAATCCTACTTGAAAGGCTTAATTATTTAAATTTTTTAAAATAATATTGGTTTTCATTTAGGAAAGAGAGTAAACGGTTATATAGCGGCTGCCCTGACTGCGTGGATATTCCCTCTCAGGATGGCGAGCGAGATTCGCTGGTTTTTGATAAAGTTATTAAACAAATCGAAAAATCCATTAAATTGTAAATTTATAGTTAATGATTAATTATTTAAAATATAATAAATTTGGATATCTAAAAAATAGTAGATTTACGCAATTTATTTGTTTTTTGTGAATGAAAGGCCCTTATAGAAGAAATGAATATTTAACTGTAATTTGCTTAAAACATTAATTTTTAGGAAAAAATCAAATTGAAATCTCATGAAAAGAGAGAATTGTTGGGACATAAGATTGACGAAAGTAAAGATACGTCTGCTAGTGATATGTCTGAGAAAAAGCAAGTCGATGACTCCATAGAAATGATTGATAATTATTCAGACAAGTTCTCATTTCAAGAATCTTTTTGGGACACTTTGGATTTTGGATTCGATATTTTGGATAAACTTGCTGAAGAGGTGAATAATAAGTCTACAAATTCCACATCCACCACTGATGGATCGGAATTTCTATTTATTCCCACGGATATGGTCATCACTGACAATGAGCAGGAACAAATTTAATAGTTAATAAAAATTATTCAAATTTGTTGTTATTTCCTGACGTTTTGTTTATTAAAATAATTTATTTTCCATTACTTTTGATATATTAGACATAGCAGGTTTCGTATTGGAAAACCTCCTCCAGTCCCTGAACACTGCAGAGACTCCATCCATAACTCATCGAATCAACTAACTTATTCAACACGAGTCCTTTCTTGGATACTTCATTATTAGTCAACCTCACTGTGACAGGGTTTCAAAAAAGTCAGCCACTTACTTCCCACGGATTATCCCTAAATGTGATCATAATCACCAGACTGCCTGGTGGTGGTAGAACCAACTCAATTTACTTATATCGAAAGTTTGGAGAGGAACTGATGATTAATATAGTCCCTTCTGACACCCAAAAAGACGATAAGACGAGGCTTAATACAAGTAAATCTCAACAAAATCTTATCTGGATGTCTTCATTCTCCAAAACTACTATTCTAACACAGATTAGTTCTTTTAAATTAAAGGTAAGATTTTAGTGAACGTTTAAACAGAAGGCTTCCTTTAAAGTCGGATACTCTAAATAAATGAGAAGGTCCTCGATTTCGAAAAGGATTAAAATATAACTTTTGTAAATAATGGGAGTGATTTCATTTTATGCATTGCAATAATATTCCGAATAGGCGCTTCCGTATCATTTCTAATTTGTCTTAATAGTTTTAGTAGAATATAATTCACTCGGTGACTATTCCCACTAATAGGGTGTATATTATCCTATTTTCGCAAGGGTGGTGTCTTTAATGTGGTGTGTGACCTGCGTTAACTGCCCTACGTATTCACTTATCAGCCCATTCTGTCTTGTGCCGACGATATCATAATTACCTCAAAATTTATGTAGAAAAAATTATTTTAAATATTAAAAAAACTTTACTAAAATATAAAATAATGTAAAAAAAACGTTTTCATGTTAAACATCTCGGCCTTTAGATAATAATTTTGGCAATAATAAAAAAAATTTATGGATAAATAATGACGTGGAAGGATATTTTGCAAATAGCCGTATATACATGGAGAAATATGTTGTTTTTCCATTTTTAATTTAATAAACTTATTAACAGAAAATTTAGATTCCAGATACTTCTTAATTCCGTATAAATCGTTACTAAAATACAATTTTTGAATATGCTACATCTTATACTGCAAAGTAAGTTTTCCCTGTCATCTTTATCAATTTATTAACCAATATTCATATAATTTAGCAGATAAATTGCTCCATAGTTCATTATAACAGTTTTCCAAACATCTTTCTATTAAAATTCCATTTCCATCAAAATTATACTTATTTTTTACTTCAAAAACATTTTTACAAAAATTTCAAGACAATTTCCCTTCTGAACAGAATTATCTTGGCTAGATAGCCAATTTCAAGAAAATTTTCTGATTTTATGGAAGAAATTTATTTGTGTATTCACATATGCATATCGATTTCGTAGATCAAACCAATTTTTCCCAATTCTATAATAAATGCATTTAAAAAACTAAAAAATAGCTTCGGTCAAGTTACCCTAAGCATAAATTTGCATTGAAGGAAGTCGACATCCAATAACCTCAAACAAGTTTTTTAAACTTAAATGCTCGACTTATGCAAGGAAAATCATATTCGACTAAGCACTAGTGACCTCATTGAGACTAGAGTCGGTGAGTGGAATGAGAAAATCATATATTTCACTGTATCACCTCCGAAATTGTAATAAAAATGATAGACCTGTTACTTTGAGATGTTTATTAGACAAAAGATTAAAAAACTGTTGTTAGAAAATTCGTGAGTTGATAGAAAATTCACCAGGATATTTTCTAATATCAGTCTCTTCATTGACTTTCTTGATTTGAATGCAGCATAACAGTTGATGACACGTTAGTATTTTATTCAAAACTTAAAAAATTAATAATTAAAAAATGAAAATCAATAAAAATTTGTTCTTATTGACCTAAAAAAATTAAATTTTGACCATTTTGACATTACCCAAAAATGTGTTTGATTTTAGCGTGGCGTTGTGGTTCGCCAATTCTGTATTAGTAGCGCCCAGAGGGCATTTAATGTTCCACCAAAGCCTTAAAATGAGATAATTGTCAAGTCATTATTATAAGAGAATGACATTAATAATTATTATTACCCCCAGGATCACTGGGTCAAAGAGAAAGAAATAAAAGTTCTCAGAGACATTAATAATCGAATACGCCAATCTGTAATAAATAATAACGTCTTATGTAAGCAAACATTAAACACTTCCACCAATATTTTATTATGCAATGTTTTATTATTTAATTTAATTATTTTATTTTTATGAACCTTGTGCAAAAAAACAAGAACATGAAAAAGTATAATTATAAAAGTAAATGTGTCTAGATCGACAAATCTCTGAGGTTAAATTCAATATTATTGATTTCGTTGTGAATTAAGGCGTTCAGCTCAACACGAAATGCCAACCGAGACTCATAAAGCAGAATTCTGTAGGAATTATCTTTAATATCAAAAATTGCAGAATTTGTAAGACTAAATTGCAATAAAAATCAGCAAACTCAGTGAAAAATTGTATATTCTTTAGAATTTTTTAGTTATTATGAAGATCGCATAATTCAGTATTTTCAGCAATCACCTTATTTTTGCCCTCAACCTATTTTGCCAGATCTTTCACTTCACAATCATGTTCATAAATACAGTAAACCCTTATTAATCCGAACTAAAAAAATTTGGATGCCTTTCGGATTGTGAAGGGAATAAATATATTAATTTCATTGTAGTTAATATTTATGTTTTAATATATAATAATAATCTCTCCACTTTAGCATTAATAATTTCCTCGTCGACATTATAATCTTACAAAGAATGACAATTTCGTTCTCGTCGAGCACTTCTGTTTGAGTTATTTCTGATTCAGTTTTTCGATACCCATTCAAAACAGGATCTTGCATTATATCTTCATTAGCAAATTAATCAAGACATTTAATTGCCTAAGTATTTTAAAACAATTTTATGGACTTTTACTTCGTGTGTGAGAAACCATAATGAAGGCTTTCCGTAAATTCACAAAAATTTTTTTCCAAATCAAGGGTATATAATCCAAAATAAGCCTTTTTCTATAATAATGCTTAACGTTCATGATTATGCTTGCATCCGTGGTTGAAGTTGTGTTTTAAGGAAGGAATAAAATTTCAATTTTTAAAAAATTTCGTTAAAACGTAAGTATTATCAATCAGTAAAAATAACTTTTCTGTAACATTTTAATTCATCACTAACAATTTATGTTGTCATTAAAACCCTTTTATTTATATAGTACAATAATTTTTTTAATTTTTTAAGTCAAAATCTTTTAAAAAACTTAATTTCATTTTGTGTTCTAACTTCAAAATCATTGATTCCAAGCTCTTCACCAAATATTTTAGCTTATGAAATGATGATATCTTGAGTAATAAATGATATCTCCATTCAACAAGTGAATTATCAAGTTGATGACGCTACCACTTGGCTCTTGATTTGTTAATAGTAGTTTCACAATTTTCCAACTTTCACGGTTTTTTAGAATTTCTGAAAGTGTACAAAAAGGGTTCATTTTTATTTCACAGATATGGGATAATTTTCTGAGAGTCATTTTGATGTATTTTTATTTCACAAATATTACTTTTTTCTAACAATTTGGTACTGTTAGATTTTAAATTTAAATTCATTTGAATGTATGATAAAAACAAAATAAATTAATCCGAAATTTTTAATAAATGTCTTTCGGATTATGAAGTTTCGGTTTATTGAAGCCTGTTAGTAAGGAAACTTTGTAAAATTTTGCTAACTCATCAAAAAATCCGGATAATTGAAGTTTTGGATTATTGATGTTCGGATTAATGAAAGTTTACTGTATTTCTAAGTTTCCATCACTGATTCCTGTAATTCCTAAAAATTTCTAGTAGTAATACAAATCTAAACTATATATCTCTTCCAGTCTTTATCTCATATTCAGCAATCTGTTTTGGAACTGAATTAAGCAAAATCACTAACCTTCATTTTTTCGAAATAAGTTCGTTCATATACAGATAATTCCACTTTCCTTTCTGATTTAAAAAAATAGCCAGAAAAAATCGTGAGCATTTTTTAAGCATAAAAAACATCGATACACATCCAGACGTAAGATACAACATCTCAACGCTTATCAAGTTCACTTTTTCAATAAAGCCCTAAAGTGAATTTACAAGATTACATTCATCTTCCAAATTTTCAGAATATTTTTTAATTAAAAAAACAGACAAATAGAGCGATAAATTAATTCTAAAGTAATCACAAGACCAACTTGGATTTTACTTTACTCGCGACAAGCTTTTTTTCAATATTTTCAAGTTTAGGATACTCACCAAATATTTGGGGTAAACAAAGTCACTCTTTCTAGCCAGCTCCTTCCAGAATACAGCACTTTCTGTTTTGACCTCCCTTTCAGTATACAGAATCCTTTATTTTCGCTGTTTTACAAATTCTGATGAATTAACAATAAAAAATACCTTTTGCAGTTAATTTAGCTTTTTTTCGAATTGGTCATAAGTAGCGACGGTCAACCTTCCTGACACGATTTCTGCTATAATAATTACACATTACCCTCAAATATTTTACTCTATAACAGACTACTCCATTTCTCTTAAGAAAGATTGACGAATCTAGAATACTACTACCCTCGAACCATGTGTGATAAGTCTGCTCTGCGGTAATGAGTTTTTTCAAATTTATTTTGATGGGTTTTTTCGATGTTGCGGGTTTTATTAAAATTCAAAGATTCCGGAATTTCCTTGGTATTCTCGTAAGAACGTCAGATTTGTCAATTTCCTATGTTTTTTCTCATAGTTGTGAACTGTCTCTGATTTCTTCGACACTTCATCTAACATGTAGGGTTTGTGAAACTCCTACTATTTTCATCAAAATCTTGGGATTTTTCAAATTTTATAATGAAAACAAGTCTTTGAGATCTTCCTTTAAATTCGAAGGACTTTTCAGGTTCGTCAGTCTTACAGTAAGAATCGTATGTTTTTTTCAACCTCATTTGCTTTTCTAAAATCATAAGTCGCATTTGATAGTAAAAAATTGAACCAGATTGTTCATTTTTTAGAGATTTCACGAATCCTCACACTGTTTGATTTTTATAGAATTCAGTAAGATCAATCTTTTTATGTAAATCATCCATTTTATAAAAATCCGTGACGAATCCTCTTCCAATGACTCGCCTGAAAGTAATTTTAAAAAAACCCAATTTCGTTTGAAGAATATTGTGCTTGTCAGAAACCATTAGCTGTTTTTTATGTGCTTTTTTGCTTTCATCATTTGTGTTGGTCGATTATAAGTCTGGTATGAGTTCTCTAAAAGTAGAGATTTAAATACGATTTTTTTACTTTCGATCGAACAAGGCACGTGGTTTTCTAAAAATAATATAATAAAAAACATCATTAGTATAATTCGTGAATGTGGAAGATGTGTGTCTTAAATGTCTGCTTTAATATAGCTTCATACTATCATATAAAAAAATTATTATAAAATAAGCAAGCCTTCTGAAATATAATAATAAAATTAATATTTTGTTTAAAATAAGAATGTATACGACATACAATTCCAAAGGTTGCGCAATGAAATTATAAATGAACTACTAAGAATGTAAAATATACATTTCCTGTCCAACTGGAGCAGCTTGGACGTGCTCAAACCAACCGAAGACGGAAGGAACCACTCTCCTCCCATGGGAAAGTGGCAACTGCCTTGCCTGGGATGCACTTGAGTTGATGGTCTTTCTCCCTCCAACCTTGCAACTATCCCAGGATCTGCTTCGGAGAAGACTGAGACCATAAAGTTAAAGAAATATGCATGTCTTGGAGTACAGTTCATTTTTTAACCAGCGCAGTGGAAATGTGAGGAATCATAAGAATAGGCCAAAAAGAATTGGATCGTTCATCGCGAAGAAAAAAAATGATAGGAGAGAAAAGAGCTGGCTCATTGAGGGCATTTCCTTGCAAATCGTCAGGGGAAATGCGTTCTCATTAGGAATTTATACGATCTGTCAGCAAAGTGACAGAGTAAAAGAAATTAACGTCAGAATTTATATCAGTAATTGGTAGTTCGAGTTAGATTTCTCCTTTACTGGCGTTGAATGAGGCCTTTCAGTGAACTTCAAATCACATAGTTGCATATTGTGAGACATAAAATCTGTGCCAGGTTTTGTGGTCATTTTCGTATCTTGATGAAACTCACCCTCTTTCTTGTTATATCATCCTGTTGTCTAGTTCCTTTCTAAAAATAGTTATTCTCAAGAAAATTTTACTTATGAAGATCGCGGTTGACTATACATAACAAACTATAGAAGATAGCGCTGAATTTTATTATTTTTTAATTAAATTATATATATTTAATTAACTTGTTATTTATTATTTTGATTTAAACTTTATCATTTTGGAAATATGTAAGCAATATTTTTCGGATCTTCTTAACAACGGGATCCTTCTGTCTGTTCTCAAGGAGAGGCTCAAACCCTCCCAAGAGTCTCTTGTTCTCTCCGGTGATTGTAAACCTAACCTGACTTCATCGGAATACCTAACAATTCTGCAACTAAAATAAACGGGATCTCGAAAACGAGACGAGCTAATTGAATTTTTATCTTCTTACGACGTGGACATTGCATTAATAAAGGAAAATCGATTGTCGCCATCATGTCATACTCCTCGATTCTTAGGATATCATCCATTTCAGACGGGGAGTAGTTATTATACGCATTCGTGAGAGTTACTTTTTTACTAACACAACCGTATCAACACGCTCTAGATTTCTATCTGATTCTTATTTGGAGGTCAGTTCGATGCTGATAACAATTAACAACGTGGCGTAAATTATCACCAATTTATATATTCCCACTCCTCCCAGTTGTTCCTAAGGAGACAAACCTGACCTCTCTTGGATCTTGACCCTGAAGAACATATGGGGATTTAATGACAGGAATCCTTCATGGTCTATAGATGGCTAACTGTATCAACTAGGGGAGTATGACTTGTGCGAAATTGAATGGCGCATCGTCCTAAATTACCCTCTCCAACACATATGCGAATCTAACACCAACCTCCGATATCTTCATTTCTTCACCCAACATTACTCTCTAGACGTCCTGGTCGGTGGTATATTACTTTCCTTCAGACCACAACCATATATTATTAGACTGTTATAACAAAATATCCTTGAGAAATTTCTATCAACAGCTTTTTATTGAATTTTCCGTCTAATAAACAATTCAAACAAGCAGGTTTATTGTTTTGCATCTTCAAAAATCTTGTTCCAGTCACTATTTATGCATAATTATGAAATATCTAGAATTAGATTTTGTGGTAACATTCCCAGTAGCTGAGGAAAGAATAAATTGTTGATCATAGACCGTATGGTTATTCTCTTCGTTTGCACTGTGTTTTATAAAGTCAAGAACTAATCGAATGAGACTAGCTAGGTTTCATACGAATCGAGACATAAACACTTTATTAAAGTAAAAACTGGTAATAAGCCAACCTTGCACGTTTTCCATCCAACCATAGAGGAATTGGCTATGAGGATTTGTCATTAAGTAACTACGTAAATTACTCGTTTTTTCAAATTTCTCTAGAATTGTGGCGATTATCAAAAGTTTTCCTTTCTGTTTCTTCCATCTTTATTTAAAAAGCGTCATCTATCCACCTAACTTATGCGAGAACCAATATCCAAAAATCCCTTTATTCCTTACTCAGCTGAGAGTTTCCACGTGAGAGCCTGATAAAACCTCTTTATCCAAGACAAATAGGAATGAAATTCTTTAAAGTCGCACTCAACACCAAACAAAGTTGCAATAAATATTAAATAAGTGAAACCACAATAACACCACTAATTTAATCATTCAACGAATATCCCCTTCCCCATGAAACACCACCAACTCTCGCAGCAGGCGTGTCGTTTCGGAAAACCCATAAACTCTATTTGTCCGCTGGGGAAACAGATTATACCTAAAGTCAAGTACACAAACAACAGAAAAGCAGGAGTAGGGATTAGTGAATGTGTTCCATGAATTTGAGGATATTTGACCGCCATAAAATAGTATAAATGTCCAACCACAATTCCCGCCAGGTCATAGTAGAATCTATCTAATTAACCACCACTACGAATTTTGCAGGAGAAAATTAATGCCTAGCAGAACCCAGGGAAGTAGACCGCCTTGAAAGTCATCCAAACCAGAAGCTGACGACGTCTCTGAGTTGAATTGACACCAAACATAAATCACAGACATTATTAGGGACATCGGCATAAACTAAACATCATTAACACAGCAAACAGGAAATCCTAAAACGTGGCCATTACAAGTGTCAGAATGGACATGAAAATCATCATGAACAGAAAATCTCCCTTTTCTCAGAAAACGTGCTAAACATGTTAAAAACCTCTACTTTCTTCCAGCTGTTTGGAATAGAGTACATAAAGTACATGTTATTAAAATGAAATCCAGTCTGTTTGGTCAAATAAAACGTGAAAACGAAGTGAGGGTCGCCATATCTAATAGAGGATTTGAAGTACCTCAAAATTGTTATTATTTTTTCTGGGATGTAGCAAGTGTCAAGAAGCTTATAATGCCGAGATTCCCAGTAAAGAAATGCTACTGTAAGGATAACCAGTATCGGGTTATTAAGGAATTGAAGAGAACCATGATTTATGTCCGACATGACGACACGTAGTATAAAAAATATTTATTTTTAAATAATTTTTAAATTAAATAACATTTTAAAAATTACTTAATTCCACGTCTGATGACATCGGATCTGATGGTCGTGGGTTCAAATCCGAAAGATGGAGTATTCTTGTCAAACAGATCCCACCCGTGAAGCGACGAGTTCTGGCACGACACAGTTGTTAAAAGGGATCTTCCTACCTTTTTCCCTGACCAAATCTTCTGATGAAGATCGCATTATGAAAACTATTCCGCTAAAGAATCAAGTGATGTCCCGACGTTAGGACGTGGGACAAAAATGGAAGAGGGCGGATCTACTTCTCCACCTCTCTTCCGAAGCGGAAGCCTGTAATGAAGTATTGGAAGATGAATTTGGTCTGGACAAGCAGATGTCCTCCTTTGGTTTTTCCCTTGGATTAGTTAGTTATGACTTTTTGCGCTGTCCTTACCATTGTATGCCTGGGTTAATAATAATTCCATTGTGGCCCTGAAAAAACAGTCAGCCCTCCAGTACGTTCATGAACACCGGGCAAAAATGACGTCGCTGTTAGACTGCATCGGGATCACGTGATAATTAGTTTGGATTACCGTGGTCTCAGGTTGTTAAATAAAAAAAAGTTGTGGAATTTGTGTTCCAGCAGGATAACGATCCTAAACACACTGTGAAGCTTACAAAACAATTTATAAGTGAAAAAAATGTTGAATTGTTGCAATGGCCCCCCAACTGTAACCCAATAGAGAACTTAGGAGGACTAATTAAAACGAAAATTTAAATAGGAGAAAGAGCGCTCCAAAAATCTAAAGGTTGAAAATTTTGGAATGGATTCGATTTGAAACATGCAAAAAATTATCATTGAGTTTATAAAAAAAGTACATTGAATATTTGTCTTGCCAAGGGAAGATATATTAAATATTAATTAGACGTTTTATATTGTTGCTTTTTTGACATGTAGCATTTTGCTGTTACAAAATTTAGATTAAAATAAAATTTACTAAAATTAAAATGGTACATGGATAATAATTTATTTCATTAAAACGATGTAAATATTTAAATTGAATATTATCCTGTTACTTGCTGTATTAAAGAAGCATTTCCTTGAATTTGTAAGGGGAAATGCGTTCTCAATTATGAGACAGCCAGTAGTTGTTAACTGTTAGTTATTAAATTTATTTTAAAAAAACAGTCTTGTTCATTAATAAAAATAACTCAATGTATAAAATGTTCTTGGATTATCGTTATTTTCTTATTTGCTTTTGTGAGTATCATTATTTCGGGAATCGTGGTTTGATAATAATGGATGACAAAAATGAGAAATTGATTCATGAATTTCGAGTTACTCGTCATTTGTCAATTCAATCAGTTCTTGTATTTCCCTTAACGTATCAAACCAGCGTGATAACCACAAATTTATAATCCATCTGCAATATTCCAATTAATGTTATTTTTACCTAGCATATGCCATTTAAACAGATTGATTATCAAATACAACTGATTCATTAATTTTTAGTTGAAATTTTGTTTTTCTGAGAGAAATAAGGAGAACTTCAAAAATCTAGTCAATTTTCTCATTGTGTCGTTAATAAATTATATATTTTTAATAATTCGGAAGATTCCGTCACATAATATGTTTTATAACAATTCTACAGAAAAGTAGAACTCTCTTAGAAATCGAATGAGGATTACCTTTGTAGATAAAAATATGAAAAAACCAGTAATGGCGATAATTTTTGCAACTTTATTTCGCTTTAGGCTTCTAAAAATTTTTCCTAGTGATTAGATGTTTGCGCTTTAGGTGTTTTAATAAGCGAGATGGCTTCATCACTTAGTTGGAACAATCCACACCACATTCAAGCACAAGTTCGAGTCGATCCTTTGGATTTTGAATAAGATAAATAATTTTCTTTATAATCTCTTATTTTTTAACATGCTCCATCAAAAAATTGCACGCTTTTATTTAAATTATTACAAACAAATTTATTTGCAATTAAATCATTATTAAAAAATCATTAATTAAAAATCGCCCTTCTGTCTAATAAAAATCGCCTTTCCGAGAGAATCATATACACTGTCCCTCATGACAACAAATCACCTATTTGAATGTCATGAATTGCCACAACGTTTCTTCACAATGCTGGGACTGATCGATCTAAGGGAGCGACCAACATCTGCTGCGTCCTACTTAATAGCTGCTGGCCTCCTACAAGTTAGTGAGGCTGGGGTTACTTAACTAACTCAAAGAGAATCGCTCATCTTTGAGAAACACAGCAGTATATAATGGTTATCAAAAACTAATATCTATAACTATCAACAAGTCCTTAATTCCATTTCAACAATTTCAAAAACTAATCTGAATAGATCCATATCCAAACAAAAAAAACCGATTGATCCAAAGTTCCCATCTACGATTAGATTTTTCTGTAGGAATGAGAGAAGGCTCTTTAGTTCACTTCACTTAACCAGAGACAATTCTCATCTCTGTCGATACGTTCCAATCTGGTGCAACTTGGTGGGATCACGTTATATCCGAGAATGTTTTGGCAACTGACCCAAAAGAATGGCGAGGCAGGTAGTCCTGCAGGTACGTAACAGGCTATCCGAATGCCCTGGAATGGTTGGCCATACTTGGCGGAGCTCTGCAGTGGCAGATTCAGTACTGCTATATCTGTGAGTGAACTCAAGTAAATGGCTGAAGGCAAAAAGGGTACTGGTCTAAAGAGGCGGGGACCAGATAACCACAACTGTCAAAGAGAGCACGAGCATTAGAGCTTTCTGCATCGTAGATGCGTGAAACCTTCCACCAGGTGAACAGCAGCGAGATTCGAACCCGTAGCCTAAGCCACATTAGCCCGATACCTAACCACTATGCCACCCGTCGGTGTAAGAGAAGGAGAGAAAATAATATGTTTGAGTTTAATCGCAGATTGTTTTACTCGCCTACACGAAAATGGCCATAGTGCATGTTCCCAGCAGGACGCGGAAATGCTTTCTACATGGGGTAGTGTATGGGAGGCTAAACCACGCAGAGGAAATGCGTGGAATGTCCCGTACAGCGCCGCTCCTTTCTTGGTAAAATATTCGATTTCCGCAAGGAATTTGAGGCGATATTGAGACATCTCCCTGATTGGAAAACGACCGGGGTCAATAAAGTTTATAATTTTTTATCAAAAGATGCACTTCCTTACACGTGTCGTGTATTACAGAAAAGCATCACTTACCCGGAAACGATTCCTGATTGGGCTTTCACCGGGACAATTTATTTGATCCCAAAGCTGGACAACCCTCAGTCTGCTGCAGATTATCGACCGATAACCTGCATGCCAACCCTGTATAGGTTGATGACCAAATTGGTGGCTAATGAGGTCAGGAGCTTTGTAGAAGCAAATGGGATTTTTTCGGAGAATCAGTTGGGTGCTGTGCGAATTTGTTTGGGGACAAAAGACGGCTTTGATCAACAAGCTCCTTTCTGTGTCTCACGGAAACTCACTTTTGTCTATGTGGGTGGATGTGAAGAAGGCTTACGATTCAGTTGATCATTCTTACCTTGTCGAGTGCCTACACAGTCTGTGTATGCCAGAGTGCTTCATCAGATGAAATAGGTGGAGTATTCATCTGAACTATAATAGGCATCCGATAGGAAGGGTAAAACTCAAGATGGGGGTCCTTCAGGGGATAGCATGTCTCCGCTGCTCTTTGCTCTCTGTTTGGAGCCATTGAGTCACCGCCTCAATGACCGATTTGAGGAAATACCAATTCATTGTGAGGGGGTTCGTTTTAGTACAAATCATCTTCTTTTTATCGAAGACGAACAGCCGAGGAACTCTACTCCATGGGGGTCTGTGCCAGGGAATTCTTTGAGAGTATAAGACTAGATTTGAATTATTCAAAATCTGTGATTAACACACAAGTATGTAGCGAGTTAGTAAGAGTCCTAGAGGAACACGAAGGATATAAGCATCTGAGTGTTACCGAAACTCCAAAGTCCCTTATAATGCCTAAGACAAAGCGACAAATTACTGAAGGCATCCGTAAAAGAGCAGCGTTATTATATAAGACGTCTCTAAATGCGAGGAATTTGTTCCTAGCATTAAATGAGTATGCTGTCTCGCTGCTAAACTACTACATAGGTGTTGTGGAGTTTGAGCCCAAAGAGTATGATGAGATGGATGTTATGATCAGTGGAGTACTTAGAGAGAACCATGTCCATGTGTTGGCAGCCAATAAGGAGAGACTATATTTACCCCGTGATAAATTCGGCCGTGGACTGTGTGGAGTAGTCCAACTAAGTGAGCGTATCCTAATGCGAATGCACGACACCCTGATAGCTGGGTCAAGTGTGTCTGCTAGGAAGCACGCCATAATAACGACCGAGAAAACACGGGCAACCCACCTAGGCACTATCAGACCTTTTTTGTCTGCTAAGTATGGTGTTGATGATGGTGGGCTAGTAAATGTGAAGGCGTTGATCGAATTACAATATAATAATTTGATGGAAAAGATCAACTTAAAAAGCCTTCATAAGGTCCTCTTCAGAGCATTGGACAACCCACATGTCGACCTTAAGTCGTCGACAATATGGCTAAAATACGGTGACAACTCACCTCGATCGGAGGCGTTGTACACGTATATGCAAGACCGCAATATTTTTTGGGGTCGATCAACAAATACATGTCCCCACTGTAAGTCAAGGAGCATGTCGGTTGATCATTTAGCCACACGATGTGGATCTATGCTTTGCCACGACTATGTGTGGAGGCATAACGAGGTAGTAAGAAGTCTTCATCTTCTACTATGCAATAAGTATGGTATTCGCCACACCAGAAAGTTGCGGACTCATAAGGTGCAATCTGTAGTGGAGAACACGAGGGTCCAAATTAAGGTAGACAGTGTTATCCGTACCTCTGTGCTAGTCAAGCACAATAAACCGGACATTGTGGTACACGATAAGGAGTCTGGCCAAGTCCTTATCATAGAGGTTGGCATCACGTCTCAATACCGTTTGCAGACTGTGGAGGTGGAGAAAAAAAGGAAGTATGATTTTCTTGCAAACAAGATGGGGTAGATGCTTGGTTGCAAGGTCCTCGTTATTCCAATAGTAATGACGTGGGAAGGAATTGCAACAAAGTACCACAAGGGTTATCTGAAGCAGTTGGGGGTACATAGAAAGCTCCAGGCCTATCTACAGTCCACTGTATTAAAGCGGACCCTAGAGAGCCTAACACTGGAGTATAGGACTCAGAGCCCGAGATGCCATATGGGCAGAGGGTTCAATTGGACATGGCTCTCTCGGAGTTGTTTCAGCAACCAGAATCGAATCTGCCTGAGGAGGCTGGCGAACAGGAAAGGAAAATTGTTGATTATTAAATATTAACTTTTTATTGTGGTTAAATAAAGTTTTCATTTATTGTTATTGACTTTATTAGACTATATAACATTTGATTAAAAATCACATTTTATAAGTTTTAAACAATTTTAAAGAACATATAAATTTAATGCTGAAACTCTATTAAGCCAGCAAAAGTTATGATCATCAATCTCCCTCTATATGTGATCAAGTCAGCATGTATACTATGATCATTGGTCTCCCTTTATAATTTCGACAAGCTTTAATTTTCACAAAGATTGGTAAATTTTTTCCGAATGAAGTATTAACTTATTTGTTTATTTTGTTTTAACAATAAAATATCAATATTTTCATCTTATTTCATATTTAACAAAAATTTACGTATTCTGTAATAACCTTCAATTTCGGCTAGAAAAAAATCACGGAATTTTTCAACAAAAAAATTAATTTAAAAATATTTGTGCAAAATTAAAACTTTTACAATGGCGAATTAATTAATGCATCAACCCGTCTAACTGTTCCATTTTTACAAGGAGAATCTGAAAATTAATTTTGGTCCACCACTAGGAACATTTAGTACCTTATTATAGGAAAACATCTTTTAATGTCTAATTTTGGGGTGTAACGCCTAGTTTTCGATGATTCATAAACCATGCAGAAATTCGTTTAATTTGAACCAGTTAACAATCGGGTATTCTCTGCCTATCTCAGTACTGAAACATTTCGGAGGATCATTTATTTGTCCCATTTTCTGTTGAGAAGTCACGAATTCTTGGACCACAAGCGTACGGTCTTGTTCGTCTGATCGGCTCAGTGATCAAAATGGTCTCAAGGATCTACACTAGACTGGATGGCCTCGAGAGTATATCTCAATAGATATTGTCAGAGGAAACAGCCAGGCCATTCAAGCTCCCTAGAGTAATTGATGTTAATAAACATAAATTAATTTAATGTTTGCAAATTCGTTATTCTTTTTTTTGAATTTGTATCCCAGTCATTCTTCACTTACCAACTGGTGACGTCACTCACATGCTCTAAAGGCGTGTTTAGTATATAAAGTAAACAATATTAAATTCTCAGCAATGACTTCATTTTTCATGACATTAGTCCCTCGGTCTTACGAGACTCCGAGATAATGACAATCCGCACAATCGTCCAAGCATTTTGTTTCTCTGACACATTTTCTAAGACTAACAACACCGAAATCAATAACCTCCATCATTTTTAAAATTATATCCCCTTTCATCAATTATCTTCAAATCATCAATAAAAAGCAGATGATTAGTCGCGTACATCACCATAGACGGGTCACTTTGATTTATATACACATATGGGATTTTTATGTTTAGTATTAACTCAATTGCCGGTTATCCTAGATGAAGATCTCAGGAGGATTGGAAAGTGCCTTAAAGATGGGGATGTTCTAGATATGCTACGGAACATGGCAACGAATCGATAAAGATGGGCGATGTTTATTAGATTGTTACCTTTTCGTGTTGCACGTGCTTTGTCATGATCTTGCCTATAATAATTATATTCACTTCATGTATTTATCAACAAGTAAATAGTTGGGAGATATTGAGTCCCTTTGTAAGCTCCCTCCCCCAGCTTGACCATTCCAATTTCTTCTAATTAAGATTCAAAATAACATTCCATAACCTTCATCCGGTTCGACTTTCTTTAAGCTTTGACCGTGTGGCAATCTGTCATGATTACGATTTAAGCCATAAATTTAAGGAATTTCATTAATGGAATCAATTTGAGAGATCAGAAAATATAATATTAATAAGTTAGCAGGAATAGAGAGTAAATCATGATTGGGGCATGTTAGTAAACAGTTTCCTTTCTCTCTGTAGAATTTTCTTTCTTGTTCTGATATTTTCTATGCATTTTTTTGCAGAATCAAGGTTGGGATTGTCCTTAATCCAAGAGTAGACTGTATCCCCAACGCTGAAGATTGCTCCTACTCCCGATATAACTTTCGTAGTATTGGAAATAACGCTTCCAGTGACTTGATAGAATGCTTGCCCTCCTTCAACTACCATAGAAAGTCCAGTTCCACTTGCCACAAATCCAGCCTCAAAAAGTCCATAGCCAAATTCCATGACATCTGCAATACGACGTAGATGTGGAATCATTTTTATAATATCAGCCGTACTTAATCCCATTTTAAATACAACTCCACCGATTCCTTCATTGAAGATGATTCCCAATGCCGTCTCTAAGTCGATGTTCAACTCATCTGCTATTTTAACGGCAAAGTTGCTCAATGTTGTGTAAAGTTTATTAAGTTTTTTCTCACTAGCACGGGACTTGTCAATAATATCTTTCAAGTCGGTAGAATTTGTTTTATTTTTTATGTAATCAAAAACTGAAACCCCGCATCCAGCAACAGCCGACCCAGCCAAACCAATAGCTCCAAAGATGGCTGTAGGTGGGAAGAAAAGCATTGCAGTGCTTGCCACTGTAGCAGTTGTTGATACAGTTTTGCTAATATTAACTGTCAATTCGTGTTCTTTGACTGTTTCAATAAAGTCATCAAGCCAATCGATCTGTTCCTCCATTATGGAAAGTAGTTCTGAGATGGCTTCTATTATGTCTTCTCGAAGATGTTTATATTTTGGGTCGAACATGTTTTAAAGGTTGTTTTATGTCTAAAAAAATCTTATTTATTAAAATTATTTAATTACAAAAATTATTATTTATTAAAATAAAATTTATTTCTTGTGGATTTACGGGTTCGAATCTCGCTGCTGTTCACCTGGTGGAAGGTTCCACGCATCTACGATGCAGAAAGGGTTTGACGAGTGACGCCGTCAACAGTGGATACTCACTGCGGAACTGGATTGTCAAAAGAACATGCACACAAGAAAAAGAAAAAACAGTGAAGAGCATTCCTTGGATCTCCCTCTACGATTAGTTATAATAACTGTTCTTTACTTAAATAAAGTGTTTGTTCTGCACGAGCGAAAGCCTAGGCATCTTACGTGCTTATGGCAACGCGGTAGTGCTTAATTATTAATTACATTTTCCATCTGTTCTGACAGACACTCTTTTGACTGAGAAAACGACATTGAAACATTAAGCTATAAGACCACACCCTCCTCGGGGGATCCAACTTTCTTCATTTAGCAGAATCCATACCACCTGAGATTCAATTAACCTTGTCATTGCGATCAACGATTGAATAGAAAGCAGATGATATGGCGCCATACGTGCAGTCAACTAGACACAACTTTATTAGGAAAACTAACTGAGGTTTATGAGGAGATTAATCCCGGGGAGATATCGAAATTCCAATTCCTCTAGTTAACTTTCCAAACCAATTCCCTCTTCAACTTCCAGGTTTTAGGGTGAAAATTCCTTCTTGTTGATTTTCCAGACATAACACGCCTTTTGCTCTACGTACAAAAAAACATTATGCTGAATCCCTTGGAGATCCTAATCAGAAGGAATTATGGAGGAAACCTGATCCAACTTAATCAGGAGACAATTCGACCACTACGAGCTTCTCGAGTCAGACTTTTCGTAAAAAAACTCAATTTGTAAATTATAAAAAATGATGCTGTTTCCAGCATTTATCTGAAAGATTCTCAAGCTTGTGTCAAATGACGATATCGGCAAAAACAAAAAATAATATTTTACTGAAGACATTGAAAGATTCCAAAAAATATCAAACGTGTTTTAAAGCTGCAGATAAACCAGTTTCCGAAGCTTGAAGATGGTTTATCTGCAGCTTTAAAACACGTAGATAAACCAGTTTCCGAAGCTTGAAGAGAAGTTGGTAGAATGGACGGAGATAGTAGAGGGTATTTTACCAAAAATCGATCTTCTATGTGGGTTTCTGACTGAAGCTTTAATATTTACCAAAGTCACATTTTCTGCAAATGAGTTATGGATTTTTGGATAAATTCAAAGAGACTCTTCAAATTGGCTCTTCTCACAAAGACTTAAAGAAATCTCTACGCATTTTTATAATCTGTATGAAACTGCATTATATGCAAGCTCTTTCCAAACATCTGCAGAAACCGATTACAATGTTGCACAAATTTTAAAGGTCGTGTCTTTATTATGCTTTGTTCAAACATGACTGGAAAGCACAAGTTGCCACCAGTGATTATTACAACACCAAAAATTATGACTATAGGTTCTCCGTCTTGTATGTCTCCGTCTTCTACTGGATATCTATGATTGGCTGATTAATATTGATCTTCATCTCAAGAACGAAAAAAAACATATTTTACTCTTAATTGACCAACTCCGGGATTTTGTTTCCCGGGAAACTTTGGATTTATAAAATATTGTTTCAATCAAAAATAGTGTTGGTTTGATTCAATCCATGGATATTGAAATTATGAAAACTTTCAAGACTCTTTTACCGAACAAACTACTTTATGACGGGATTATTGGAAACACAATTAGAGTGATTATTTTTGACTTTATAAATCCGAAACTTACAACCTTACAAAAAATGTGATCTAACAAAATACAACATCTCTGTCTGTTGTCTACAAGAGACAAAAACGACTGTACAATGTAAAAAACTTTTTGGCAAATTCCACCTTTCATTTGTAATTTATAAAGACCTGATTCATTGTGTTAAAAGAGTTGGTAATCCATAAAGACCTGATTCATTGTGTTAAAAGAGTTTGAGCAACATCTGACTCTGTCGCAGAGCTGAAAATCAAATGCGGAAATAAAATCAACTCAGCCATCTCCATAATAATTTATATGCCCAAACCGGAACGTGAGTCTTGACAAATATCAAAGAGCTGGACGAATTTTACTCTACTCTTGCGAGTATATACAAATCGCTTTCGTCCTCTTATCTTCTTGTCACTGGGGAATATAACGTAAGGGCTGGAAAACTTTTAAAACATTCCCTGGAAGATAGCCAAAATGATCACTAATGTTTTCAATCGGTCTCTCTAGGAAGACAATACGTTGGAATTGAGAGAAGGATGGCAAACACCACTACAAAAACCCAGGAAAGCTAAAGGTCCCCTTTGCAACCTTAGACCAATACACTGTCTCTTATTGCATTACACCGGATAAAACAAAGTGAACAAATCAGTATGGGTCACAGAGGGTATTGTGCTCTATGCCAAAAGTATAAAAAAATCTATTGAAATACTTGCATTGATTGTCCCGTGCATTCGATTTGGTACACCGGGGAAAACTTATGGAATTCTGAAAGTTTTCTTTACCAGACGACGTTAAAAATAATACGACTGCACGTGCAGAACACTCTTCTTTCTGTCGAAATTGGCAAATATAGCTCCAAATTTCTCCGACTTCAGGTGGAATTCCAGGGGGGGGACTCGCTATCCTGACTGGAAACAACTATGAAGAGATAATTTATGCGGACGATCTAGATTTTGTCTCTGAAGATACTAAACACTTCAGCACATGCTCAGCGTACTCTACACATATTTTCGAAATGGTTCTATCCGTAAATCCCGACAAAACGGAGTTCACAACGCTTACAAGTACTGATCGTTGATCGGACAAGTCATGGAGAAGACAAAAGGAGACTCTGAAGATGTTACTCATAAAAAAATCCTTGCTATAATGCACTGAAAAAAATATCGTCAATATGTGGCCACAAGAAGAGGACAGAATTAAACACCAGGATAAAGTATACAAAGCTTTTGTCATTTCGGTACTAACCTACAACTCTGGGACTGGGGAATCTCTAAACGGGAAATAGACCGTCGTGACTTTTTCCACAGAGCTCAGCTCAAATCGATAATCAATATCAACTGACCTATAAAGATTTCTAATGCAAACCTTTATTGTCAGCTGATATTCTCAAATAAAAGATGGAGCTTCCTTGGCCACGTGTTACGTCTAAATAACTAGGTCCCCGCAAAGATCGCGATGGACAACTACTTCGTACACATAGGAGCCGATTCCGTGGAAGGCCAAGAAACGACACTTCGATTACCTTGAATGGAGACCTATCGGCGGTTGTATGAGACTAACTTCGGCAGACGACCTAAGAGAACTAGGGCGCAACAGAAGATTATTTGACAACCTCTTGACAACCTCTGCTCTACTATCTCCGTCCATTCTACCAACTTCGTTTCAAGCTTCGGAAACTTTGGTTTATCTGCAGCTTTGAAGAGAAAAGTGAGTTTAAAAAAATTGTTAATCAATTTTGGTGGTTAAAAAAGTATTTATGAATGATTGCAAAAAAGTGATACGAAAAAAAGAATGATTGATAAATACATAATCGTAAAAACAATCGAAATTTTAGAAAAAATGAATATATTGAGAATAATAGGTTTAATGAAAATTAAAAATAGTGATTCTGCTTAATTTGGATTGAGTTTTCAAATAGATTTATAGAATGTACAAATATGACAACCTTTAATGAAAAAACAAAAAAAATCAAACTAATAACGATCAAACAACAATTCGTGAAGCGACTAATTTAGCAACAGAGTCTCAAACTACAACTAATTTACCAATGACTCAAACATCAACAATTGCTTATACAAATGCAACATCAACCACAAACTTTCAAACTACTAACAATCCAACACTACGACTACATCGACTGCTCTTATAACTGAATCTCAGAATACAACAAGTCCACCAATGACTCAAACATCAAACTGCTTATACAAATGCAACATCAACCACAAACTTTCAAACTACTAACAATCCAAACACTACGACTACATCGACTGCTCTTATAACTGAATCTCAGAATACAACAAGTCCACCAATGACTCAAACATCAACAACTGCTTATACAAATGCAACATCACCACAAACTTTCAAACTACTAACAATCCAACCACTACGACTACATCGACGGCTCCTATAACTGAATCTCAGAATACAACAAGTCCACCAATGACTCAAACATCACAATTGCTTATACAAATGCAACATCAACCACAAACTTTCAAACTACTAACAATCCAACTACGACTACATCGACGCTCCTATAACTGAATCTCAGAATACAACAAGTCCACCAATGACTCAAACATCAACAATTGCTTATACAAATGCAACATCAACCACAAACTTTCAAACTACTAACAATCCAAACACTACGACTACATCGACTGCTCTTATAACTGAATCTCAGAATACAACAAGTCCACCAATGACTCAAACATCAACAATTGCTTATACAAATGCAACATCAACCACAAACTTTCAAACTACTAACAATCCAACCACTACGACTACATCGACGGCTCCTATAACTGAATCTCAGAATACAACAAGTCCACCAATGACTCAAACATCAACAATTGCTTATACAAATGCAACATCAACCACAAACTTTCAAACTACTAACAATCCAACACTACGACTACATCGACTGCTCTTATAACTGAATCTCAGAATACAACAAGTCCACCAATGACTCAAACATCAACAATGCTTATACAAATGCAACATCAACCACAAACTTTCAAACTACTAACAATCCAACCACTACGACTACATCGACGGCTCCTATAACTGAATCTCAGAATACAACAAGTCCACCAATGACTCAAACATCAACAATTGCTTATACAAATGCAACATCAACCACAAACTTTCAAACTACTAACAATCCAAACACTACGACTACATCGACTGCTCTTATAACTGAATCTCAGAATACAACAAGTCCACCAATGACTCAAACATCAACAATTGCTTATACAAATGCAACATCAACCACAAACTTTCAAACTACTAACAATCCAAACACTACGACTACATCGACTGCTCTTATAACTGAATCTCAGAATACAACAAGTCCACCAATGACTCAAACATCAACAATTGCTTATACAAATGCAACATCAACCACAAACTTTCAAACTACTAACAATCCAAACACTACGACTACATCGACTGCTCTTATAACTGAATCTCAGAATACAACAAGTCCACCAATGACTCAAACATCAACAATTGCTTATACAAATGCAACATCAACCACAAACTTTCAAACTACTAACAATCCAAACCACTACGACTACATCGACGCTCCTATAACTGAATCTCAGAATACAACAAGTCCACCAATGACTCAAACATCAACAATTGCTTATACAAATGCAACATCAACCACAAACTTTCAAACTACTAACAATCCAAACACTACGACTACATCGACTGCTCTTATAACTGAATCTCAGAATACAACAAGTCCACCAATGACTCAAACATCTACAACTGCTTATACAAATGCAACATCAACCACAAACTTTCAAACTACTAACAATCCAAACACTACGACACATCGACTGCTCTTATAACTGAATCTCAGAATACAACAAGTCCACCAATGACTCAAACATCTACAACTGCTTATACAAATGCAACATCAACCACAAACTTTCAAACTACTAACAATCCAAACACTACGACAACATCGACTGCTCTTATAACTGAATCTCAGAATACAACAAGTCCACCAATGACTCAAACATCTACAACTGCTTATACAAATGCAACATCAACCACAAACTTTCAAACTACTAACAATCCAAACACTACGACAACATCGACTGCTCTTATAACTGAATCTCAGAATACAACAAGTCCACCAATGACTCAAACATCTACAACTGCTTATACAAATGCAACATCAACCACAAACTTTCAAACTACTAACAATCCAAACACTACGACTACATCGACTGCTCTTATAACTGAATCTCAGAATACAACAAGTCCACCAATGACTCAAACATCTACAAATGCTTATACAAATGCAACATCAACCACAAACTTTCAAACTACTAACAATCCAAACACTACGACAACATCGACTGCTCTTATAACTGAATCTCAGAATACAACAAGTCCACCAATGACTCAAACATCTACAAATGCTTATACAAATGCAACATCAACCACAAACTTTCAAACTACTAACAATCCAACACTACGACAACATCGACTGCTCCTATAACTGAATCTCAGAATACAACAAGTCCACCAATGACTCAAACATCAAACTGCTTATACAAATGCAACATCAACCACAAACTTTCAAACTACTAACAATCCAACACTACGACTACATCGACTGCTCTATAACTGAATCTCAGAATACAACAAGTCCACCAATGACTCAACATCTTCAAAAACTTTTACCTTTGTTCAACAACAACTAAAATCTTATTCTAATTCAACAACTGAATCTCAATCTACTACTTTATTTACTTTGTCCTCAATTCACTCATCCATATTACCTTTTTCATCAAAAACTGCATCTCCTAATTCATCCTTGAAAAACAATTGTTTATATCTATCTTATTTTTTTAGCATTTTTGGAATTATTCTTCTTCGTTTTTCCTTTTTTAATTAATTTTTACTAATTTAATTTTTAATCCATTCTTTTTATTCTTTTTTTTTGTTGGAAAAGGTATTATCGTACGTATTCCCTTTCCTGGATTTCAGGGTATTTCGAAATGTATGTTCTTTATAAATTAAGAAGAAATTGATTTTTATATATCTGAATTACCTTGATTCTGATGTCAATAACATGTCCATATTCAATTGATGTAAGATTTTCTGGTATCACTTTATCTTCGATTGCATTTTGAACCCAATCGTCATCAAATTTATTCGGAAAATATTTTGCAATTTCATTATCCAAAATTATTTAATGATCTTTGATTTCTTAAGTTCTGTATCATCCAATGCGCATTCTTATTATCAATATACTTTCGTAAATCGGCAAAGCATGTTATGTTATTTTTATTTACGAAATACCGCCAAAATTAATTCTCCGTTTTAACGCCATTACTTTATCGTTAAAAAATAAAAACAGTTTGATATTTTCTTATAGAGATAATGTAAATTTATTGAGTTTTACATAATTTATTTTTAATTTTTTTAATATAAAAAACATAAGGACAAAACATAAGTTAGTTAGCTGCCGCCCACACTAAGTGGCTGTTCCCCCTCAGAATTGCGAGCTAAATTCTCTCAAACAGCCAGCGGCGTTCACGGAGATCTCCAGTGCATTAGGTGATCCGGTTTTTTATAAATTGAAACCAAATATGCAATTCTCTGTAACCAAATATGTTTTCCAAATTTTTGTAAATTGGAAAATTTAATTTCTTTAGAAACACTACAAGCTCGTCTCGTATTTCGAACTAACTTTGTAATACCCTTCCACATGACAACCATCTCTATTCCATTTGGATGATCTTTTTTACATCGCTTTATAAGATGTTCGGCAATTATATTGCCTCTCCACAACCTCTCCACAACGTTCTACAAGAGAACTGAGGATGCTTCATCGATAAATGTCTTGAAGTTTGGCAGGAGCAAGAAATGTGTTAGGCATTATATGATGGAATATTACACTCACGGCATGCCAGTTCCACAAGTTGAGAGGTAACAGAGGTGTACTCTTCATCAGAAACCTTTATCCCGTGTTTGTGTTATTAAAAACTATTATTAAATAATTTAGAATAAATTTCGCGGAACCCAGGTTGGGAACCACCGGCTTAGAGGAACTAAAATTCCAAATTGAAAAAGTCAATTAAATTCTCCAATTTATTATATTACATAACAAAAAATAATCCTTTCCAAGATATCAATCAGATTACTGATATTCTATATGCTGCACAGTGTGTTATTAGGCTTTATTACAAAAGTTAAAGCGTAGAGTACGTGGTTGGAAAATTCTTTGAAAAAAATCTTAAATTGTCAGCTGAGATCGAACTAGTCAATTACTTCTGTAAACAAGTCTTACCTCAACAGAAAGCAAAAAGTAATGTATGTTCTTTTGTCGCTACGGATATAAGAAGTCTCAAAAAAAGGGAGAGCTAGTAAGTGATCTGGCTATTTTTATTAGTATTTAATTAAAAAAAATTTAAAAAAAAGATTTAATCCTTACATCCAATCGGTTGTCTTCAAGAGAATGCTTGAACATGAGCATGGTCATGGTATGAAGGTATACGATGAAGAGTACGCCTCTGCTACCTCCCAACTTGTAGAACTGGCATGCCGTGAGGACATTCGACTGAACGAAGATATAATGACAAACTTTAATATTGAGATGGAGAAGAAAAAAAATAGCAGCAAATTCTTCTAAGAGAAAAAAAAAGATTACCGACGATCTGGAATTTATTTATTTTAAATTATTTCTTTGATATATTTAAAGCTTTTTTTAATTAAATACTAATAAAAATAGCCAGATCACTGAACCAGACCTATGGCTCTGGAGGCCCTTATAGACTAGACTCCAGATCACGGGAAGGTGGCCTGAAAATTCAGGCAGCCGTCCTGTACGTTTATGCGCTGGAACGAAGGAAGAACACAGGAAAAAGATGAGGTCTCTGTTAGAATACATCAGGATCACGTGATAATTAGTTTGGTTTTACCGCGGTCTTGGGTTAAATAAATTAAAAAATAAAAATATTAGCTATAGCTTCTTCCCTGAGGACAAACACTTTATTTTTTAAGTATAACAGTTTTCATGTCATCGATGCGAATCAAGGAGCCTCTTCACTTTTTTCTTTTTGTTGTGTGTGAGTCCTTTACTAACAATTCGGTCTGCAGTGAGATGTTCACTGATTGTGGCGTAACTCGTCAAGGTAAAGCGTCTTAGATGCGTAGAACCTTCGAATTTGGGGCCATCAGGCCTTTTGTTTGCACACGTTACAATGTGCCATCCGATTTTACTTTAGAATTATTAATTTTGAATGAAGTTAAAAATTTTTTCCTAAATTAATGGAATCTTGTTTTTTTTAATTTCAAATAATAAATTTAGTCAAATTCTGATTTTTAATTTTAATATTCTATAATTGTCATACCAAAATTCAAATTTAAAATTTGAGATTCTAATGATTTTAATTTTTTATAAAGGTCGCCACTGGAAAGTTCATTCTGAATCAGTGGTTGAATTTATTTTGAATAAATATCTACGACTTACTACTAATGTTAATTTTGTTAAATTCAGATGTTGCAAATTATATGAAATCAGGTAAAATTTTATGTTTTAGCTGGCTACTTAAAATTCTTTACCCCAAGTTATTCCATGTCACATGTGCCTCTATTACACAATTTTGTGAGAAAATAAGAGACTCTTATCCGGAAATTGATTTGATGATAGCTACTGTACAAGAGGCAATTAACAAGAACATATAAAAAAATAATATTCAAAGACAGAAACATCACCATTCCACCACGTGTGCATTTGACAAGATGCGGGACCTGGCTTAAGGCCGCTACATACTATTCAGAAAATCTGATCGAAGTTCAAAATATTTTCGAATCATTCGCGGATGATGGATATCTAGTTGAACAGCTAAAGAAAGTCTCAAAAACCACGTGTTAATTAGCAGTCTATGTGACCTTATCTGAAGCTATCGAACATTTCAGGTTTCCGAATAATGTCGCTATTGCAGATATTATTACCAAAGTACACGCTTCACAATTGAACAAGCATATGATGGTTTAGAATCGTTGGAAATTGGAAATGACAACAAATTTATTAAAGAATAAATAAATAAAAGGCTTCAAAAAATGATATTTCAAACATAATTAAAATGACTAATTCACACATATCTCCTGCTGAGTATTCATTACTTCTGAATCGTCAGCCAACATCGTGCTCGGATGAACGATGTTTCTCTGAGATAGAGTTTTCTAAGATCCAACAGACATTTTCTACCAGAAAATTTAGAAAATTATGTAATTTGTATATGTTACAAAAAGTTTTAGTGTTTTTATTGTTTAGTTATAACGTTAAATTTTTGGGTTAATTTTTTTAGTTTTTAGGTTTAAAAAAATCGACTACTCATTAGTTAAGGGATCGCTGCAGTGGAGTTTGGTGGGTCAGTTCAAAAATTGTTCTTTTCTTGTCATTTTGTGGCCAATGCATCTGAGACATGGAGACTATTTCCTACTAACCAGAAAAACCAACAGGAAAAGAAAAGATCATCGGTAAAGTATTCAAATAGGAATCTAATCTGTTTCGTAATTATTTGAAAAGCCACGCAGCGACAAGTGGACCCATGTGGCTACTTGATCGAAGATTTGTTTTCCTTTCTTTTAATGGCGTTATCAGAGTTTTCCACAACTGCAAGAGCATTTCGTTTTCTTTCCTATCTTTAGTTATGCATTCAGTTATGTGCTTAAAATGACTTATTTCTTTTCAACACACTTCGTTGGTTGTTTCTCGATGTACCAGGGGTACTGAAATTAAATTGACATACCTCCAATGTCCCAAATTTTATTAATATGATTATCACCAAGTTCTACTTATTTATCTCAGTCGACAATAATGACGAGGTCAACCACAAAATCTCAGAGTAGGAAGAGTGTTTCTCAATGATTGCTAAAAAATTAATGACGCTGTGTTACCTATAATAATCAAGATCAACTGGAGGTTACTGGGTTTCGCAGACATAACGTGTCAGAGCTCATCCAGAATCAGTCACGGCTTCTGAGGATGGCCAGAGGTTTCAGACTTTTGATGAAAGACGAAGACTTCTTGTTAATCTCGAGGAGCACATATCCGTCTAGAAACTCTTGTTGTATCTTCTCCGTTTTAGTGCAGTGGATAATGGCTTTACCGCATTACATCAGTAGTAGATATGCTGTCGTATTGGTGTCCATAGTTGTGACATATTTACAATTTATTGCCACTGGACCACGTTAAAAGAAAAGAGTTCTCAAACGAGTGATCGCTCCCACGGTCAAAGTTTCAGAGATCACATCCATCTGCCACCTTAGAGAATCCAATATGGAATAAGGAAGAGTGAGATCCTTTTTGCATGCAGCCAGGCATTGGAAATCTCTTTCACAGTTAAATAGCATGACGCCTCCAAGAAATAGAAGGCAAAGGGAGAAAGGAATGCTACTAAAAAGTGAAATGTCCCCCAAATGAAAAATCATTAATTAGAAAATGAATTAAAACTGGCAGTAAGATTATCAATATCCACAGACAGCTTGTTGGCCTGTTCTGAAAGCGACTGAATCCGAGTGGCAAGGGACTGCATGATGTGTCCCACAGTGTCCTTGGAGGGAGACATGACCTCGTCGTATTCTTCATCGGTGATAAGAAGGGTAGACTTGTTAACATTTAAAATATAATGAATCACGGAACACTAAAATGACGGAAAATATTACAATATTCGTAAAGTAATAAGCCATTTTCCCAATTTGAAGACGATGGGGGAGGAAAATCGACTAATGAACCGAGTATTGGAGATCAGTTGAGGGGGGTTGGAGTGGATAACTACGTAAATCAAAGCAGGGACGAAATCATCGGCATTTATTGGTTGATTTGGTCCCTGGAATGCCTCCAGCTGTACCTGATAAATGAGAGCGTCAAGAACGTGAACACAGCAGTCAGTAATCGCATTGAGTTTAGCGATGGTCGTTTTGTGGAGGCTCAATCCTATCAATGCTACAATATTTAGGAATCAGTACTCTCAGAGGCCATTTTTATGAATTTTGAAACATTTTGATCCTCCAATTTTAAGTGACAACCCACGTGCCTTCCCTTGAGCCACAGAGTCGCGAGATTTTGTGTTGAAGTTCCAAGTCCATCTGCTCGTCTCTGACACAACCGAAAATAGAAGGATGCATCAAATCCACGACGGTCTCCTCGACCCAGTCAATGAGCTGTCTAAAATTGTCAGATTCTGAGATTAATTGAACTAACAAACCGATCTCTTTGAAATGAAAAGCATAGAGTTCAGTCACCACTCGATAAAGTCGGGAGAACATCTCACTTGCTGCATTTACGTCCGAATAATTGGTGACCGTCTTTATAAAGTCGAACAACACTGTGCAGATATCATTGTTGAAGCGAGGGGTTAAATAGTCGAGACCGTTTTTGGAGATCATCTCACGAATGTTGGCTTTGGAGATTGTGGGTTTTCCTAATTTTAATGTTAACGAGATACCATTATTTAGTTTGCCAATCCACCGAAACCACTTGGTGGTACTTGTATATTATTAGATAGTTACGTTTTTGTTTTTGTCTGAGATACTGTTTTGGTGGACAAATCATAGCACTGCCAGCACATGTGATTCCACTCTGGATTTCCATAAAATATCCCGCACTTTTTGCAAAATAAAGTCATTTTGTGATCGGATAAATCTCCCTGACCCATAACTAAACGTTATTTAGATCATTATTTATTTAAATTAATTTTTATTAAATTTAATTTATTCACAAATTTTTAATTTTAATATCAGAAATATTTGCGTGGCATTATGTGGCTCACCAATTCTGTAAGTATTGGTAACGTTCATAATGTTCCTCCAAAGAGAATTATTAGACATTTACCTCCGAGGATTTTTTCCCCTTGACGGCATTCGCTTTCAGCTTCAACTACCTGCAAGGAACTCCTGGTCCACCTAGTTATGGACCACGTTCTTCTGTTGAACGTTGAGAGGGAAAATTTTGGAACTACGCTCTCTCCTGGCTGAGCTGAAGATTTTCATTGATTTGATTCTAGGGACAAAACTCCCTTTAAACAGTCCTACCCCTCTGTTTTTGGATACAAGTCAATACGGACTAACCGACGAAGAACCGAGGTGGTGTTCTTCTCACATTATACTGTAAATACCTTAAATGCGTGGAAACCACTTCAGTGGTGATGAATGTCTTGGGAGACGGCGATGTTACTGAAATCCACTCAATCTCACTTGAAAAAACAAATGGAAAATTACCTTTGTGAACATTTTCGTGCTTCCATATGGTTTTTTCCCGAACACTACGTTATGTCTGATTTATTTTAGCTTCCTTTTTTAGCCCATTGGTGGATATCAACGTCAAACGCTGTTTAGGGCTGGCAAACCAACCATCTGATACAAAAGGGAAAGTACTAAAATCGCAGACAGGTCCTTTCACAGTTATGATGACCCGTCAAATCATACGAGAACCCCCTTCAAGGAGTCAGACCAACTAACTTCTTCAGACATCAGGCTTTGCTCTCCCGGCCTGGAGGAAATATAGACCTGGTCAGTCACTTACAACTCAAGAAACGATCACAATGCCTTTCTTTTGAAGATCAAGAGAGAAATTATCTCAGGGAGGTGTTCTCCAGAACAATTCAACTACAAACGTGAAAACTGGAGACCTTGACGTACACTTAATGACAACCTACTGCAGTACCTGGTATTACTTCTATGTACAAAGTACTCGCTTATATAAACAGGAGTATCAAGGATAGGAAATCTCTGTCTGCGCCTAAATACCACCTTAACTACGCCAGTGGATATGGCAGGGCTGACTTAGTCAAAGAAATCGACTCAAAAATCTGTCCTATCAACTACTTAGGACAAGTCCCTAGTGAGGCCTTTGAACATGGTTTCTCAAGCTTTTTAACGCCAAATCGATAATTTACCCGTCCATTCGGGGCGCAAAAAACTAATTCAAAAATTTAATTAATTGTTAACTAATTTGTCATAATACGGAATAAAATAGGCACACGTGACCTACTATCAGTCAATTTATTTCGATATTTATTCTTTATGTGAATAATTTTACTGAAAATTGATAAATATGTTGATCCAAACATGTTTATAAGCATTTGTAGTATATTCGGATATTTTTCTTAAGTAAACTATAAAATTCAATCAAATTTTCAATCTTGAGAGGTAAATTCAACATCTGATTGAAGATCTATCTATTCATTGGAGTGATGGTGGAGCATTCTCAGGATTTTTATTAAATGGAGCTGCAAAAATTTTCACTAATGGCAAAATCTCATCAAAATTCTTAAAATAACTTAATTTAAATAAACCTTAAAGCGTTTTTTCGAATTTTACAATAAGGTGACTGATAAAGGCAGTGTATTTTTCAACTGAACCACTGACTTTATTTTCGCTCAAAAAAGTGAAATGGGTCGTATCTTTGATAATTTTGATATAAATGAAGCAATTGATCCATAGAGTTGATGACAGAATTTGTATTGCCCTGTAATTCATGATTACGAGGATAAATTAGAAAGATCGACCCAAAAAGCTAAATTGGCAATCCACTTCTTACTGTTCAACAAAGCATGATATTTGTTGTCTTTAACAAATTCTCTTATTTGAGGGGGTAGTTCATAAAATCTACGTTTTATTCAAACAAATATACCTCTTAAACCACGACTCAACCATCGAACCGTGGTATGATAAAGCGCATCACTATGGACTGTGTCAGTTTTATTTAAGATTTTTTACATCTCCTTTGATTGAGAGATTTACCACGTATCGAATTCACAATAGACAGCACCGCACTTATCACATTTTGCATTTGACTTTGCTATTATATTCTCATGGTGTATGAGAAAATGATGACAAAATTAGGATCAAAATTTTTTTCAAGTCTCCATTCAAAAAAAGTCCACGAAACCCTTTATTACGACCAGCATATTCGGTCCCCGTCAGTACACGTAGAAATTAATTTCGAGGGATCAATGTCAAATTCGTTAAGCACATCAATTCCTTTTGAAAGCCTTTTAATAAACGAAGAGAAAAAAATTCTTATGAATCTTAAAATCCGAAGTGACACCTCTTGTACATTTGGCCATTTGTTAGGTATCAGAGATATCTTTACTCGTGTCAATAATATAAAAAATCTTTCGATGCTCTAAAAAAATTATTTTTAACAATACAGAGCCAGATTAGCTGACGGGTAAGCTCCTGAAATACATTCTATGGTAGTCGTTTTGCAATATTTTTGAATATTTGATGGACAACATTCATCACAAAAATGGAAATAGCAGTTAGTAATTTCTCCATCAGAATAAGGTTACATATTTACAGCAAGAAGATGACTAATTTTATAGGCTGTTGATAATTGATGTGTATTGTCCACTTTAAATATTGAGGACTGTTTTTTAAATGACGTCTTTGATATATCGATTTTTTTCCTTGACTCTCCGAGATATAAATTGTATATCTCGGAGTGCTTCTTATAATGACGTTCAATAGTAAAATTTTTCAATGAATTAATGACGCAGTTGCACATCAAACAAACTGCTTTACCATACTGTTTGACAAAAAAAACTTTTCTTCCTATTCTAATATAAATTCTCTATTTTCTTGAGACGATGTTCGATATTTCTTTGTAGGCATGAAGAGATACTCACCTAAAAAATATTTGATAATACGTGTAATTAAAATATTACACGTATTATCAATATCTTTAATTTTTTTTTTTTTTTTTAAATTGTCCCATATTTTAACGAAACAACGAGTCACAAGTAATTAATTAATTAGCTAATCTCCTCTTCTTGGGGCCAACGTCAATTGTCAGTATAGGTGTGTTTTCGTTGTCGCACAACCCACATTCCGAGACTCCCCTAGGTCGACATTCCTTATCAGCTTCCTCCTCATCAGGTATCGATACTCCATGTCTATCTTCAGCTTGCATGCTCTCCAACGTCTTTCTCAATACTAACGTTTGGATGTACGCTTTCACCCTTTCCTCCAGTTTGAGGGCATCCAGATGGCCCTTGAAGAATCTCGAAACAATCCCATCCCAGGTAATGACTACAGGGATTATTTTTACCTTTGCGCGATGAATACATCCGAGTTCGTTCGCCAGTAAGTCATACTTATGGAACTTTTCCACCTCGACTTGCTTGAGGCAGTTTTGGGACGTGATCCCAATTTCAACGAGAGTAATCGTATTACGCACCTTATCATGAACGAAAATATCGGGTTTGTTATTCTGTACAGCCGTATCTGTACTAATCGTTGTGTCTACACGAATCTCCACAAATTCATTTGAGACAACAGATTGGACTGAGTGGGTCTTCAGTTTCTTAGTTTTTCTTATTCCATATTGACGGCAGAGGTGTAAGTGAATACATCTGACCACCTCGTTATGCCGCCTGAGATACGAGCTATTCAGCATTCTCCCACATCTAGTTGCAAGGTGATCAACGGTCTTCTTTCCTGAGTTACAATGTTTGCACTTGGCTTCTCCATTATCAAAAAACATGTTACGATCCTGAAGCAGACACAGCCTTCCTTCGGTTACAGGAGAATGATTTCCATGAACTAACCACCCTGAGGATTCAGCAATATTCACTTCGGTATCTTTCAGACACTCAAATAGAATAGAGTGCAGCGATTTCTCTTCAATTTTTCCCAGTAGATATTCATGTTGTATTTCCATCAATTTCAACATTGTCAAATCCTTCACATTTTCAATGTTGTACTTTCTTGAGATGAATTCTACGATAGTGGCCATGTGTATTTTCTTTGAATTAATGACCCGTAGAATTCCCGCTCTTCTTAGGCAGTAATTTGCCTTATGTTCCAAATCACTATAAAATTGGAGGAGCATTCTTTCTGCTTTGTTACTGACTAACTCGAGGCCTCTTCCAAATTTATTTCTTGGTAGATAAAGTCTTTCTTTGTTTGCCGGTTGCAAGTGGATATGACTGTCCATAAGAATTCTGCGAATATTTTTATCAATCTGTTCAAACTCTCCAGGTTCGATATCAATCAATCCAATGTAATAGTTGTAAAGGGAGATTGCATACTCATTCATAGCTTTAAACAGGTTCACTGAGTTTAAATCCGTCTTCGTCAAATTTTTGATCCGCTTAGATACTTCTCCATAGATTTTATTCATAATTTCTCCTTTAAGAACATTGCTGTTCTTATCTTCAAGAACTCCCAAATATCGGTATCCATCCAATCCATCAAGGAAACGAGCTTTCCCAGACAAGGACTTTGATATTAATTTAAAATTAATTTTATATATAAAATTTATTTTAAAGTTTGGAAGTCGGAGCCCCTCTTGAGAACCCCTGCCTTTGAACAATGAAATAAAATTAGTGAGCTCAAAGCACAGAAACCGAGATGGTAGCATGTGTTCTCATCTTTAAACCGAAATAGATTCATTGCAGAAGTTTTGGAAGACTATTCGAAACTTCTCAAGAGATGATGGAAGGTCTGCTGAGGGGGTCACAGCCAAAAGAATTTTAATAACCTGATAAAATATTACGTAAAAATATCCAACAAGGACCATAAGAAGTCAGATCTACCTCTTCTATATCTCAGTAAACCGAAAAGACACCTGATATGATTTACTTCACTGAAAACGAGGTGAGTGATGTACTGAAAGTCATCAAAACAACGTATTCCAATTGACCTGACAAATCCCAATAATCCTCCCCTAAAAATCTTGGGATTATGGAATCGCTGCATTACGAAGATATTCAACCACTCTATTAACAAATTTGCAGCCTTATGGTATCTTGCTTACTTGAAAATGTTTTTATTGGAGATGTAGCTAATCATTAGAAAGAGCCATATAAAACTCGGAGTTACATTGACTCTAAGAGCCATGGTTGCCGACCCCTGGCTTGGACGATCGTGTCTCTTAGTGGGTGCGAGTGCGAGACACTCGAGCCTAATTATTTAAAAAAGTGATTTTGATGTGACTCAACTAAACGCGGCGAAAATTGGATGCCAGTTTCAATCCTAAATGAACTACAATTACTCTAATGTCAACCTGTTCAACAACCTCAGAGATATCAGACTGGATGATGGCGGCTATTGAGCGAGCGGATTGCTGCTTCTAATCATCGCTGGGGATTTCGAACAGAACCCCCAGCCCCAAAAAATGGCAAATTCTTCAACTTGATTCAATTTAACATAAATGACGTTGCATATCAATACTCTGAGCTAATTTCACTCTTACAGGAAACAAAACTATTCAGACAATCAAATTGGGACACACTCTGATGATGGTGACAATCACATTAATCTTTCTTCCATCCTTGTCAAAATAAACCGCACACCACATTCGTAAATATTTACATCCCACCACCCGGTCCTATGTGAAACGATATCCTCTAAAACTGGCTGAAATACAAATGTCATAATCTGTGAAGACCTAAATGTCAAATATCCACTTTGGCTAATTAGTCAAAGAAGTACTGGGTGGGAGTTTCAGATCCTATCTCAACTTGAACAACTATAGTCATCCTTAATGATAAAATCAGCTTCCGGAGCTGGACACTCTCCAGTCGTCCCTTTATATTCTCCATCGCTATCTTCGGCGATATCCCACAAAGTTATATACGACCATCATTCATACCATAACCCAATTCTTCGTGCAGATCACTCCACCAATCAACAACGGTCAAATACCATAATAAACTCAAATTGGAGTCATTTCGCGGCGAAGCAGAAAAATTACTGTCCGGTTTTTCCGTAGAGAATTTTAAATCGATTGGTATTTCCGTAAATTTTTTTAATGAGGTTATCAATGCCGACAAAAATAATATTCCAAAAGGCCTCATTACAGATTTTTCTACAGAAATTATCGAAAGATTCACATATAACGCCGACTAACAAATCAAGGATCCCCACGACTGAACTATCCAACCTTAATGGTGAATTTGCAGAGTTAACCAACAAAGGGAAATTGGAACGATGGAATAATTGCATCATCAAAATTTACTACCTGAATATACATAAGGATTTCTGGGGGACCCTACGTGGTATTCAGTCAACACAAAATTGAATGGACACAACCCACGCCACTAGTATTGACAGAAATCTAGCCCCACGTGATTTCGCTCATCAGGCAGATATAATGATGGACCACTACGTAAAAGTGAGTCACATCAACATGAATAAGTACTCCCTTCCTTGTAAATTGAAGTGTTCTCACTCCTCGTGGAAAATATTGTAATCATCTGCACTGTCTTGAAAAACCTTATCAAAAACTCAAAAAACTCTCCACCCGAGAGATAGACGGAATCTGCATTTTCCATTTCTAGCACCTGGACATGAATGGTCTTAAAAAGATCCTTAGATCCGGGATTCTTCCGACCGATTTCTTTACTATTCGTAGAGTCCAAAACTGTTGAACATATTTTATTCAAATTAATGTTCGATTATCTCCCTTTTAAGACTCACAGTATGATTTTCGTCCTCAACATCAACGCATCTCTCTACCCTAACTCAGTATATAGCTGATGGGTTCAATGATTCCAATCCTCCCAAACGGACTGTACTTGCACCGATTTATCTGACCAAGGCATTTGATCGAACAGCAAGAGGGGTTCTAAGTAACAAAATTATTGCGTCTCGAATTCCTCCACGTCTTCAGAATTGGCTAACGAAGTCTTCCTCTCTGGAAGACTTGATCAAACTGAAATTATGTCTTGCTTATCTCACTACCGATTTCTTCCAAACGGAGTCCCCAAGGCTCCTACCTTATTAAACTTGCACCTAAGCGATATTCCAATCAATTTGAGACACTACTTCTATCATATGGGGATTACCTGATTATCGCCTCCAAAGACAGTAATGTTGATTTCCAGAACCATTGAACTCTCTTTGACTTGGGGAAAATCATATATCTCCTTCTCCACTGAAATCCACCGTCGCTATATTCACATCCAACCGCCGCCAACAAAATTTTAACAATTAATGGGCGAACACTTCCCGCTACGAAACATCCCAAATACTTGGAGTCATTTTCGAGCAAATATTGTTTTTTCGAAACATGTAAGGGGAGCAATGCACAAAGGTCTATCACAAAATCAGAATACTGAAAGCTGTATCGGGCCATTCCTTCGGCCAAAGCGAAGATTCTCTAATCATAATGTATAAACATTTCATTCGAACCACAATTAACTATGCAAATCCTTGTTGGTCAACCTCTTCCTCAGTTCTATCGATAAACAACAAAAAGTCCAAAACATATTTTTTATGAGAGTTGTCTCTCGCTCCCACCTATTTGATTGTCCTGAATTGGTAAAATCTCCGACTACAATGGCTAGACTGTTCGATTTATTGGATTAACCGGCGTTTGCTACGTCCTACTTAATAGCCGCTGGTCTCCTACAAGTTAGTGAGGGCTGAATTACTTAACTAGCTAGCTACTGTCCATTCAGGTTGAAGGTTCCAAGCATTTTACGATGTTTCTGGGATTGACGAGCGACTGCGAAACAGATTGTCACAGGGACTCACGCACAAGCAAAAAGAAAAAAAAGCTACGAAAACCTTCAATGTCTCGGATTAATTAGCATGACTTTACTTTGTAAATAAAGTGTGAGTTCTGTGTAAGATGAGGTGAGTAATGGAAACGCACCACTCGTCGGGGCAATGGGTGAAATATAAATTTAACTATTAAAATATTTTTAAATTATTTTTTGTATTAAAAATGAATTTTAAAGAAAATATCCATGGACCTCTTTTTAAAATACAACCTCGGTTCTTGGGCCACATTGTGGTCAAATCGAGGTCCAACTGTATAATGATTTGAATATTCTAACGCTTATCTCTCGTGAATAACTTTGATTATTTAAGAATTAACCCCTTACTCCGAGTTTCTACAAATTTTGTGAGAAGTGAAAAGAAATAGTGTATTTGAAGCTTTCTTAGTTACAAACTTGTGTACGTCTCCTACAAGAAAAAAGGGGAACGAAAAGTTACATCCATTTTAAGAAGATGAAGACATTTAGCCCATCAGAGCATTGTATAGTGCAACGGAGCTACGTCACCAACTAGCCTTCCGACGATTAACCACGTGACTAATATAAACTCTTGACTCAGTCTCTTTTATTATTTATTTAATAACCCCGAGAAGGGAACACCAAGAAAAAAGTAAACCAACTAATTAAGTGATCCAGGTACACCTCAAAAGGATCGAGAGGTTTTTCTTATGTTCTTCTAGAGCACCCACGGCTTTCCTGTATCGACGACGATCACCTTTCATTAAAATTTGAAGAGGGGTGGCTTTTTTCCCAATTTACGTGTATTTGAGGTATCTAGTCTTGAACGCAAGAAACGACTTGTTTCGTGACCACACAGACCGATGAAACCGGAATTGTTGTTTTCGATTGAGGCGTGGTCAAGCATTGGGGAAAAAGATCGGCAGGTAGATTTGTTAGACGTACCAATTTGGCTGTTAGGGAATTGATCTTGTACAAATTTGATATTGAAACTCCATAAGCCCATGAGGCACAGAAATACTCAACCGTCGGTTTTAAAAGTTGATTGTACAAGACGATAGCGGATTCCTATACGGCCTGGACTTTAAGAACGATTTCATTATATTCAGTTTCCTGAAACCTTTGTCATAATGTTCTTTACATGTTGAGATAATGTCATCAAAGGGTCAAACTCAGTCTCCTTTAATACCGAATACATTAACATTCTAATCACGCCCGGCTCTGAATTTGAGGAATCTGATTAGATGTGAACATGAGAAAAATTGTCTCAAGTCATCCATATCACTCACAAATATTGATTTTGAAGTGTTTATAGTGCATTTTCAAACATTTTGTGCAATTAGTGGTTTTCGCCATTCAATACTTGATTTTTATTAATCTCAGTCTCGTGACAAAACCAATTCCTAAGATATTACTAATTCAGAATTCCCAGGAGATTAGGCTCCTTTGATTATGACACTCCATTACAGCTTGCTTATTTCACCACCAAATGAACTCCTCCATAATTCATCAAATATAATATCTCGTGGAATGATTTATCGTGGTCGATCACACTGAATTTGGAAGTTGGAAGTCATTTTGGAGCCGACCATAGGGTATATCAACTTCGCTTAAAATCTACACGTGGAACCGATGATTTCTTAGGCCATTTCTGATGGAAAAGCTCTTTTAGAATTACTTTTCCGGTTTCCTGGGATTCGTCAGTTTTCATTAACCCCCCAAACTTTCCAAATTATATTTAAGATATTTAACTTCAAGAGCAGTACCATCAAGGGAATAGTGATAATGGAATCTCTAATGATATTTTGGTAACTATGCCACGTGACAACAAAGTAAGTGTGGTGTTATGTGGCTACTTTAAGTGAACCATCGGAGGAGTTTCCCCTGGACGGCACTTTTGTCAAGTCCAAGCATGCGAAGACTGCTGAGGAAGGCCAGGATCACCTGAATTTTTTAATTATGGCTATGACGGTGTTTTCTGGTTCAATAAATAAAAATTTACTAATTTTCCAATTCAAAGTTAAGAATTCAATGACGTCACAAATAACTAATTAATAATAAAACCAATCTGAATAAATAGAACTAATTTATAAATTTTAATTCACAATTACTCTCAATTTCATGACCCTTCATAACAATTTAACTGCCCTGGGGGATTTAATTTGAAAGTTCGTGTAGTGCTACTTGATTGAGGATCTGTTTGTTTCCTATGTTCCTCTCCCTTTTCATGGCACGAAAAAGGATCATTTGCTCTACCCCACTGGAGGGTTCTCACAGCTGCCGGGAATAGACTTGTAATTTTATGTTCTGGACTTTTTATGTGACGTAGGAAGGACTTTAACTGGATTCACTTAATTAGTTGTTAACTTATTTCTCGGTGTATGCGGGGTTAATAATAATAAACGGATAACCTATACTTTTACGTTATTCCTAGCCACCGGGTTCAGTCGAGAGAGGGGGAAATAAATTAACCTAACCACATCAACCTGAAGGATGAACAAGTTGAAAATCTGTGACTCTACAAAGAAGGTGTCGACAACTACAATCTACTTAAAATCAAAAATTTACATAAAGAGAATATTGTTAACTAAATTAACCGTGTTGTGCACACAATAATTAATCCACGTGGTAGTTTTCCCTTAGTAGTAGAACATGGTTTCCTAGAAAACTCGAAATTCCTGTGGTCTACGTTAATGAGAGTAATAAAGAAAAGATATTCTTTAAATAAACGATAAATTAAACAAAATAATAACTCATCAAATTTTGTTGGAGTATAGTAAACTTAACAGATTCGAACACCACCTTGGTTGACTCGGTGTCCGTCACGGAGGTAAAGTGACTGAACACCGTTTTATCCATCTGTTTTGCTAAACACATATACTTCTCCAAAATGTAGTTTTTGGCATCACTTATACTATGCTCATCCCCTACATGAGTTACAGACACCCCAACCCTTAAAATCACTGAAAACTACGGTAATAGGGCTCAGCTTTAACTTGATCTCCAGGATGTCGCATTTGTTGAGGAAGAGGATCATGGACTTTTCATCAAATATCTTATAGCAGAAAATTGTATTGAACAGAGCAATAGACTCTAACATTCTATTCTAAGAATCCTTCACAACATCAACCTTTGCTTCGAATTCCGCCAACTTCTGATCATACTCGGAAATAGCTGCAAGGAAGATTATTGAGGTCACTGCAGTAAAACAATGGATCCAATTCTTCCTCTCACCCCTCTGACCTCCAACATCCATCAGCCTTCCTTACATCACCAAACTAACCGAAATGTGGCGTCCCCAATCTTGAATCGTTGCTCCTGTACCCCAGTCGTCGCCTTCCTCGCATGAAGGATGTCCTGGTCCGTGGGAATGTAGTCTTTCTTGAGGATTCTTTGCAGGTTGTCCATGAAGCTAGGCTTAGTGACTCAAATACTATTGGAAAGAGTCCAAAATATGGAATTTTCCACGTTCGTTGAAGATCTGTTGGATCACACTTTCCTTCCAAAATGAATTCATGCATTTAAAGTGATCCATTTTGAGATCATAATTCACTTTGACAACGTCCCCGATTGGGTGCTAAGAATACAGACAAATTGGCGACATTAAAGACCCCGGCCCTCTTGTTGTACTCCTGTAGTAGTTTACGGATGGAGTCTATGATGTTTTCCATTATTATTCCCTTGATTTCATATCTCTCCTTATCAGTGAAGACGGTATTGCTTATTATTCTCATCTGCTTGAGGAAGGTCGTCTTCCCGCTTTCACCAGTCCCAAGGAGGAGGACCTTGTATTCGTTTCTGCCATCTTGTTTTCCTTTTTTGAGCTGTTTTTCTATTTCGTTGTTAAGGGATCTCTGTTGACGCGCAGTCGAATCCAAACAGCAGAGAAACATCACTATAATAATTATTTAATTCTTTTTTTAATTTATTATTATTTTTCGATAATTCAAATATTTTTATTTTTAAATAAAAATCAAGAATGAAAAATGGACTGAATTTATTTCCTATCTTAACCCAAAATCAAAACCTCACAAATTCTGTAGATTCATCAAAGATGTTCAGCACAGTAATAAACTGATTCCAGCTTTTCTCATGGTGTGACTCTTGATAAAATCGGCCGACCTAAAGACTTTTGCCGTACGGTATACGATTTGATGACTCATTATTGCAAGACCAGTAATATTCCAATACAACCCAAGAGAGTCCAACCACCACCTCCACTTGAAACACCTGGGACGTATCGGCTCAATGCTCTCAAGACCATTTATGAATTCCCAATCAACTCGTTTTTATTCCTATGCTATGGAAGAATCGATAATATCCCTGTACTTAAAAACAACAAGGATTACCCTCCCTTTCTTCCTAATATCTATTTCTTTTATCTCAGTTGTATCGAAGATTTTGGAAAGAATAGTCTTGAACGAGATTTCAGGCCACCTCAACCTTTCCAAATCACAACATGGCTTGTGTTTCCTTCATTCGACAACCTCCCTTCTATCCAGCTTGACATAGTTTATTGCTGACGGTTTTAACAATTCTAAACCCCCGAAAGAATTCTTCTGGCCTCAATCTACCTGACAAAATTGTTTGGCTACATTTCTAGTGTGGTTCTCTTAAACAAGATCAGTTCATCAAATATCCCTCAAGTTTGGTACTCCTGGCTCACAAACTTCCTTTCCGGCAGACAGGATCAAACATGTTTTTATTCACATATGTACCGATTCCGCTACCTCCAAAATGGTATCCTTCAGGGATCTGTTCTCTCACCATCACTTATCAACCTATACCTCACCCCAATGACCCATGCAACGATTCCCTACGCCGATGACCTCATTATTGCATCCATGGATATAAACATTCAATTGGTCTCTTTTAATGTCCAAAGACATTTTTAATTATTCTTTTATTGGATGGTGACAAACAGGATGTCTCTAACAATTTTACAACTGACCGGAGAGAATTTAACCACAGACCTCGGAGTCACGTTTGACACGCCATTCAGTTTTAACAAACACGTTGAAGTACTTTCCACCCAGCAAAACAAAAATTAAACATCCTCCGACTAATAGCTGTCCACTCGGACGGCCAGTTAAGGGAGTGTCTTACCTTATTGTACAAACAATTCATTAGGACGATGCTAAACTCCGCCTCCACAAGCTGGAACATTTCTTACCAAAAGAAAAAGTTGTTGAATATTATCGTAAAAATCTTAATGAACTCAAAATAACTAAAAGCTTTGATGGAAATGGAATTTTAATTAAAAGAAGCTTGAAAACAGTCTATCAAAATGAACTACAGAGCAATGTCAATATTAGTAAGGATGGCGGAAGAAGATTATTTCACCGTAGAAGACGAGCTAACAGATCACAAATTTGTATTTTAGTAACGATTTATGCTGAATTATAAAGTATCTGAAATTTAGATTTGCTGTTAATAATTTTTTAATTAATTAGTTAAAAGTAATTATTATAATTTATTTATTAACCCCGGATACACCGAGAAAGAAGTTAAAATAAACAACTAATTAAGTGTACCCAGTTTCCACTTTTACAGAAACAGAGTCCATCCGGAATCAGCATCAAAGGTAAGACGTCTATTACATGAAGTTGTGGAAACCCCTCCAGTGGAGTGGGGAAGAGCAAATGATCCTTTTTCGTGCCGGCCTGGCACTGGGCGTCACCTAGACAGGTGGATCACATGACGCCACTCTATTAGGAAGAGAGAAGAGGAAAAGACAAGCGAGCAAAAAACTTTAACTGATTAACCACGCAGCACCACATGGCGCCACGCGGCTAATTTATAAAAATTATAATAAAACATTTGAAAAACAACCTTTTTCTCCGTGCAACGGGTATTTGAAAAATCCCTTCCACGTGTTTTTTATTATTGTAAATTACTATCTAAAGACCTAAATTTATAACCTGAAAACGTTTTGTATTACATTATTCTATATTTTAATAAAGTTTTTATTAGTTTTTTATATTTAAAAAAATTTTTCTAGAAAAATTTGTCATAAAGTCAAAATTTTGAACTTTTAAAGTCAAAATAAAAATCGCCCTAATTATGATAACTGCTATGCTATTCATGCCGTGAGGACAGCCCATTGGACTCTAAAAGAGATATTTCGATTGAAGCTAATGTGGAGATGGAGAATAACAGGGGGTTTATGGCACACTCTTCTTCTAAGAGAAGAGGGATTACCAGCAATCTGGACTAAAATCCGTATAATTAGTTAATTTACTCGTTAATATTCAATCATCAAATAAAATTTATTTTGATAACTGCTATTTACTTAAATTGAAGTGTGTTCTGTCTGGTAAGAGCATTATTATATAATTACGGACAGAACTTTATTTGCTTCCATAATGCCTACCCTCTCTTCGATGGGTATCAGAGGTTGACGGTTCTTCGTTCTTAGGTGATCGGTCTACATGAGTTTATTTAAATCAAAATCACCTACAAATTAAAGGAAAGGCAGTTAGGAGACCCCGGCCTCTTTAAGCAGCCATATCACCTCTGCTTGGTGTTCGTCTTCCACAATAACCACTTCATCTCTAAATCCATTAAGAATACTCTCTGCTGTCTTCTTAGTGGTGACAATCTGTATATAGGCTTTCGCAGGACATTCCAGCATCAAGATGTTTGCAGTAATTGCTGACAATCCCATCCAAATATTTACACTTTTGATTTTTGTATTAAAAATAATAATAATTGAATTATTTTGCTAATTTTGGTTGGAAACCCTAATTTCTAAATAAACGTATAAAATCTTAGCAATAATGATTTTTTTCGTGTCCTTTTTGCTTCTAACCGCATTTTGTAATTATTTTTAATTACTATAAGCTCAGGGAGATGTCCTGCAAAGTATTAACGCTGAGTTTTTGAATGACCTAACATCCCCTGCTCTCGTTTTGATCTACTCTTCGAGGTTTGCTTATAACTGATTTGAGATGCGAGTCACATGAGTGTCGAAAAATCATGGAATTCGTGGAAAATTTACAAAAATCTATAAAGAACGTTGACTCTTACAAACTCGACGTTTTTTTCGACGTGGTTTTTTATCGGCGGGAAAATTTCCAAAATCTTCCAGTTCTCAGAATGTACGCATATTCGAATAAGCACGATTTCCAGGGTGTTTTGGAAATAGAAAGTATTGAAACTAACAACTTTAGGCATTAATCGATTTGTCAACCGGATTCTGACGAACGATACTCAACATAAGATCCGCAGTCTTCGGGATGCCGACTTTGAGGACTTTGTGGCTAATTATGAGACCATATTTTTCTACTTTTATATGGAGAAGTAGAAATATAGCGTTTTTGGTAGCTGCCAGCCTTGTCGACTTTCGAGGCCCTCATTCGAAAAGACCTATGAAATATTGCGGGATAACTACCCTAACCTCAAGTTTGTCTCAGTGGACAATGTCGAAAAAAACATCATTAAAAAATTTGGAGTCACATATTTTCCAGATTTCAGGCTTTCCGTGGGAGGACGACTTTATGGATGTTCCCCTAACGGATATGCGCAATATAACGGTATTTAATCATCTAAGTCACTAGAACTTGTCGAATGTATTCGGGCTTATTTGAACCCCTCAAAGGAGCTTGTCCCTTTTGTGGAAAATATTGAAAGGGTGACCAGCAATCTGATGTTCTCCGAATTCATAATTTTGGGGTATTTCACAGAGAGGGACAAATATTTCGACGAATTCGTCAATTTCAGTTGATTTGATTTTTTATTTAGCAACAAAAATCGGGTCTGATATTCACGTGTTTCACCAATGATTTATCTACTGAGAAAAAATTTGGAGTAAGCCATCCTGGTCTTATCATGTTCATCCCACGTGGGTCTTATATTGAAGGATCCCCTAAATATTATGCGTTTTCCGTTAGACGGTCAAATTTACACGTTTAGGGTGATTTCACGGCGGAATTTATCGAGGAATTTGTCAACAAACATTTGCCTGTTTTAGTGGGACAAGTAACAACAAAGAACTCAAACTTGATGTTTTGGAGAAGGCCTTTTTGTCTCTTTATATTCGAGGTCTCGTGGAATAGGGAGAATTATGATAGTATTTTATTTGTTATTGTTAGCAACCGAATATTTCCGTAAAAATATTATCAATATTGCACGGAAAAGACCCGATATTTCATTCGGTTATAGTATTCCCGGGATTCAAGACGAACGGAGAGCTTTTAATTTTGGGGTTTCATTGGACTTCTCTGACTTTGGCTTTGGATGTCTTGACGGAGAAAATAGAAGGTACGTAATGCCAGCGACTGAAGATTGGAACACACCAAAGTTGCTGGCTTTCATTGATGAATTCACTTCTGGAAGAGGAAAGAGTATCGAAGAAGCCAAAGAACTCAAACGAAGGGCGTGAATTCTGTTACTTTTTAACGGGGGATAATTTCGACAGAGTAAATTAAAATTAACTTTAGTTTGTTCTGATGAGCGAAACAAAGTGGCTTTTATTCTTCTATAATTCCTACACTCCAACAATAAAGGCTCCGCTGCAGATTTTCCGCAAATTTGCGAGAGAATATGAAATAAGTCAGATAGCCTTTGGAGAAATGGATATTTCAACCAACGATCCTCATCCATCATTTTATCCGTATTTGGTGACGAGTCCCATCATCATTTATTATTCAGACAATTCCATGCATACTTTTTCGATGGAGTTTGATAAACAGAATTTATTCGAATTTTTGTATTCCCTAGAAAATGAATCAACTCATTCCAACACGACTGAAATAGATAATGAACTATAAATTATGGTTTATTGATTTATTTGGTTTAAACCACTAACAATTATTTTTTTAATTTAAGGGTTAGCAAATTAGTTTAGTATTCATTCCCCTGACCAACTCCACTGCTGAAGATTGCCATTATGAACACTCTCCACCTAAGAATGAATTGAGTTCTGAGACGGTAGGATGTGTGATGAAAATGGAAGGAGAACTATTTTCCACCTCTCTTGGAAGTCTGTAATGGAGTATTGAGGATTGATTTGATCGGCACAAGTAGATGTTCTCCTTTGGGTTCCTTCCTTGGATTAATTAGTTGTGACTGTAAGCCTGAGGTTAATAAGTAAATAAACGGGACCTTGGAGACAACAACCTGGCCGCTGACCTCCAGAGATCAACGTTTCAGAATCTGATTCACTTTATGTGGACATCATCATCCCTGGTTCGTGATCTCTCTACTTATCCTGGGCCACTAGATCCCAATGTGAAAGTGCATGATCTTTGGGAGCTACCTAGTTCGTACATCTAGCAAAGCTGGGATAACAATTTAATTTATTAAGACTTGGAGGATAGTGAAGAAAGCAAGAGACAGATGATCTTGTGAAAGATAGTCGATATGAGGATCCATCAAAGTTAATTTATAAATGATAATGATTGATTGAAATAATACAACTTGACGTATATTTAATCCGTAAGAGTTAAATGGCCATTGTAAATTTATAGTAATTAGTGATCAATATTATTTAAGCCCTTATATTTTGAGTATAATCAAAATTACTAAGGAGTAGTCCACAATGAACAATTATTCTACGGGTTATAGGTCCCCACAAAACACATTTTTGGATAAAATAATAAACAATAAAAGTTGTCCATATTAGAAAATAATATTCAAGATCTCACATTTTTTCTCGGAAATCAAAACATGAGTGGATTCCCAATTGTGTACTGCAATGACAAATTTAGTCAACTTTTCAAGTACAACAAGGAAGAGATTATAAGAAAAAGCATATTTAGCGGCTTTATCAACGGACCTGAAACGGAATGCACAAAAATCAAACAAATTCAGCTTAACCTGCAAGAAAATATAAGCAGCAATATCAACATAACACTTTACGCAAAACATGGTATGACTAATCATGCATGGATAGAAATAAAGTTATTGGTCTCCCTGGAAGTCTCCCCCATATTTGACGAAAATGACGTGCCAATATTATATATTATAATCTTCAACAAAATCAAGAGTCTCCACTCACTGAATAGTAGTAGAGTATCTGTATTATTAGAGAACATTTTGAGACGTTCAAGGTTTGAGAAACAGATGAACGATCATTGCAAAGTAACGTTTTGCTAAGCCCAGATGACTTTTGTGGAAGAGAGATTGCCTAGATATACGTCGGAAAAACAGAAAATCGGAAAATTCATAATATTTCATAATTCTAAGCTAAAACTAGCGTGGGATTCACTCATTCTACTTTTGATATTTTACACTGCTGTCGTCGTCCCCTTCTATGTGTCCTTTACTATGAAAATATCCTCAACTATCACAATCGCCGAACTGATCATTGATACTTTATTCTTCATCGACTTGGTTTCCAGTTTTCGAACAACTTACGTGAACGAGGCCGGGAAAATAGTCACCAACCCCAAGATGATTTGCAACAAATACCTAAAGACCTACTTTATCATTGACTTAATATCATTTCTGCCTTACCACTTAATCGACTACATTCAGACGAATTACTCACAGAAGGTATCATTTGAGATTGTTTAGTTCCCTCAATTATTTTCGATTTTAAAAATTGGAAAAATGGCCCGACTACTAAAACTAACGAGAAGAATGCGCCAATATATGGAGCTCGGGGGAATAATTCTGATAATATTAATATTCATCTTCATATTGGTGGCTCATTGGCTCGCTTGTATTTGGTATTCCATTGGAGTCACTGACATGTCCAATAACATAACGTTTGGGTGGCTTAGTGAATTGAAGAGGACCACCAACTATGGTTGTTTGGGTTACTGATGATACAAGACAGTGATGACTGGTCAAACTCCTACATTTCAGCCATTTACTACACGATTACTTGCATGACCAGCATTGGATTTGGGAATATCGCCCCCAATACCTTCAACGAAAAGTTATTCACCATTTTCATGATGATTATTGGATGTAACACAAGTTTTATTGTTTCAGCCCTCATGTACGCCTCAATATTCGGAAATATAACGAATATCTACGCCAGGATATATTCGACGACAGCCAGATACCACAATATGATGAGGAATGTCAAAGAGTTCTTGCTTATTCACGAGATCCCCAAGACGTTAAGTGTGCGAGTACAGGAATATATGCTCACCCAGTGGACGACCGAAAAGGGGATCAAAACAGAAAAGGTTATCCACCAGTAGTGATTTAAAGATTATCAAATGTCTCCCGAAAAGTCTCCAAAGCGAAATATACTTTAATATGCATCGGTGTATATTTGAAAAAAATTCATTTTTCCAACAAATCGAGCTCAAAATGCTACAAACAATTGCCACGTGCTTCGAAACCTACTACGCGGCACCAAGAGATATAATTTTCGAAGTAAACGAAAAAGTCTCCCACATATTTTTCATAATTTCCGGAGCAGTGGAAATTTTTGACGGAAAGCACATAACAGCCATTTTAGGTAAGAAATTACAGCACGTTGTAGACGAGGGGAGTACATTCGGCAGGAATATTCTAAATGTGGAGGAGGATGTCTTCTCAACTCATTTAGTAAAGTCGATGACGTACACAAAAATGAAATTTATTGACACGGACAAGCTAAAGTTGATTTTCAGAAAGAATCACCTTCTCGAGAGCCAACTGCAGCAGTTTAAGACGACATTCGACATTTGCGTCAAAGTAAGTTTACCGTTAAAGTTAGAAGCGCACTACAAGAGTATCAAACATTGGCATTTTCGCAGATCGTCCCGGTTTGTCGAGCGAGATCGAGAGCAACATTGATTCGTTGGTGGAATCGGCGCGTAGGGTTAATAGCGAGATTGCCTCGTTGATGGAAATTATTGAAAAATACAGAAACTAATTATTTTCGTTATGACTTACAAATTTGAAAATATTAATAAATTAGAATGTTATGCCTAAATGTACCCGAATTGTGACGCTCTGTAAAGCATTATGCTTAAATCAGGGTCCATTTTGATTGCCTTTGTTGAAAATGCTGGTCACCTTTGAATAATAATTTCCGACCAACGACTCATCCCCACATTTTTGATGATATCGGGCCATAGAGAACGCACCAAAACAGATTCCTCGTTTGATTAGAGGAACACAACATTCAGTCTCCGAGGATAAGTGAGCAAGACTATCTTCCTGTATTTTGTAAATTCTAAGATATTTGCAAATTTAACTCTTTGCCCAGCTTTATGGCACTTTGATTGAGTCCGTACTGAAAATAACACGTTATTAGTAGTCCTCTAGCAAATATGCTTCCTCGACTGGAGGCTTCCCTCAAACAAATCATGGCCTTTTCTAAATTTGCAGGAATGCCGAACCCGAACAAATACATGGCGCCAAGAATGCCTTTTTATGAGAACCTTTAACCTTGTGACTCAAGACTGCCCTGTCCGCATGCATCGGAATGGCATTCGAATGCTTTTCTCAAATTCAAGGAGTCGTGTTTCAAGTCTGAGTAAAGAAACCCCAAGGTAGTTTGGGCCAAGCGACAACCTTGAGGTGATCCTTTATCAGAGGACATTTCGAAAAACCTTAAGTTACAATCATTTTAACTTTATGGCTTCTTCAGGATCACTGTCCACTCCAACACCATAGAGATAAGCGAGTCCTACATTGTATTGGGCGGCCCTTATTGTCTGAACTTTCTTGAAATCTTTGCAAGAGTCTGATTCAGCGATTTGCTTCATTAGATCCAATCCAGTGGTCTAAAAATAAACAATTTATATGAAACTCTGTCAGTTTGTCCGTCCAGACCACACCAGTGGAATATGGCCAGTTGGTATTTGGCCTGGAGATCGTGACTGCAACCATTCTCGAACATGTTCTTTGCATTTTCGTACTTTTCCTATTCACGTTAAATTATTAAAATATGCATTTTCAAAATACAGCTGTCCAAGGTCGAAAAAATACTCATAGTCTCCCTTTTTAATCAAAGATAGCAAAAATGATTCTTTTTTGGCAAATTTTATTTGTTTGTCGACGTGATTGGATAGACAAGAGGTTCCATATGAAATGTAACTATGGAGTTATTTTTTACTGTAAATTTAAATATTTAAAATATAATTTAACTAAAATATTAATTAATTGTATTCTTTAATTTATTCAAATTCTAAAAAAACAACAACGATTCGTGAATTTGATTCTCTCAATTTCTGCTTAATCGGAGGGTTCTCATCCTTTCTCCTTTTCATTTATCACTAGGTTGTTTTTTACTGTTCTTGACTGATTGAAATAGTGCATTAAACACTCTAGCCCAGTTAGAGGTCAATTGGTAGGAAGGTCTCAGTGCACTAGTATCTAGTAAACTTCATGTCGTAACCTCTTGTCCCCCTTCATAGTAGACTTAGAAGACTTTAGATATCTGAACTTGAGATTGTTTGAAAGACCTTCTTGTGTTCTTTGGCTGTCATCAAATCTTATTAAATTATATTTTAATAATTTTTGTTTTAAATATACTATTTAGAGTGGTTAACCTGTTCGAATAAAATTTTAATTAATTTAAAAATATAGATGAACAATTTTGAAACTGTAGTAAAACTGGTGTCAACTTCAAAATTTTATGGGATGTCAATAATTACTCACAGATTGACGAAAACTCATCAAATAGGAAATGTGGCTGATAATAGCCCCGCAGATATCGCGGGACTGAACAAAAACGACATTATTGTCGAAATAAACTCCAAACCAGTCAAAAATTTGTCCCATAAGCAAATATTATCTCTCATTAAAAACCTGCCTAATGAATTTTCTGTCGAAGTGAAAAGAAAAAATAATTTAAAAAAAGAGAATAAAGTTTTTGATGAAAAAATCAAAATATTTTTCGTGAGTGAAATGGAAAAGACAGAAGTTAACCAGAGAAAACCAGAAATTAAGTCAAATGGAGTATTTTTAGTATTAGTTGCAGGCAGACACGCTAACATTTCTAGAAAAGTACTTGAAGTCAAATCCAGAAACAGAACTGGTGAAAAGCATAATTCAATTTAATAAGCACAAATAATTTAAAATTCGTGATTTTTTAACGTAAATTTAAATGATGCACTTTATATTCATGCCTTAGTTGAGATAATCCAACCAAATCGATAATAAATTTAATTATTAAACATTTTTATTATAAACGGGAGAATAGACAAGTCTCCTGTTCTTTAAACGAACAGTATCCAAACCTGTCCCAAAATTTGAGTAGGCGTACCTGACTCAGAAGCTACAATGTCCTCTGAATATATTTGATTGCAACTGAAAAGAGGGGATTCCTTTTATGAAAGACATGAAACGCGATTCAAGGCACTTTCTATGTCTTCAGTTTCCTCATATTCGATGGTTTAGAATATTCACTTTATTGCTATTTTCGATATAATTCTTTATTGGGGGATAATATCAATGTTTTGAATAACTTAACGTTTCTTAGTCATTTTTTGCTTCCAATGACCCCCAGGGCACTGGTTCGAAAATGAACTGCCCATAAAGACTATTATTTCTTTTAAAGGGGTCCCAAAAATTGTGTCCGTATGATACAATGAAAGTTTTCTGTCTGATTTAGTAGATCACTGAATGTGACAACAAGAGCTTTACTAAGACCTACCACGTAATCACCATATTGTCGATTGTGGGCTTACTATGGTCAGTTTGCTCTTTTTTGACAGAATTTGCATAATAATTTTCGAGTAAATGACTTTGACTATTTTTTGAACCAGCACTATGACTTTTGTCGCGATTCAAATGATTGTACTTTTATGTCCACGTGGGACTTGTTGATGCCTCAGAAAATGGCCGTACAAAGACGTAGACTTGATCACTTTAGATTATTCCTTCTGATTAGGATCTTCAAGTGTGTCGGCATCATATTCTTTTTGTCCGTAGACCACTTCTCTGTCATTATGTTTACCTCTCTTCTCTGTACAATCTCAATGCCTAGCCTGAATCCAAAACGGATCCCTATTCCAATAGTGGTCCCTACAATGCCGAATATTGATGGACCTGATGTTTGGATAGATGCTTCTCACTTCGACCGTTGGAGGTGAAAAACCTGCCACTATCCAAAGTGGTCAGACAAATAAAAGATAATTTGTGCAGACGTCCAAAGCTAGTAGGTCATTCTCCAGTTAGTTTTTCCTCACTAGGTCCTTTCCTCCGTAGAAAATCAAGTAGACGAACGGTGGAGCTAAAGGTGAATAATACCGAAATCCCATTTAGCAATCACTGGGATTTACATTCGACATGCACATGTGCTTTTCTCACATGTAGAAAAAGTGATTGCAAGTTTGAGAGAAAGTCTAACTTACTGAAAAACCTCTCACGGTTATGGAGGTCCGGGGAACATCCATTCCTGAATTATGTATACAAGCGGTACTTTGAGTCATCCCTCTTCTATTCGTGTGCTTCCTGGGCGCATTAACATTTTGAACCGATTCCGAAAAGATTGCGGCCGTACAAAAAAGGCATATAAATTGGCGGAACAGTGGATTTTCGGGAAGAAAAGCCAACTAAGTTCTTCTAAATGCAAACGAGATTGGCGGAAACATACCATTTAGTAGTTTTTTGTCGTATAGGCAATCAATCTCCTAATTTAATAATTCTGGTTTGATGTTATCTGATCCAAGGTTCCTAGTTGCGAAAATCCATTTTGATTTCTTTAGGAGAATCAACCTCTTTAGAGGTCTTGGCATTCCATCGAATGAGGAATTACTTGAAAAGCTTATCGACTCTCAACCACTGGGTGAAACTCCATCAGGCAACCTAGTTTTCTGTCTTTTGCCAAGATATTTCCAAGCTGTTTCTTTAATAATGTTATTTTTACTGTATCAGGAATCTCTTAGTGAGACATTCGCCAATACATCGAGTGATGAGTCTCAATTCTTCGACTATGGAAGAAACGACTACGTTTGTCTACGAAATTAGCAACAACTGCTACACTTGTGGTGAAAAAGTCGAAAAGGGTGGTCTTTGGTATGTAGAAGTGATCTGAAAGTCATAAAGTAAAGCAAACAACTTTCACCGTCAGCCATCATAACATATCCCCCAAAATAATAATAGACGTGCATTTGTTAAACACACATATAATTAGAGTCCTCATCAAGTCAAAGTCTAACCGCAGAAGGGCAATGTACGTAAATGCAATGTTCACTGACGACAACATTTTTACCAAAAATGTAGTATTTCCAAAATACCTGTTTAAGGGCCATATAATGCTAATAACGACAAAAAATAACGTGACCAGATGATTCGACTTTGGAGTAGTACGGATCAGTTCCAGTCAACTCATTCTTCATCTCAAGCAACAAATCTCCGAGTTTCTTTAAGAGATGACCAATCCATAATTCCTTGAATAGTCTACAAAACTTGGAAAAAGCGGAGAAGATCGTCATATTTAGGATTTCTCTGATCTAGGAGAAAAAGAGTACATACATAACCTCAACAGAAGAGTCGGAAGATTAGGAATTTACCAACAAGATCCGCAAAAAGTAGAATGGCTGTACAACACTGCCTGATAGCAAATCTAGTGGAGAGCGGGTAGGGAAAATCAAAAGTTCTACTATCATCGCATTCTGTACGTTCTAAACGTTTAAAACAGTTTGAAATTTCACATCTTCCCATGCAATTTTTACAGATAATACAGTATCCCTAAGATTTAACTTCTTATATGATTCCGAAGTATAAATATTTTCAGACCAGTAACTCTCTGAAACTTCTTCAAAATCTTCCAAAAAGCCATCAATATCCACATGTTTTTCAGTGCGCAATTAGCTGTGTAATTTACGCATTCGAAATCTATGTCTTTTTTATAATTTCTCCAAAAACCCGTAAAAATTAGTTAACGAAAGTTCTTTAACGAAAAATTTTGCCTTATGTAATATTAGATAATCGTTCAACAAAGCACCTTAAACGTTAGAGTAACTAGTGTACCTTTTGATTCCATTGAATCCATTCAATCTACTAGATTTCCATCAAGCTCCGGGTATTTTAATTTTTACATGTTTTTAGTTTAGGCTATCTGTTCTTGAACTGAGATAAAACGATTCTGCATTCATTAATATTGCATTGACTGTCCTTCTTGAGATTCTATTTTTAAAAGTAGAAGAAAATCTGTTGCATGTCGTCTGACATGAAGCTGATTTATTGGCTTCTTTATACCCCAATATTTCCACTTTTTGAACAATTGAAATTCTGGTGTAGCCTCCAACAGGAATATTCATAACCCATGGTAGCTATATATTATTTAAATTTTTAAAATTATTTAATAAAATAAAAATAATTTTTATAAATATTGGAAAATTTCAGAATTGGCAAATATCATTGAAAAATTTAAAAAATCGATAAAACTGGCAAATTTAAGTATTGGCAAATTTCAGAATTGGCAAATTTAAGAGTGGCATATTTGAGAGAGTTTACTGTACTCTGATCAAGCAGAAGTACATCATCAGCATAAATAAGCATTTAGAACAACTAATTAACAATTAATTAACAGCAATTTAACAAGTTACGGAATAGGTACTATCAGTCCGCCAGTTGGCCTGGACTGTTCATCCCGGTACCCCTCTTTCCTTGCTAATCACCCTTCTACTAGTCTTGGAAGTTACACATCCTAATTTAATATCCAGAACGTAGTAGGTACAAAGCTAGTAAGCCCATCTTCTAATATCAGGAGGTATTCGCTCCAGTATCTTGTTTTCTTCGATGGTTTGTATCACACATGTAGATGCAAAGTCATGTATACATTTTGTTTAGGTTTGGTCTTTTTTGGAGGTAAGAGTTTCATGAGTGTTCTTGGAGATCAGTAAATGTTCTCCGTTTGTGTCTAAGGTTGATGGATTTAAGCAATGGGAACGTTGGATGGTTCAAGTGCTTGTCGTAGAAATTGAAAGTTCTTCATTTCAAGGTGATACCAGAAGTAAGATCTTCGACTCCCAGTGAATCTGCATGACGGGAGTTGATTTCAAAACAATCGCTTCCCTACTACGGACGCTAAAATCCATAGACGTGAATCCGGATTCCTCAGCGTCTGTATGGAAGATGGAAACACGCTTTGTCTGTCTACATCAAAGGAAAAAACTAATTTTTACTTTTAATCGGATTCCATTGTAGGAATGTGAGAAGGCATTTTTGTTTCCTAGTGGTGACCACAGACGTTGGATAATTCAGTTGATTGCTGGAACTGATATCTTTGACGTTATTTATGTCTATCTTTCTAGGTAATCTAAATATAAATAAATGGACTTGGGAGGAATTAAAAATCATTTAAAAAAGAAGTATAGGATGCACAAAGGATCCGAGTTTGAATCCCGCTTATTCTTTCTGAATTTAAGAATTCTCTTACAAAATTCATCACAATAAAGTCAAACACCCAAACTCAAACATTTAACTTTAATTATGTTTTTTACGATGATAAATTCTGACCAATATGAATTTCATCCTGTGAATCTATTCAATCTCCGGTTCTCGGTCTTATTCAGTCGATCTACCTCAATTAAATTAGGTAATTCTGATTAAATATCAAGCCATTAGATATTTTGATGACAGTCCCCCATAATTAGGATAAAGTTGTTGTGTACAAACCCGATCTCCAGCTTACTCTCTATGTTTGGGATGAAGTATAATATCTACATTTATAAGCATGCCAAGTCGGGAGTTTATTGACAAAATTATTGACATTATCCCTTATCATATCTCATTGCTAAAAATCTAATTCGCTATTATTTGGCATTTTCCGTGAAATATATTATTTTCAATTTTTTATTTTTACCCGTCTCTGGGACGATGAAAGTATGCGAAGCTTCCTAATCAGTATGTCATAAGTGCCAGAAATAATCACACGTCAAAAACCGTTTGGAAAAAATATCTGGTAAGAGAATCACGCACTATATATTTTATTTATTCGCAACTTAAATTTCCATTCTAAACTACTTTCAATATTTAATAAACCACAAAAAGTATCAATCCCTCACTATGTCGTCTCAGTTTGACATTCTTTTTCCAATAATATTAGTTTATTCTCAGACTGATCATTAAATAAGAAAAAACACTTCCACAATTAACTTCTGGAGCTCTGAGAGGTCTTTAACCTTTATCTTAGCCTTTTTCAATGCTTCTCAGTGTCGGGAGATCTGAAGATCTTGTGATCATATGGTTCATAACACGTGTCAATACGGATGACGAAATTATTTCTAAATTGTGATATATGATCCTACTGGGAAGTCTCAAGGTTCTTCTCTATAATGGCGAGCTGGTCCCTTATTATACTCATCGGCTGGAAGAGGTTATTCTTGTAATTCTATGATTTGACATTTTGGAAGTAAAAAATTGACATTTTTTATGGAAATCTTTTTTATAAGTCGATTTTTTCGCGTTGGCTTTCTTTGAGGATTTTTTTGTAATTTTCGCACTCTTGTTTACATTGAATGATTTCTTTACCAAGCTCAGTGTTGTTTTTCGGAGTGTTATATATTCAGATATGCCTATTTATGAAGAGTCAGAGTACTCTAATTAAGTGACAAGTCATCATCGTTATTACGGAACGGAAAATTACTAAGACGTGAAAATCTTCGGCTCTCAGCTAACTAAGTGATCTCAGACAGACCCGGCGAAATCGAAAATCCTGTGTAGCGTTTCTCATTGGACATGACTTAGGCTCAAACTTTTTACATGTTTGTAGATATTATGAAACAGGGGGCAGCTAGGTAGAGTTTCCGCCTTTAAGAATTTTCTAACCGATTTTTTGATTATGAAACATAAAAAATATAAATATTACACTAAAACTCTTAAATAATACATATTTGACAAAACAATTGATACATTTGATGCAAATGATAATTCTCTAATATTTATAAACAATTACAATTTAATGAGGAAAACTTTCAAGTCAAATATAAAATGCTTAAAGTCACCTCACAAATTATTTCAAATATAACTATTATGAATCCTCTTTAACACCAAACATTACTATTTAAAACCATCAATTGAAGATTAGAAATGTTATCACGAATACTGCTAAATTTGTCTTAGACGAAATTACTCACATGAAACATTCAATTTCCAATGAATCTTTAAAATACTTGGAAATTGATCCGCAAACCGGATCAGTACAATAATCAAAGTACTAATGAACTACACATTTAATATTGAGTTCTCATCACAAAAATACTCTACTTTAAAATATTATTTTGTCATCAAATTTGAAAACAAAAATTCTAACAAAACCAAAATTAAATGAACATTCGAATATCGTACGATCGTTTAAAGCTTCGTGGTTGAGGATACTGCTGGTACTCCCTTTGTAAGCGAGTGGATGAGTACAAAACCGTCAATATCTTCACCTATTCTGAACTAATGTGAAACACTAATCTCCAGTCTAATTCATACGGATCAAGTAATCCTCAAAAAGGTCTCGATATTCCACTTGAGATGGCATTGATCCAACACTCACGTTCAAGGGAGCCTTCGGATAACAGAAAAGCATGACGGTGTTGTGTCGTGAGCTTCAGCAATTTTTCGACTGATTACCTGCTCTAACAACATTATCCAAATTCCACTGCAATTCCGAAGATGGGGATAGATAAGAAAGAGTAGTTATTATTCCAGATCTCTCGTGGATGATCAAATTCCTGGTTAGAAGAAAATTAGGGGAAGGAGTGTGGAATCTTCCTCACAATAAGATCAGAGATCATAAGAGACAAAAGGTGTGCGGGAAGAAAATCATAGACAGAGGACCGAATTTAAAGGCTTCGAATCCGATACCACCATACCGGCACTTCTGGGTCTGGCAAATCTTCAGTCCAAGTCTGATGGAGATACCGGTGCGGATAGTATCGTCATCAAAGTGGGTCCCGACGCTACCGGCTTGGTGAGCATTGATCCAATCGCCACCCCCATTCGCATCTTCCAGTGACTAGACAGGACGTCGGTGTTGGTTTAATTGGTTCAGAAGCCTCTCATATTTATCTTGGCTGGTGGACCTGTAACTGTCTTTCTGTTCAGGCATCTTGACTCTCAGATGCTTCATATCTTTGATCTTCGACAATTCTGTTGGGACGGGAATCATCTTGATCAACAGCTGAGTGGAGAATAAGGAGGGCAGATAAGCAGGGCGCGCTAAATCCTTTAATGAGGGGTTTCCAGTCCACCAAAGCTAACTGGTAAGGTTGATTGGTCCCATCCTTGATTTTCAAAGTATTTATAGTTGTTCGGCTTTGGTTTCTGTAGCTTTCGAAATGATCTCTTTGAACATCACAAAGATCGACTTCCATTCAGACTGCGACAATTCAAAATTGGTAACTTCACATTTTGAAGTGTTCAGAATCAGGCATAGAGATTCCATTTGAACTATCATAATTTTCAAACAATCCAGAACATCCTTCAGATGACTCCCATGCTGCAATCATCCAACTACTATACTTTCATAGGAGTAGAACAATATCCCGTGATACGGGCAATTCCCTGGAGGAACAAGGCATTGTATCACGTCGTATCGTGTTGAAGGAATTTTCAATATCAATTTTGACGATTACATAAGAAATATTCTCGTTCTCTTCAGTAAATGTATGGTGTGTTGACTGCTGCTTCACAGCCCCCGCGATTGCCAATCCCTATTTGGGTTGGTTGTAGCTGAGTTACAAGCGCGAGCAGGATTGCTCAGCATATTAGCTTTGAGGCAAACCGACGAAAAACCAGCCAACAGCAATTTTGCGTATTCTTCCCAGTTTATCGAATGCAAGTAACTTTGGGAAGAACATGAAGTGTCGAATATCTTCTGATAGTGTTCCTTAAAGCATCTTGCTCATTAGTTTGGTGATGGCATGCACAAGCCGGACGCTAGAGTTACCCGTGTTCTGAGCAATGAAATCTTTAAGGTCCCCCGGACGGAGCCCATCAAGTCCTCCACTGCTGCTCAACGAAAAAGAGAATCCCATCTTTTATGTCCTCTTAGAAACAAGTAGATTAAATAATTGTCCAGGAAAAGGTGGGATCCGATGGTCGTTTGGGGACTTGGGCGTCGCTTAACAAGTGCTGCGTAAGAGATGGCTCAATCATATGGTTAATATTTCACTTTTATGTAATATATGTTACAATCAATTAATTTTTGTATGAATAAAGAATTGTTTGGACATATCTCAGAATTGATCTACGGTACCTGCCAACAAAGCATACTTCGATTGACTCGAGGATATTGGGGAACGACCAAAATACACTGCCTGTTACGATCCAAGAAGATTAAGGAATTCAATATGAAGCTAGATGAAGCAGAGGATCTAGATCCTCCCCGTTAAATGATATCCTCGAGGAAAGCGTAGAGGCATCTCGCTGGACAAACCAAGAATGAAATCATTCTTGACAGGGGATGGCAAGAAGCTGAATGGTGTTACGACCATGCTATGGAGCCAAGGGAGGGGTCCACAGCAATGGGGTGATATGGTATTGGTCTCCGAAGGATTCGTATTTACGGATCTTCTTGGCCTCCGCCTGGTTGGCTGCGTCTCCAGAAGAGTGCGTCGCCGTCAGCGATCTGGCCCCTGAGAAGGTGTCCACACACGTTACGTCCCAAACGATTGATTTTCCGTGGGACTATGGGAATAGCGTCATTCCATCCGGCCTCTTCACGTCGCCTCTGTCTAAGCCCAAAGGTTCCAATTGGGCCGGAAATCCCGCGGTCATGAGAGCTCGAAAATAATGTCAATGAGGGCTGCGTGTCGCGGGGCTCGACCAGCACTTTGTCGGCAAGAGAGTGGATGTAAGCCTTTCGTATCAACGTCCCCGCTGCAACGAAATTTGTGTCTCTGGCATATGTCCAGTCTTAGGCGCAATGCCACCCCGATCCTCAGACTGTTTTCGATCCTGGGCCCCCAGATGTGGGCATGGTAGGGCCTCGAGCCAGACTCTATTTCCGCGAAGTGCGGCCGACTTAATGATTGCTAGTCGGTGTTGGTTAGCGCTTGTCTTCGCGGCCTCCAGAGTGCTCATACATGCAATTGAATCCCAACTCTTCTGGCAAGCAAAGTTCGACGGGAATTCCAAGCCCAATTCTCCCCACAACTTGCTAACTCTATCAAGCTCCGAGTTTCGGATTAGTTGCAGACTTTTCACAGTTTCTTTTAAGGCCAACAACACCCAGATATTCATCAATATCCTCCATCATTTAGAATAGTATCTTCATATTCGGCAATTATTTTCAGGTCGTCAATAAAAAAAAATGGTTAATCGCATATGTCACAATAGACGGATCACTCTGATCAACACATATCTTCGGGAATTTTATATTTAATATTCGGCTTAGTGGGTCCATTACCAGAGTAAACAGCTGGAAAGAGTGAATCTCCTTGCAAGATTTCTCTCCGAGTTTGACCTTTCCAATTCTTTTTTTTGTTAAGGTTCAAGCTAACATTCTACTTGCTTATTAGAGTCTTGATAAACTTCACAATCCATTTCGTACCTCCAGAGCAATCAAGAACCCGACACAAAAATTCATGACTGACAGAATCGAAAGCCTTCTTCACATCAATCCATGTTGTGAATAAGCTATTTCCATGTTCAGCATTAACACACTGATTTATTAAAGCCTGCTTTGGCACTGCCTTCTTGCTCCCAGCTGATTATCTGAGATAAGATTGAACCTTCAATAATAAGTTTTGTATTAACACATTTTGTGACAAGTTTGTACAATATAGGCATGCACGTAATTGGTCGTAAGTCATTCGGAGAACAGCATTCTTCTTTTTTCGGAATGAGGTACGTAATCCTGTATAGAATCATTCTTCCGGGCAATATTTACGACTCACTATCTTGATAATCTTTCTACTCAGATAACTATGAAGAGAATCAAATTTCTTGACAAAAAATCCATATACTCCATCACAGCCAGAGCTCTTTAATTCGGCGTATAGTGAATAATGTTCTTAACGAACTCAACTGTCATATCTAACGGTAACTCATCTGCTCCTGTCATTCGCCTCCCAACAAATTTCTCTGAGAATAATTCTGATCCTTTTCCCATACATCTTTCCAAAATGACACGCACTCATCTTCTGCAACTTTACAATCACTATTATTGACGTCATCGTTGAGCCTCCGATAAAACCTCCTCTTGTTCAGCTCAAAACAAAATTTATCTCGTCTAAAGGATTTTCTTGATTCATGAATTGAGATTTTTTTCTCCAATAAATTTTTTTCTCCAAAGCAGTTCCGAAGTATTTTAAAAACTCCACCACCTTGATTCCACGTAGAGTTTCTCGCAGACGACCATTTTCGTGTCTCCAAAAACTTCATAGCGTTTTTTAATGATAGTCTTAACCTTGGAGAGCTCATCAGTTTATTATCCTTATAAAATACTTTTATTCTATACCCTGAAATCATTGGAGTATGGGAGGCAGGGCACGGAGATGATATGGGCAAAGGGCTTAATTAAACAAGGAGCTCTCGCAGCTGTTTCAGCAACCAGAATCGAACCTGCCTTGCAGGCTGGCGAGGAAGGTTGTTGATTGTTAAATATTAACTCTTTGGTTGGTTAAATAAAGCTGAGTTTAATTTCGTTATTAAATATGGGGGTTTATTACTAAAAAATTATTATTACTATTAAAATTATAAAATTTCTCCAAAATCGATGTTTTCTCCGTTTTGGGTTTCTCCCTAAACGAGGCCTGATTGTAGATAGTTTCACCCATGCAACATTAGAAACTATCATACAAACTGAGAGATTCCACCTCCCGCGGTCATCGTTATCTCTCTCCGTCCAATTCTGCTTCATGATCACGACGAGTACCTTAACGCAGACGTATTTCTCCGGGGAATTAATATTTACTGTGAAATCATTCTGCAAATCTCCCAGTAGTCTTAACTAATACTTACTATCAATAATTTATTAATCCCACGTACCCCCAGAAGTTAATAACGTGGCACTCTACGAAGAGCCATCTTAGCTATCGCTTCTCCCAGGTGGGATACACTTTATTTTAAGGTAAAGAACAGAGGGAGAACCAAGGAATGCTCTTCACTTTTTTTTTCTTTTTGTTGGTTGTGAGTCCTTTAGTAGACGAACCGGTTCCGCAGTGAGATGTTCACTGATGAGGGCGTCACGCGTCAAGCCTAAACATCGTAGATGCATGGAACCTTCAGCCGGAATGTACTAGGGACCATCAGGCCGCTTGCCGGCACTGTTGTACTGTATAATTGATGTATTCGGTAGCAGAGATAATATCAAAATCCACTCAGAACCACTGGAAGAAAAGAAAGCAGTTCTTTCAGTTGTGGGAACTCCAATTGGCTAGGGGAGTAAATGTCGTACTACCCTGGCATTGGACATCATCTGAGAGAAGTAGATCACATGAAGCCAGTCTATTAAAAGGAGGGAAAATATGAAACAGAAAACATTAAGTACCCGGTAGGGTGATGATTCGAAACCAGGTAGTGTTACAGCTATGAAGCCTTAGTTTGTTTAATCAAGACTAGCTAACTGAACTCAACACGTTACATCAATACCTTAGCTTTGCATAGTGATCCTCTTGGCCCGTAATTGGCGAATAACTCTCAGATGTAACGGAAATTACCGTTTATCCAAATGAAGACTTAGACCTCCAAATCCAATATGTTGTAATAAATAAAATTTTCCAAAGACGAGGGTAAAACCAAATTAACTAATTCCGTGATTATGAAGCGTTCCAGAAGAACCTTCACACAAGAACAGTGATCCAGAGAACGTCGATTCCAGAACCCGTACCAGGAAACAAAATTGTCCCCCAGGGAAATGAATAGTTGGATATTTTTGAATGCCCGCCAGGAATTGGGCGTATCCTTTGTAAGGTGCCATCAAAAGGAAGACGGGATGAAAAAATCCAATGAAACCATCAAAGGAAGACGGGATGAAAAATTCCCTTTTTCTAATTGTTGGAACCTGCTTTGGACGATACATGATCCCGAAAAATTTGTCGCTTCTGTCTCTGATCCAGGTATGTTTCAAGAGCGAGCCGAGGATCAGAAAAGAAGTACCAAAGCATTATGGAGTTCACTTGTTTGTCCCATTTGCTTTTGAGACGTCAAGAATCTTTGGCCCACAAAGAGACAATCTAATCCGTCTGATCGGCTCAATGATCAAAGGGTCACTAAGGATCAGCTGAAACCTTCCACAATCTACAGCTCCTGACGGTGTCATAGATTCATTCAGTCCAGAATAAGAGTTGAGGACCATATCCATCAAATTCTTCGAGGAGCTATAAGAAGACAAATATTCACTTAATGCATCATCCGAAGGTACGGTGATTCCCAATCTTCCAAAACAAACTTTGCGTGAAGCCATCCATAGTCATGTATGTTTAAATTCGTTTCGAGGGATGTATAATTTCATTATCAAGCAGAGATAGGAAATTCTATTCATCATAACAAGGATAACTTCGAAGGTGAAAAGCATGTTGGAAGCAGGAGACAGCTTTTAGCATAAAAAGTCCAAAATGCTTGTCCAAAAGGATCAATCTGTCGACGAACCTTGCTCAGAAGCATTTTTTGTCGTTTAAGGACTCCCTTATTCCACATCTAGGAATTCAAGAGAACATAGGTCCTCATTCAAATATCTGGGACAATAATTCCATTCGTTGTCTGAAGAAGGCAAATGATTCCGCCCTCATAATATTATTAATAAGCCAAAAATCACCACACTAATAATAAAAAAGGCCATCAGGTGATTCGTTCATTAGCATATTGAACGTGATAATTCAGTTATACTTTTAAAATTGGCATTGAAATTAGAATAAATTAGAATTAGTAAGCAACCATAAAATCCATAAATCTACTAACTAAAAAGGTCATTCAACTCCGACAATATAAAACTGAGAGATTTTCTTCAATCTGGAATCCACGAGCGTGTCAATCTTAGAAGATAAAATCCCAGTTATGGCTCTCCCATTTTCCTTCAACTTCAGAACCTCCTCTCTACCAAAATATTGATTTTTTTGTAGGGAAAATGACTCTTGCTGATATAGACGATGAGCAATGAAGAGATTAGGTTGGGGTCCGATGTTTTTGGGGATCAAGGTCTGCTTTGAGTGCTCCAAACTATGATTTCCCGAAGGAGAGTGTTCATCCAGATTAAACTGGACCGTTTGGTTACCTTCAGGAGCTTTAATATTGGGATTTGATTTTTTTCAAAAATATAGAGATTCGCTCTAAGAGATTCGTAGGTTGTGATGACCTGTTCGTTTATAACGGGAACCATGATCTAAAATTATCTACAAAACCAAACAATTTCATTTTTTTATTTGCATAAATTTTCTGCATCCTAAATCTCCTATTACTGTCTAAGTTGAAGCAGTTAATTCCAGGATGGTGAGACTTTATGTGAGTCTTCAACGAACCTTCCTGATTGGTCCGATGCCCACATTCTCCACAAAAGTAATGTTTTCCTAAAGTTAGTTAATATTTCATTATTTCTTAGTAAATTGCATTCAAAGCCCAAATGAAGTGATCCACCAAGAGATCGAGTCATACCTGTGTGGTTCTTCATGTGGCGGTAGAAACTGCTGGAACTGAAACACTTGTGTTTGCAGAACACGCAGATAAAAGATTCCTTTTTCATAACTCCATTAACCTTCGACTATCAACCAAGATTACTTTCCTCCTTTTTGAACTGAAGACCTCTCTATCATCCATTTCACACGTATAACGGTAAAATTTGCTTTATACACGTAATACGTCTTTTAATTCTAATGAATTGATTTTCAATTTTAGTGATATTCCTACGTCATATGAGGGAGAATTTAATATTTTCCTTTACCCACGTGGGGGGTAAGAAAAAAGTACCACGGTATCGTGGATCGGTTCGTTTCTAGCCGATCTGCGTTGAGACGTCTGACGTTATTGGCCCGAGCACTTGAGTTTATCAGGTAAATCGGCGAAGAAGCGGAAGGGTGAACCTGGAATGCCAGGATCGCTTTTCCAGAACATTGGGCTCGCAATTATGATAGGCAACTTCCATTTAGTCCTCAATGTCTGCAGTTTGTTAGTTAAGTAATCCCGTCCTCACTAACTTTTTGGAGGCCGAAGCAGATGCCGGTCGCTCTCATAGATTGGTCAGTCCTGGCATTGTAGACGAACGTTATGCTAATTCCTGACATTCAAATTGGTGATGTGTTGTCAACACGTAGAGGTTGCAAAAGAGACAGAGGACATCGTATGTCATTAGACAGGAGTGGTGCCCACATCGTAGACGAGCCAGGTTTACCCTGATGTCCATCGGAAGAGAGGATTCTGGAGGAGGGGGCCGGTGTAGTATTTATTATCATCAAGTCTTCGGATGCTTCTACTAGATACAAAATCGTGTATCTGGTTCAAACGAATCCGTCATTGGGGGAAGAAATGGTTGATAGCATTCGGAAGGTCACTTGGAAGGATTTTGATTCACAGTGAGGATGATCAATATGGGTTAATCTGAGACATCTAGTATTTGTTCTGAGCACGATGTTTGGTCTTTATGGCGTTTTGATGAGGTTTTCAACATCAGTCCTGCTGATTACAATCGGTTTTCCTTGAGGAGTTTGAACATTTTCAATTTGCATGGACGGGAGCGTTTGTTCATTTGATGTGATTCACTTTTGCTTAGGTCATTAGGTGCGAAATCACTGGTGTTTGATTTTTTGTCAATACTGGTGACATGGGTTGTCTCCATTCTATTTTGTCTCGACTGAATTATACGTAAAGTCCCCAGTTTTATGAATGTGTCCAAAATCTTTGATCTCTCCTGAACCGTTGATCCGATTCTCTACAATCCTGCTAATTGGTACTAGCAGTTTGTCTTCGTCCTTGCTTAGACAGTCTCTCAGTTTTTTGTTTAATAAGAGCTTTTTGAAGTCTTATATCTCGTTGACGGATTGACTGTCGAGTTATGTGCTCCTTTATATCTTCCTTTCATAGTATTTTCGCGAGTCCCAACTGTTTCTTCGGCAGCCGTCATTATGGCTTCAGAGATTTTTTCCACACAATGTGGGGTAGGCCATCCATAGAAATATTGGATAGATGCTGGTCCATTCGCTCCTGGTATCTCGTGAGGAATGCAGAATTATTCACTAATTTTTCTCCCGCTATCATCTGTGTTTCTCTGGGACGTGCATGATTCGCATATAACATTTCATAAAGCCTGCTAAGATTCAACCGACAGACTACGATCTTGTGATCGCTATTTGTCAATGTTCCTTCATACAAACGAAAGTCTACCAATAATCTCTTGTGCGACTGCTTGCACAAAATATAATTTATTTGATCGAATATTTTTTGTTCCTCTCAATTTTTGTTTGTTCTACAACCTACCCAGGTGGTCTTGTGTCGGGCGGCGTGCTGAAAGGCCTTGTTGCACAGAAACAAATCGTAGGTATTACAAAAGTCGATCATAAAATTTCCAGATGAATTTCGATATCCCCTTCCGTGATTACCAATGCAACGTTCACCTCTGTGTTTAATTTTTGCCTTTGAATTCCAGTCTCCCAACAACAAACATTAGCGTGGACGAGCAGAGTTGAGATTATTCTTCCGATAAACTCATAAAAATCATCAAGCTCATCCATGAAGTTGATAATCTTCCTGTGTGGGGGTCATAATCGATACACATTTATGAGTCATAATCGATTCTTATTACGTGATCCGATATTAAGTTGGATAATAGCAATCCGGTATGTTACCTCCATACTTTGAGTAACCGATCCACAAGTGAGATGTGTATAATAAAGCCCATCCCATAATGACGGGAGTCGAATGGTAGTAATATTAACTGGTAATTGTCATAGCATACGTCTCGTTTCACTGTCACATTCGTCTCTTGCCGACATGCCACACGGTTTTGTATCTTTCTAGATCATACATAGAATGTTCTGTTTGAGGCAATTCCTCTGACATTGAAAGATGTAATGGAAAAAGCGTATAGTGGAGTGATCGAGAATACGATAAAGACATTACAATGAGATAGGTGTCAATCAACTCAACCAACAAAGTTACTAACCTGGAAACGATTCCTGATTGGATGTACACGGGGACAACTTACTTAATCCCAAAGTTGACAACCCCCACTCTGCTGCAGATTATCGACCTATAACAAGCAGTCTGACATCCTCACTCGAGACTTTTAACGTCACAGAATCGACAGCACTTTGCACGCTTTAAGTATTTGTATTAAATATTAAGTTATTATTTTTATAAGCCTATCCAAGATATGAGGAAGCCCTTGCCCTTTATGAGATTAATCCAAGATTCCAAGACCGACATTAATCATGGTGGGATTACATTTAGACAATAACTATTGTCTTCCTGTGATTACGGGTTAATAAATAATTTAAAAATCACTATTTTGTAATATTATTGTAATAAATCAGAATATCCTTGGTTTTTTAATATCATTTTATATTATTAATCAAATTATCAACCACCTGTTGAGGAATATCGTCTAAATATTATAATAGTGAATAACTGTGTGCTTGGGGGGATAATACATTACAAATATTGTTTATATTTACGTTTTCATTCTTTTGAATCAATTCTTGACATCGATTTCGAATGGAATCTTCCCACCCTGATGACTTTAGATCTTTTCTAGTCATATCTTTCAGTCTAAAGTACAAATTTTTATCAATACTTTTCAAGTTGACCACTATTGTTAAGAATAGTCTTAAGTCGTGTTGTCAAACCCACATGATCCATCTATTTTTAATTATATTAATAATAATAATAATTATTATTATATTATTATTAAACCAGAAAACATATACAGACACTCTATTCACGTTTTATTTTTATAATGTTAGCGTGGTGTCATGTGGCTCACCAGAAATGGTGTCACCCATTCCAAAATGGAGCGAAAAGAGCCAACAGCTTCTCCCCACCGTCCGGTGGTCCTCTCATCTTCTGTGTCTTCGACCCTGGCTGGTGTCCCATTTATCCAGACTTTTGATTCTTCTATGTGGGGACGTCGAAACCAATCCTGGTCCATGGAGAGGTTTTACAATTATACAACTGAATACGAATGGGATCAGGAAGAAAATATTTTGAACTCCGGGCACTCCTCCGCGAAAATGAGGCTGACCTCGCTTTAATACAGGAGTCAAGCTATCTCCTTCCATACCAACACCCTCTTTTCCCGGATACACAGTGATCCGTAAAGATCGTCAGGGAGGACGCGGAGGAGGACTACTTACTATTATAAAGAACGATATTCCTTTTATGGATACAACTCAACGAACCTCAGAGCTTCTTGGCTCTGACAAGACTTTGGAGCAGATTACTGTCAAATCGAGTTATTCCCGTGGTTTTGGATCCATTTGGCTAATTTATATATTCCTCCACAAGGATCGTGTCCGTCATCTTACACCCCTGATTTATCACGCATTTCAACATTGAAAAATCTACTGTTATGTGGGGATCTTAATGCACGACATCCAGTTTTGCTCACTTCCCAATTCTCTGATGAGAGAACTCATTGCAAATTATCTTCCTGACCTGATTATACTGAACAACCCTAACTCACATACGAGGACCCCATTAAGGATGACTGATAGCTGCACATCCCCCGACTTAACACTATGCTCACCTTCTCTGGCTGGACTCATTTTATGGAACGTCTTTTACGGCTTCTCCAGTGACCACAATCCAATCCTTCTAAAACTGAGAGGTCTTTGACGATACAGGAGACGGCCGGCGGAATCAAAAAGATTCAAGGATTATACGAAGGTTGACTGCTCTGGTTTCAGTAACCTTGTGGATAAATTCTTGGCCGGAGATTATCCTCCCCAATACGCTCCATTGATGAGGCCGCAGAAATCAGCGCTGCCATTCAGAAAGCTGACCATATTTTTATTCCTATATCGTCATACAAGAAGTTTATTCCTACCCTCAACTCTTATACAATAAGTCTTATAAAACAAAGAGACCGGCTGAAGAGATGCCATCTGTTGGACGTGAAATCTTTGACAGCCCTCAGACAACTGAATAAAAGGATCTGTCAGAGCATAAAAGAACACAAGGACAAGAGATGACAGCATCTAGTTAACCACCTCGACAGGAAAAGTACATCCCGACATTTCTGGAAAACTCTTAAACAAGTCAAGTCGGAGCTGGATGATGCAGACGGAACCGGAAAGTCTTCTCCTGAACACTTATGCAACCTACATCCTAACACCTTATGAAACATTACGCTGGAATTGGCTTCATAACATTTTCGAAACACCTGGACATTAAGGTGCGTGCCCATAAACCGAAGAAGGAACCTTACCACGAACTATTCACAGATGACCAAGTCTTGGATGTGATCACCAGATTAAAGAGCTCACGGGCGTGCGGGCCTGACAAAGTATCTTCTATTCACCTAAACACCTAAGCCACTACGCAATTGGCTACCTCACGCATATATACAACCTGTCCATTAACTATAATATTATTCCCAAGATTTGGAAGAATTCTATCATCAGACCGATATTGAAGGCTGGGAAACCAGAAACAGAACCTGCATCCTACAGGCCTATTTCCGTTACCAGCACACTGTCAAAAATTATGGAGAAACTTGTATTATCAGTCATTATTCCGTATCTTCCGCGTCCTATATTTCAACATGGTTTCCTCCGCGGTAGGTCCACCGCTACATACTTGGCAACTTTATCGCAGTTCATTGCCGACGGTTTTAACACCCATCCTCCGCCTCACAAACGCACAATCTTGGTTTCTATTGACATCAACAAAGCCTTTGACACTGTTTCGAGGAAAATCTTGGTTGGAAAAATATTTTTCTACTAATATTCGTCCGAATGTGAAATTATGGCTGGCCAACTTTTTGTCTGGAAGACGTGGAAGAGTAGTCAGTGGTGATCTCAGATCTAGATCACGATTACTACCGAACGGGGTACCCCAGGGGTCTCCACTTTCACCAATTCTATTCAACCTTTCCTACACGACCTACCTAATGATGGAGACGAAGATTCCCTGTTATTATCCTACGCAGACGACGTAGTCATTGCAATACGGAACCGCTCGACGCAAGTCGCATCCCTTAAAACTCAGACAAAATTGAACATTCTCCACGATTGGATTGTGGCAATCGACTAACGATTTCTGCAACCAAGTCTATCTGTTCCACATTCACGTCGGACCGTCGTTCCAAGGATGAACCGAGTCTTTTCATTGGTCCCACTAGGATTCCAGTGACAAAGTCCCCCATGTCCTTGGAGTCAAGTACGACAGCCTTCTCAAATTCAACTCCCACGCAACAGACATGATCACCAGGGGCCTCCAGAAAGTTAACGTTATACGCGCCCTTGTTCGGAGGACCACGAGGAACATGGACTTTTCCGTTTCTACCTCTACCAACAAACAATCGCGCCTGCCGTTGAGTATGCCTCCGTTGCATGGAGATTCTCGCTATCGGAGTCTATGGTCCAAAAAATCAACTCGATATACCGGAAAACAATCAGTATGCTTTGCCCTACTTAATGGATCAACAGTCGACCCACTACTCATGGAAGCTAAGATTTGTAGTCGTGGCTCCTGATTTCTTCGCATCTGTGAGGAGGATGGAAATCCGCTTCGCCTGATCCTTCTCAAGGCAAGAGAAAACCGATTGGATAAGAAATTCCCCTCCCCGATCGGATTCCTCTGCAAGACCGAGAGAAGGCTCTTCCGGAAAGTATTGGAGACGATGGAGATCACAGACGTCGAATGGCACAATTGATTCGAGGACTGGGATCACCTAACTGTTTGACTCTTTTGTCTTTCTTTCTCGGTGTTCCCGGGGATATTAAATAAATAAATATACAGTACGACCCCGGTTTGGGGCAGACCCCAGGGATGGTCAACCCTCGGTTTTTGGGGCACTCCCGCGTTTAGGGGCAGTTTTTTTGAACAGTCAATTTTCATTATATTATTTATTTTTGATGACCCCGGTTTGGGGCATATATTTAATTTATTTAATTACAAAATGTTATTTTATTTATTAATTATTAAATATTAATATTATTTAACGTGTTTATTTTGATTCTTGTATGGTTCCTAAAAGGAATTCAAAGATTAATTTGAAACAAAAATTAAAATCGCTAAAATATAAAACGTGGTCAATTTTCAGAAAGAGATCTTGCTAAAAAGTATAAAACGAGCAAAGGTATTTTTTAAATAATTATTAATTACAGGTACTATTTCTCGCATTAAACAAAATTTGGTTTATTATTTTCCCGTGGGATTAACTGAATGCGATCGAAACAAGGAATCATGCGATCCAAATAATCAATCTTCTACAAAAGATAAATCGTCTAGACTAGATAGATTAGTTTTTGAAACTTTTCTACGTTTGAGAGATGAATTTCTTCCAATCTCTGGAACTATATTAAAACTCATTGCAAAAAAAATTTATACAAAAATAAATTATGAATCATTTAAGGCATCAAATGGATGGCTCGACCGGTTCAAGAAAAGGCACGAGTTGCTATTCAAAACTATAAGTGGAAAAAAGAATTCGTCTGATCTTTCTTCAGCATCCAATTTTTTCTAATTATGACAACTGTTTGGAAACTAGGAAGTGAAAATATTTTCAACTGTGACGAAACAGCTTTATACATAAAGCGAACGCCGTCGAAATCTTTTGTTCAATTTAATGACAAATGCAATGGAATTAAAAAGAAAAGGTTCCCTTCTCCTTTGTTGTAATGCACTTGGTGAAAATTTAAAACCTCTATTAATCGGAAAATTCAAATCTCCTCGGTGTTTAAAAAATTTTAACGCCGAGGATCACGGAGTACTATATGCTGCCTTAAAAAATTCGTGGATGACTAGTGATATTATTACGAAATGGTTATGAAAAGTAAATCAAGAAATGATCAAAGAAAACAGAAAATTGTTTTAGTACTGGATAATGCGAGCTGTCACAGAAATACAGAATATTCCAATGTTCATTTACTTTTTCTTCCAAAAAATACGACCGCTTTAATTCAACCCTTAGATATGGGAATAATAAAATTTTTCAAGTCCCTCTACTTCAATAAACTGATTGATTTTACCCCCATATTTGAGAAAGAACAGGTCTCTGATTTGAATCTGAATAATATCAATCTTAGACAAGTCATTACAGTTGTCGGGGAGGCATGGAAAATGATGCCAGAGACAACGATAATTAATTGCTGGCAGAAAATTAACGAAAACAGATCAAAAATTTCGGAAAATGTACAGTTGGACAAAGAATTAATAAATGACGTGATAGCAGATGTTATGATAATGGATTCGACAGATATTATTCAAGACAGAATCACTTATGATGGATATGAATCCAAAAAATCATATACATCATGAATTCTCTAGAAGATAATATTTTTAGTACATGTCCATAAGGTTTAAAAATCTACTACGAATTTCGAAAAGACCTATCAGAAGAACTGAAAAAAACCAATTCGGTGGGAAATTTTTTTAATGGGGGAGAGCGGCTGCGACATCACGGAATAAGCGATTCCGCGGATAACTGCGATACCAATTTGTTGCCTCAGCCAGACCGCTTCCGCACGTCTTTCTTGCGGTGGGCTAATTTCCCCTCGATTTCCTTTAGGAAAGAGGATGTAATATTCCGGCCGCACCAGACGTCTCGATTGCTACCGGTACAAAACGGTAGCGGTCTCCAATTTCGCCATATTTTTTAATCTTGATTTCCTCGGCCAGATTGGCTGCCGAGCAGACTGCGCCGAGCTGAGTATCATCGAGTTCGAGAAAGAATCCACAACAGTACTCTCCCTCAGTGAACGGAAAGATAGTTAACCCATCCGGTCTTTTCCCATCTCGTCCAATCTCACAGGCTCCAATACTGCCGGGAAGCCTGCCGCTTCAAGAGCTCGCATGACAATGTTGTTCATAGCTGCATGGCGGGTGCTCTGCCCGCACTCCTTTTGCACGAGAGCGGGTGCAGCCTTTTGGCATTGACGATCCCTCCACAGCGAGATTGGTGTTCGACGCAAACATCAACTCTCAGGTGTTGTGCGATCTCAACCCGAATACAATCATTTCCAAAAGGGTCCCCAGGGAGGAACACGGGAGTGCATCCAGCCACGCTCCGCTCCTATGGTTGACGCGGATGCGAGGCATGCAAGACGATGCTGGTTGGCCTCAGACTTTAGCACGTCAAAGATATTCTTGGAGTAAATATCATCCCAGTCACGTTGCCTCGAAGGATCGTTCGGCATATCCAAACCAGTTTCACACCACTCGCGACGAGCTTTGTCGAAGACTCTTTCCCAAGAAGTCCGGTTGTAAACGTAGGATTTCTTGGACCAAAAGGTTTCCACTTGAGAGCGATGACACATATGCTGGATAGGCGATCTCCAGCGCCGACCTGAGACCCGTTCCTCCGAGGCGTGAAGGAAACTTGCATTGGTTCCAACTCGGCGCTTCAAAGTGGATGTTTAGAAGCAATTCAGCTGATTTCTCAATGTTCTATTCAGTGACAGGAGGATGTCACGATGTTTGAAGCAGGAGAACATCGGAGAGCATATAGGAGTTTGGGCAAGCGGATGCTATTCTTCAAAAGGAAGAACGCTGTATGACCATCGAGTAAGGAGAGTCTCTCCGTGACTCTGGAGAGTTCATCCTTTTTTGTTTGTAGATGGCTCCGCAGTTCCTTTGCATCAAGTGGGCACCCAAGAAAGTATGTCCGCTCCCTGGGTACGACAGTGATTCCAGGTAGTACCGAGTTAAAAGACTCGACCACGTTGATGAAATCACTCTCCGAGTATGTGATATTTATTAGCTCCGATTTCTTAAGTCTGAGGTTTCGTACTGCCGGCACGACATGTGACAGAACGTCGTGTACTTTTCTCCACGGCCCTCCAATTGTGGCGTCATCGAGATACCAAAGGTTAAGTTGTGTGTTTATAGAGCGGACAATTTCATCGATGTCATGAGCGAAGAGTAGTGGACCAAGTGGGTCCCCTTGTTAAACTCCGGTCTCCGAACCGATAATCTTGTCCCCGAAAACCAGTAAAGAATTGGTTCCGTAAGCGAGGAAAACAAGTAGAATAATTCCGGGGCTCGTTTGCTTGTAGTTTCGAGAATTTGATCCCTCCTCAGTGTATTGAAGGCATTGCAGATGTCCAGCTTGACCCCAATGTATGGGTTTTGTTCGTCTTTCTGTCCAAAAAACACCTCGCAGCGTACACTGCCGCCTCGCATCCGTTCCATACACCAACTCCCTAGTTAGAAGGGGGAAAATTCTTCAGATATTCTCGGACAGACAATGCTGCATGCGATTTTCGCTGTCAGTCTTCTGAAATAATTGCCGACCGCATGGGGCGGACCCCACCTACAGGTTTTTTAAGGCCAGTAATGTGCACTGAAAAAGCTCCCTTGCGTGGGGAAATATCTTCGTTCAAAATACGCATAACCAGTTTTCTAAAATGATTTGACAATGTTGCAGCCATCTTCTGCAGTAGCCTCCGCCGTAAGATCCTTGATGTGATTCCGGCCGCAAGCCATCGATACCTCCACTGCTACTCGCCGCAAACGACGAAATGCCGCGTCGCACTTCGCCTACGTTGACGGTCATTTGACAAATTTCCCGGAGGCACGAATGAGCGGTAATCTGCCGGACACATGGATGTTTTTGTCTGAGTAAATCCAGCACCTCAGGCGTCGCAGCCATAACAGTTTCGTCGCTGGCGACGACGCGCAACGCCGCTCGGACGTCGCCTTCGATTAGTTTGCGGTTCACTCTCTTTTCAAGTTTCTCCGGGCCATTCAAATAAACCGGAGGATTGGATTCAGAATGTCTCGATTTATTGACTTCCGTCTTGGTGAGAAAATGCACATAGAAAACCTAGATGTTCTTCATTTTTGAGGAAAGGGAGTTCTCAAGTGTCGTGCTTTCATCTGTATTCCGTTGATCTCTTTGAGTCGATAAATGGAATTCCAAGGGCCATCGGAGCAAAACTGAGGAATTTTAGCCATGCCTCCAGGTCGTCAGACGTGAGAGCATCGTCAATTGCAGAGCCAGGCATGTAGCCGCGGGGATCCGGACTGGTCTTTGGATCCTGATTGGGATCTTCCTGGCTTTTTAGATCCGACAAGAAGAGCAAGAGGTTGTCCACATCATTGAAGTCTAGAGGGTCAGTTGGTTCGACGTGCTATTTGGAATGATCCTCTGGGTTTTCCGACCAGTTCCCATGCAGACACTGCAGTTCCACAGGCAGAACGAGCACGCTGCCCGCTGAGACATCTTTATGCATCCAAAGTGGAAAAAGTCACCGCAGACGAGCAGAAAAGTCCATATTTACGTGCATTAGCATAACCGCATATAGTGTCCAGTCTCTTGGGTGTAATGTGTGTTGCTCCATTATAGGAACGACGCTCCATGATGATACAATTACTCACCACAAGACCGCCACGTTGTTTTATATTTTGATTTAAAAGAATTTATAATCCCTAATCCTCTGATCCAAAGGTTGATTCGATATTTCTAACATATGCTGACGATTTAACTATTGCAAGCAGAAACAGATACAAAATCAGAACTTTAGTCACACATGAACGACCTAAAGCTTGGCTGCCTTCGAACCGACTTTCCATATCCACGGAAAATCTTCATATACCACTTCTACATCGATGGAGTAAAGGGAAACTCTAAAAAACAGTCTTTATGGAAATATTATTCCTATGCAGAGACATCCAAGAATATTAGGGGTGACCTTGGACCCCCTGTTTTCTTTTCCCTAACATGTGAAGGACGTTTTGGCAAAGGATCTCCGGAAACTCGGCATTATTAGATCATTTCTAAACTCCAGGATCCAGGCGTCACAATAATGTCGTCTTAAAGCAGACGTTGAAGTATGGCTGAGTCTCCTGAGCTCATGGAATTTCATTTTCGAACCTCTACATCTTTAATTCTTTAAGAGTAAAAATAGTCGCTTAACTAATTTCTCTGCCCAACTATTCCCCCCATTACTGGACCACGTGGCAATCCGGAACAAGGGGTCTAGTTTAATCACTCTTAGATCGCTTCTATCAATCTGCGTTGATAGCCGCCAAAACACAAAATTATTAAAGTATTTAATCTAAAATAACACCACCACTAACATAATCGCACAATGTCTCAATATTACTCCCATACTTCCTTTTTATGTTCTTATACACAAAGTCTTGAATCTTAGAGAGTTCATCACTCTTTCCTTCTTCAACCTTTTGACAATCCTCAACTATAAAATTTATCAATTTCCCTACAATATCGGACATAACCTTCCTCAACCATCAATCCTAGTCTAGCTCCCTCCTCGTCACTCACTCTGCTACACAATTTCCTTCTGTTCATTCTATCCATCCAGTCGTCTTACATTAAGCACACAATTACTTATCAAATCATCAGAATAAACAGCATACTTGCACGAAAGTCTCAGCACGTGTATTACTGACAATGGTTGGGAAAAGGAAAATTCCTGTGTGTATTTAACTTCCCCATAATAGCCATATGAGTGGACTATTCTTAAATATAACAATATTTTATCCAATATCTAATAATACACAAACACGTCACCTTCACAGATCTTTTACTTCCAAATTTGACATATCCGACTCATCAAAGAGTATTGATTTGAGGATATCATTACATCCTCAAAAATACTCTCATAATGAGTGGCAATTTCAATAGCACGCATAATATCGTTTAACACCACTCTTCTATCCCACTTGGGTCCATCAACAATAATCACGGAATCCGTGGTGGATACTGATCTGAAAGCCCTGATCTTTGTGTTGTCCTTGATACTAAAATCCCCGTCATTTATTCGACAGATGAGCTTAGAGACAGAAAATCCAGGCTCAAACTGAAGGAAGACGTTGACCTTCCAATCATCCTTAAATCGTGGTGGTCGAATTTCTACCCTCTGGAATCCATTCTCCTTGCAAAAGAGATCAGTGATATCATTTCTGGTGACACGTGACGAAAGAGAAGTAAGAAATACAAATACGGGGTCACAAATCTGATCATTCGATATTAATGAAATGTCCTTGTAATTCCCTGTTCTATAAATAACGGAAACTACGAAATGAGTAAGAATTACTCACTTTTTATCATAAATAAGTGAATATGCTTTATATATTGTCTGAGAGCGAAAAGTCAATAAAATTATGATTTAAAAGTCTGTCGTAGATGTCAAAATGTAGATGTGTGATGTGTAGATGTCGTAGATGTAAAAGTAAGCTGTGGAACATGTAATCCTTCGAGCTGAAAAGTTGTTTGTCCAACGTGCAGTTTACAAATCCTACAAGCCTACTCTGGACTCGGAGACTCGTCTCCTCGTCAAACAAAGAAACTCCCTGAAGATGAATCATCTGCAAACCTCTTCTGATTTGGAAAATATAAAATGTTTAAATCAGAGAATTACAAAACTCATCAGAGAAAAGAAAAATAGGGCGTGGAAGCGCCTATTATCATCTATTGGACATATGAAATCCACGAGTCTTTTATGGAAAACTATTCGTCGAATCAAGCTAAACTTATCAGATGTATCAGAATCTTTTTCTGCTCCAAATACTGTGCAAGCTAACAACCTAATGAAATATTACGCATCCATAAGTCACAAGGACTTCTCGAAATCCCATTCTTGTCACTTTTGGAATTTAGTGTCTAAACCTACTTCATGGATCAATCTATTTACGCATGCCGAGGTCACACAGGCTATAAGATCGATGAAGAGATCTTTTACGTGTGGACCTGACGGCATCCGGGAATTTTGTTAAAACACTTTGGTAATGCTGCAATCAATTCAATTACGTCAATTTTTAATTTGTCTTCTAACATAAACGTCATCCAATGCAAATGGAAAAACTCACTTATAATACCGATCCTTAAACCAGGAAAACCGAAAACCTCACCTTCTTTCTACCGTCCAATTTCATTAACGTGCGCATTATCGCGCCTAATGGAGAAACTCGTACTCTGGAAAATTAAACCCCATTTGCCCGACTGCCACTTTCAACATGGTTTCATATGTGAGCGTTCAACTATAACACATTTGACTTCACTGTCTCAATTTATATCAGAAGGGTTCAACGTACCGAAACGCCATCTACGGACAATAATGGTTTCCTTGGATATCCAGAAGGCGTTCGATTCTGTCTCGAGAATATTACTCACGAAGAAGGTTTTTGACACCACCATTCAGACGGATTTGAAAAGATGGATAGCTAATTTTCTCTCCGGAAGAAGAGGACGTGTCTGTATAGGCCACGCAAGATCGAGGTCCCGTCTCCTACCAAATGGCGTCCCTCAAGGATCGCCCCTCTCTCCGGCATTATTCAACTTGTTCCTCAACGATTTACCCTGCCCTGGAGGACCAGATTCAATGCTTCTCACTTATGCTGACGACCTAATCATCGCTAGCAGGAACAAATACGTGGGTACAGCAAAATCAGAGCTTCAGTCACATATTGACTACCTGGGAGCCTGGTTGAAGTTGAATCGTCTCTCCGTATCCAGGGACAAATCAACATATACAATCTTCACCACGGACAGAAAAGAAAAACATACACTTGATTTGAACATTTTTGGAGACTCCTTACCACTACAGACTCGTCCAACTATCCTGGGAGTGACATTTGACCCTTTGATGTCATTTTCTCAACATGTGAAGAACGTTATGACAAAGGGTCTCAGGAAACTTAATATTATCAAACCGCTCTTGAAGTCCAAACCTTCACAGGAATGCGCCCTCGTCGTGTTTAATCAACTCCTAAAACCGACGATTGAGTACGCCTGTGCCTCATGGGCCTATGGAGCTTCGATATCAAATTCACTCAAGATCAATACCCTAATTGGAAAACAAGCACGTCAAACGAATCTACCCCCCGATCTTTTCCCTCCAATGCTTGACCACGCCGCAATCAAAAATAATGGCTCCGGCTTCATCTGTCTGTGTGGCCAAGAAACAAGTCGTTTCTTCCATTCAAGGCTGAAGGCTTCAAATACACGAAATTTGGGGAAAAACCCCACTCCTCTTCAAACCCTAATGAAAGATGATCGTCGTTTATTCAGGAAAGCCGTGGGTACTCTGGAGGAACACAGGAAAAACGATCCTGTTTGAGGCGTACCGGATCACTTAATTAGTTGAATTACTCCTTCTTTATTGGTGTTCCTTTTCGGGGTTATTAAATAATGTCCTAACCTACCTTGAGTTTTTGTTCTCTGATATTCTGTTTGACGGGAATATAATCTGCGTTGCTCTTCTGCTAGACTTTGAAGTCTGGTTGGAACAACGATGTCGATGTGGTGAGTTGTTTACAGAAAAAAGACTATACCCCTTGTCACGCAGACGGAGCTCCGGGAGATTTCGTCGTCACACCATGTTAAACACAACTGTTATGAGAGCTATCGAAGACGCCGTGTTGCTTTCTGGAACCCGTCGGTCTTGACAGGAATGGTGGCAATAGGCCGGTTGGCGTAACAACAATGCCATGAAGCCAAGGGAGGTGTCTTGCCTTGTGATTCAACGTGTAAGCATACTTTTTCTAATTGGGAATTTGTTTAAGTCATCGTTGCGAGCGGGTTACGCAACGAGCACTGCTGAATATATGAAAAGGAGGAAGTACCACAGCACCGTGGGCCAGTTCGTTTTTTAGCCGATATCCGTTGAGATGCCTGTAGTTATTGACCCTAACACGTCAGGTTAATCGGACAACTTGTAGGGAAGCGGAAGGGTGAACCTAGAATGATGAGATGGCTTTTCCAGAACATTGGGCTCTCGATTATGAAAGGTAACTCCCATTATGTGCTCTACGCTGCAGGCATTACAGCGGAAAATTTGAGGAGGCAGTGAGATGGTTAGTTAGTAATAGTATTCCGCGTTGCCATAAGCACGTAAAATGCCTAGGTTTTCGCTCGTGCCGTACACTCGACTATCCTCCCAGTCAGCCCTCTCCATATAACTCTGTTCCTCTCGCGTTTACGAATATCCTCAAGATCGTATCTAGTTTTGAGTTGAAAGCCAATTCGTGGGTAATCGTTATTCAGGCAGAGTGGAAGCGTACATCTAGGCCGAGCTCGAAATTCAATTCCGTGATTTGAATAGTAATCTTCCAGGAATCACTTCGTCCATTCTCAGAACACGTCCGAAAAGTCGCCAGCGTGAGGTAAATTTTCATGTGGTTCACCTTCACGTGGAGAAAATTGGATACTAGTATCAAACTGGCAACTAAAAAACCACAACTATTCTCCTGTCAACTTTTTCAACGACCTCTGGGAAGTCGGACTGAATAATGGCAGCTATTGAGCGGGCGCGTAGCTTTCGCTCCAAAGATCGTATTGGCTACTCCTAATCCTAGCTGGGGACATCAAACAGAACCCCGGGCCCCATAAGAACGGGAAATTTCTTAATATCATACAATTCAACATAAACGGCCTCACACACAAATAAAATAAACTTTTTGCATTTCTAGCTTACCAAAAATTTGATATTGCCATGCTACAGGAAACGAAACTATCAAGAAAGTCAGCGATTCCACACTACAAAGACTACTCAATTCTCCGCCGTGATCGACCGAATTCAAACAGAGGAGGCGGTGTTCTCATACTCATACACAAATCTATTACATTCTCCGATACTTCCGCTCAGACACATATCTGTTTGAAGATGATAATCACATCGAACTTACTTCCGTCTTGGTGAAAATAAACCACACAAGGTATACATTTGTAAATATTTACATCCCGCCACCATGTCCCAGTATGAAACATTACTCCCAAAAACTAACCGAATTGCAAAAGATTGAAAATGTGATAATCTGCGGAGACCTAAATGCAAAATATCATCTCTAGCCAAAAAGTACTGAGAGGGGGTTTCAGGTCCTCTCTCAACTAGAACAATTAGTTACCCTCAATGACAGGAAATCACGAAACTGAAGTGCCTACCACAGAAAGACCATTCCACCCTTACAAGCAAAAATAGAAAATACACCAAGCCGAAGAAATATATGGGAAACACTGCCTCATGCCCTATTCGTGCTGGATCAAAAGTCCAACAAAAGTTAAGGAGCTTCTTCAGAGTTGTCGGAATCACCTAATTAATTAGTTCCTTTAATTAACTGTCAGTGATTTTGGGTTATAAAAAAGTTGCTATGTATAATCCCTACTCTTTCACTTTCTATAGATACAATCAAGATAAATCAACAAACGTTGTGAATATGCGCGTAACAAACAATAATTCATATTTTAATCTTTTTATGAGTAATTTGTTTACCAGTAATTAATTGGTTACACCAGTTTCACTAATAAATAGAAGGCCAGTGGCCTAAAATCACCCAGCCGCAATTGGTGGGCGTTCCATAGATCTCTCATGTCCCAGGACTGACAAAATCTTTTCAAGAAAGTCATAAATATTTTTTACTTTGAAATATCATGAGGCGAATTTTAGGAAAGAGGAGAACAGTATAGTCCCCTTAGGGAGGATTTATAAAAATGTCCCGAGTTGTGACAGGGACGTAATAAATAATCCATATTTTTAATACATGGATAGCAGCTTTAAGCCCTCTCCGGGAAAAGAATTGTTTCACTAACATGATAGAAGTAATCTACGCCGATGATGTTGATTTCTTCTGCCGGGATAGGGATACACTGGGAACTATACTAAAAGTGATCCCTCAATAGTTGGAGGACTGGTCCCTGGTAGTAAACCCAGACAAAACGGAAAGAACTAGCATATCCCGTTGCACGACGAGAAACGAAGAAAAGTGGAGAACATGCAAGAAAGTTGGATCTCTCCTCGGGGACTCAAAGGACGTTATTCACAGGAAAGTTCGGGCGGTTGCTTCTTTCAAAAAAATTGTGGGTGATCTGGATGCTACGAAAATACATAGACACTCGCCTTTGAATTCGGTTTTACAACTTCTTTATCCAACCAATTCTACTTTATAACGCGGGGACCTGGAGTATAACTACCAAAGAACTGGAGAACCTCAACTCTTTCTACAGAAGAGAACTACGATTTCTGGGAATCTACTGCCAAAACGGATGACCATCAACGATCTATATAGAATTACTTAAACAACAAAGATTGGGAATAAAGTTACTTCGGCGAAATGGCAGCTTTTTGGACATATCCTAAGAGCTTCGGAAATGGCATCAGGCGATGGAATCATACTTTTCTGTATTAAACAAAACAACGTTGCCTCGACGCTCGACAAAGAACTCACTTGCATAGGAAGAAAACTGAAAACAGGAGGAGAGGATCTGGATGATCTGAGGGCGGTTGCGAGTAACGGGGGAGGATGGAAACGACTTTCAGCGCGTATCCAAAGATGTATAGCAAAAGTGGTATCTCAAATTAGTTAACTCTGTTGGTTCTGCGGACATTGCTAATAATTCACGAAAGCCATAATGTTTATAACCCCGCATGTGCAACACTCATAGAAACAATATTTATAGTTAATCTATTTCATCTTCCTCTGTCGAATACTAGTGATTTCAATTCGTCCAGGTCGTCCCCTGTCTTTAGATTTTTTCTCACTCGATTTAGATCTTTATTTAAGGCAGTCAGAAGTGTTGATCTAGGTCGTCCACGGAAGAGTTTATCGCAACATTCAAAGTAATCTTCCATCGCTTTGTTAGCGGCTGCGTCCGAATTCATTCTTAGTACATGCCCAAATAGCCTCCACCGGGCATCTATCACATCCTTGCTAATGTACAAACACATACACTTGTTATAAATACCAGTGGTTGAAATTCTACGTGGCCACTCCATTCCGAATAAGCTTCTTAGTTGCCTTCTATAGAATGAATCCAGTTTCAATAGTTCGTTGAAAGTACTTCCCCAGGTCCCAGTGTTGTACAGTAGGATCGGTTTCACAAAGGTGTTGTAAAGCCTACATCTGATGTCAATTCCAAGTCCTCTGGCTCTTAGCCATCCTTTCCTCAGTATAGCCATTATCGCATTTGCCAGTGTTTTCCTCCTTAGTACATCTTCTGCGTCTCCTAGTAGAGAGCCGAACTTATTAGTACATCTCCATCTTTCATGAGTAATATCGTCTTCTCTTATGATTTCAGTAATTTCAGTTTTGTTTACATTTACGCTGAGAAACCATTTCTCAAGCTCCGCAGGTGCATTTTCTAGTAGGTGTGGCGGTCGCGTTCCGTGATACGAAATCCACATCATCCGCATAAGATGTCTCTTCTATGTCTCCCATATAGCATTTACGGATATCGAGGAGTACAGATTCAAGGTATATGGTGAATTGTACTAGGTCCAAGTAGTAAAAAAAGTCAAAAGGAAAAAAAGTCAAACTGAAAAAAATTAAATTTTAATTTGGAAAAAAAATCCAATGGAAAAAAGTCAAATTATTTCTTGGTTATTTCAATTAGAATAAGATTTTAAAGAGTTTATTTGTTTACAAAATAATTTTAAAAAAAAATTTGCATTTGACTTTTTTTCAGTTTTTCCTATTTCTTCTAATTTTACGAAAAATGAAAAAAGTCAAAAATTTTAAGCCATGTTTATATTTTTGGAAAAAAAAGTAAATTTTATTTAATTCCAAAATTAAAATCACTCAAAACACAACCTTGATAAAATTGATTCTACTTTGAATTTAAAAATTTTACCTGCTGCTAGTTGCGTTAGCGTGCTTAAAAATTAAAACTAATTTTACGTTGAATATTTAATTTTTTATGGAACTTACAAGATCGAATAAACGTGGAGCAAAATTTGTTTCAATGGATACACTAAAAAATTCCGGAACTAAAAAGAAAATATACTGGAAATGTATTTTAAAAAATTTTGAAGGGTGCAGAGGAAGTTTAATACATATTTTGAGTTTCAAAATGCTACTGAAAGTCAACCTCATAATCATTTTTGACTTTCATAAAATCAGATTGAGCAAATTGACAAATGAATTAAACTTTGGACATATCACTACAATGAAACACCATCCCACATTTTTCTCTGAATATTTAGCACAATGCGATCCAAACTTAAATAATTATGTCTTTAAAAGAACAATCAACGCCCGTCTTTCCTTGTACCCAGAACAATTATTGACTTTGGAGACCTTCCATAAAATTTCAAATATATGCTAAACTCCAATACTGAACCATTTTGTTATATGCTGATGGTTCAAATCGAGTCAACCGTATATTAATTTTTGGAACTGTAAAGAATTTGAAACTTGTGGCTATGTCGGACATATGGACGGAACATTTTCAATGTCACCAACTATTTTTAAACAAATATATACTATTAGAATTCCATTGCATGATACTGTAATATGCACTTTTACCTTCAAAAAAACAAATTGTGTATGAAAAACTATTTAATGTAATATTGGACAAAATTAATGAACTGAACATCTATTTAAACGTTAAATATATATGGATTTTGAAGATTCTGTATTTCGTGCAGTTTTGGAAGTTTTTGGTAGAAATATAATCGTAAAAGGCTGCTTTTATCATTTAAGGCAATCTACGTGGCGCAAAATCCAAAAATATAACCTTTCTGTACGATTTCAAGAAAATGAACAATTTCGTTTGTTCTGCTCTATGCCTGTTGAAGATTAAGAATATGGAATCAAATTTCTTTATGGTATTTTACAACATACATTTCCAGAAGCAAGATTGTTTTTTGATTATTTTGACCGTTCTTATGTTCGTGGTACACATCGAACTGTTTCAGAAAACGACAATTCAATAATTGTCAGTATTCTGCACAATCCTCCTATTTTTCAACCATCTGTATGGAATGTACATGATGCAACAGTAACGAATAAATCCAGAACAAATAATTTCAGCGAATCGTGGAATAAAAAGTTCAATAATATTGGTGGTTATCGTCATCCATCAGTTTGGAAGGTTATTGAGCTATTCCAAAAAAGGAAATACTAACTAACACTTTAATAAATAAAAATTTAGTCGGAATAAAACAGTAATACGAAAAAATAAAAAAAGTATTGAACGCCAAATTAGACTGTGCAAAATATGTATTGATCGAGCAGAAAGAAATAGAACTGTGGAAGAAACCCTAGAAGGAATCGCTTGGAAGGCGTACCGAGCTGTTGAGGCGTACCGGGATCACTTAATTAGTTGGATTACTCCTTCTTTCTTGGTGTTCCCTTTTCGGGGTTATTAAATAAATAAATAAATAATCGCTTGGAATCTTAAACATTATTAAGTTAAAATAATGCCGAACTTAGTCCTGTCCAACTCGGAGTTGGAGTACCTAATGGATGTGAAGCATTAATACATTCAATCCGGAATTTTGTTGCCATCCCTCCTGACCCGCAGGATTCAATTATAGTCAAACTGGACATACGTAATGCATTCAATAGCATCCGAAGGGATAGAATCATAGAAGATAGTGTCTCTAGGATTCCTGAGATCAGCAGGATGGTCAGACTCTCATATGGTTCCCCGTGTACGCTGATCTTCGGACAACACGCTATCAAGTCCAGACTGGAGTCCAACAAGGAGACCAACTTGGCCCTCTACTCTTTGCTTTGGGTATCGACTGTGTATCATCTGCGATCAAAACTCCCTTGAACTTATGGTACCTTGATGACGCGACCATTGGGGGGAGTTGGGAAATTGTTGTGGAAGAGGTTAAACGCGTCATCCCTGCCCTCGCGGCACTCGGACTGGAGCCGAATCCATAGAAATGCGAAGTTATTAACGTGACCTGTGGAGAGAACACCTTTGAACGCGCAATAACGACCATTTCTACTTGCCTCCAAAACATCAAAGTCACCCGATTAGAAAAGGCGATTTTCCTCGGATCTCCTCTGTATGACATGTCAACTGTCCTGGAGGAGAAGAGTGAATCCGTACAGCTGCTCACGCACAATCTAAAGGCTTTGGACTCCCACATTTCTCTCAATCACTTATTATTTCTGAACGAATTAAGGGAAATAAAAAAAACTGTCCTCATTATCGAAATCGAATGGCTATAGTGGCATCTTAAATTTACAACTTTTCTGGTTCCGCGGAAAGTGCTATTAATAATAATAATATCGAAATCAAACGACACAGATCAACAAATTCTATTTTTGCATGGATCCCAGGTTCACAGCCTCTTTTGACCAAAACTGTCAAATGTGAAGGAGACAAATCAGTGAAATGTTTTCGATATCAAGTCGAAAGCAATTTTCCCAAAAAAGTCGACGAAAAAAAACAATTTATAGAATAATCCCAATTCGACAGTATTTTCTTAGCGCACATAGGTTCGCTGGAAAAAGAAGATTCAGAAACATTCAAAAGCGTCAAGTTAACGAGATGAAGGATTCTCCTGCAGTATGATCACAGCTATTTTTAATTGTCGATTACGCAATCATAACTTAGATAAGTGAAATTAATTTTTATATAGAACGATTTAAATGGCCAGACTAGTTTATCTTACAAGATACGATCTCGAATCATCAGTCCTAAGAGATCCTTGTGACCCTAATCATCCTCGGATTCATAAAAGCATCGTAGGTTGAAGCATACAAATTTTTTAGAGAGTATTTTTAACACATGTTGCGTCCAATCCATATTTCGATCATTAGTAAATGGGAATATCGTTCTCCCATCGGAGCGTTTCCATCAATAAGGGAGAAACTAGTGGGGCTAGCAGAGGAAAGTGCATTTTTTAAGTCAGGTTTAGACCACATGTCGGGAAATACCCATAAATCAACTTACGTGACAAGGGATGATAATCCATAGACCAATCCAATGTCCACACAGAATTTGTGTTTATCACAAACTTTAAGGTCAAGAACGAAGGAGGGTGCTATTCTCATTTTCATCGTCAGAAAATTACCATTTATATCACATGGATAAAAACTCAACCAAGCATTCGTTTAATAACTGATAGTCGTTTGAGACAATTCTTCTTCCATTCACATTGCTTTCAGGAAACTCTTTCTTTTTCAAAAATAGACAGTTAGTTCATCATCCGGATAATTAAAGACTATATCGATACCTCCACGGCTCCTGATAGTTACAAAGAATAAGAGTAAGGACAGTATCCACTAATGGCATCCACATTTGGTTCCGAATAAAAGTATACACCAATGCATCTATTGTCATCAAACATATATAATCACTTCAACGGTTGACCTAATTTTACTGTCAAATAGAAATATGACCTAATTTTAAGGTAGAGGAAATCGTAGTTTCTTTTAACAGACATTCTCAGTACTTTCTCCAATGAGTCAATCGTCCAAGAACCACCCCCAGATAATCCGGTCTGTTAGACATCTCCACGTTCTTACAAGATTACGATTTTCGGAGACTTTTTTCATCATTTTCGGAGACTAATGATATTTTAGCATGTTTTAGATCGATGTTTTTGTAATAATTTTATTCAGATGCTTCGACTAACAAGCTGTGCATAAGATTCGTTTTTTATCACGATTGGATAGTGTATACGTAGTAGAGTCCTTAGTTTTTTTATTCGTTCATTTTATGGACAACTCTCCCAACAGGACCATGTTTAAGAACAGTCTGATATCATTGATTCTTTAAAAACAAAATCAGGTCATCCGCATATCTTAATTCCTAGATAGAAATAGGACAATTTTTAGCTCTTGGATAACGAAGAATAGCTTCCAAATAAACAACAAGAGAATTCATTATAATGAATAAGCTTATGAGTGCCGATGTGCGTTTTAAAGTTGCAATGGGCTCTGAGATAACACAGATTTCGAATTCTGTGTTTGAAAATAGAACCCACATAATCCTTAAACTGTCCTTGTATAGCAACATTTATAGTCTTTCCTCAGAATTTATTTAAAAATGATTTTTATGCATTTTGTAATTAACATTATTCAAAAGTTATTAAACTTTATGACACAATTTTTTTAACATTTTGGCAAAGAAATTAGACATTTTGGAAAAGTTATCAAACTTCATGGTAAAGTAATTACACAAATCAGAAAACCCTGTACATTGAGTGAATTTTATTAAATTATTTTTTAATTTTATTTAATTATCAAATAGTTTATTTAATAAAATTATTATTAATTATAACGACTGTAATGTATGTAATAATTTTAATTTCTTGTGGTCACTAGTATATTCATCATTTTGGTATCTAATCTTATAGATGTTCAATTTCATCTTCTTATTCTTTCCATTCTGCATTTTGACACAAAAAAATTGTCGAGAAGAAGAATTAGATGTGTCGTATAATGTGTATTAAATATTAATTATTAAGATTTTGGAGAAATTGTAAAAATACTGGCCTAAAATATAGTTTTCCTATTAAAAAATTAAAAATGCATAACGTTATATCTGAACATGGCAATTTTTCTATTATCGAACTGAATGTGACTACTTTGTATTAAATATTACTTATTATAGTGGATGTTGGTTTGATGAAAGTTTAAAATATGTAGACAAACATACTTTTCCATCTACCATTGAGAAATTGTTATATATATTATTAAATTAATAGGTATTTGAGTGAATGCAATTCCCTTGTATACATGGCAATCGATTTTGCTGGGCATTTAACATCACTTCGGCGCCTGTACATTTTTTAATTTATGTAGTTCTTTTCCAGAAAAAATACAAGTTTTTCAAGCATTTAGAATTAGTTCCAGTAGAGTTCAAATAGAAAAGTATTTTTAATAATAATAATATAGTCGTATCGTTTGCATTGATTCATTCGATAAGGCAGAGGCGTATGATATTATATTTATCATAGACATAAACGTCTACCTTATAAAGATATAAATCTCATAAATAATAGCTTGACTATGATACAAAGTGAGTTCGTTATTGAAAACAGCGAGGAGATTAGTGAAACATGTAATTAATAATGTTATTTCAGACTGCAGTGCCATTGTGGACAAGTTCAATGTCCTCGGCAATTGCCTAATTTAACACTAACATTTTACTAACTTAATTGGTTCTTTTTCTGGGATCTTAATTGGTGTTAATTAATTCAAATTTATTATGATTTAAATAATTTCCTGGTTGGACAACTGAATCAAACATCTCTACTCTTGACTTTGAAAGAATAATTTCAGTTAAAAAAACGATGAGGAAATGAATATGATAGGTTTTAAAGAACGAATAGGTTTCCTTAGATTTATGAATGACATGAGCATTATCCCAATTAATTTATATAGTTTTGATCCCTATCGACATAATTGTCACGGAGTTCTTTCTCAAGATATTCAAGGAGATCGATTATATAAACACAGTTGCTTCTTAGAGAGTCAGGCGTCCAAATTTCTTGAGAATATTGTGATATGTAGAACCTCAATAAAACTAGAGTTTTGGACATTCCCAAATAGATAGATACAGCTGACGATACTAGGAAAACGCCGAGTTTGTTCTCAATATAAGAAAAATAATTTGGGTCATCTGATGTAAGGATCACAAATCCACGTTAATCATTCAATAATTATAAACGCGTCCATCCTGATTTGTCTTCAACAACCAGAACTAGTATTCTCCAAATCAAGTCGCCTAATAAAATGGCATAGGGATTCTTGTTGTAGAACTCAGAGATATCTTTAGAACGAATCTCAAGATTCTTGCCATATAGACCTTTAACAGTAATCCATATTCTCTCGAAACAAATGTCCATGCTTACAATATCACATTATAAATGACAATAGACCTTTTGATTACGATTTCTGAAGCAGTCGCGGTAGAAAATAGACATTCCCATACAGGAACTGCTCAAGCCTTCCATAAAACGTCTACGGAATTGCGTCACGTCAATAAATACACTTCGAATTCTTTATTTCATCTCATTGACCACCAAGATGTCAATCTTAGAGTCCCTAGAAAGTAGCGCTAGTTCATCATGCCTTTTCCTTAGGGATCGGGCATTAACTAGGACTATTTTTAGTCCTTGTTTCAACAATTTGGTGACCTTGCTTCTTCAAAACCAAGTTTACTATCTCCATTAAATCCACCATCTATGTAATCTCCATTAAATCCAGATAGATAAGCTGTGATATAATCTTTGATATTTCCGTATATACCTTCTCTGATAGATTGGGTTGGACTTGATTCGATTAATTTTTGGTGCCGTCATGAGGTAACTGTATTTGCTGTCCACGTTCTCAAATATCGTCTATTATTACCTGTCCATCGTTTTACGTTACTCTCATATGATTAGAATTTTAGGTGGCTGGATATCCACCATATCTGGCACTATTTGAGGACGATACACAATTTATGCAATTCATTGAGTTCCCGGGAGTCTCTCCACACGCAGACAGGTCGTGTTCCCCTGCGCAACTAAGACATCTCTCTTTATAGAAGGAGGATATACGTCCATAGCGTTTGCAGTTGAAACACCTCAGTGGGCCTATTCTGTACTATTCGCATGTTATCAAAGTCCAAATAATTAACTGATTTGGAATATGTTGAAAGATGTAATTAATTGATCGATTATAGAACCTTAAAATGGTCACTAATTGGTTGAATTGGTGATTTTGACAATAATCAGATAAATTAGGAATTAACAAAGATCTTAATTAAGTATCAATACCTCAAAGTTACAGTTCTTAATACGAATGAATGATGTCGAGAAATGTACGTAATATAACGATGATACAAGTTAGGATAGTCGGCAATTGATCAATTTGTGATTTCGACAATAATCAGATAGGAATTAACAAAGTTCATGAAAAAGTATCAATTTGTTAAAGTCGATGATGTCAAAAATTTACTTAATAGAAAGATAATAGAACTTTAAGATGGTCGTCAATTGGTTGAATTGGTGATTTTGACATTAATCAATCAATTAGAAATTATGATAAAGTTTCAATATATCAAAGTCCAAATTATTACAAGAATCTAATTTCTGCATTTCCTCCACTTTTCTTTTATTTCTATATGAGATAGAGGGTTTTCACCAAGCGCATGCATATGAGATATATGTCTCGATGTACTCCTTGTATATGTTTTTCAGTACTGGGTGGTTCCCCACTTTCCATATTCCGATAAGGTCTTTATAATATTAATTTACCTTTCCCATTTTGTGAGAATGTTTTCAATATGGGGTGAAAAACAAAGGTGCATATCAAATGTCACTCCCAAAATCCTCTGACATTTGTTGAAAACTATATCGTCCTTGTCTATTTTCAATGTGACTGTACTTCCAAATCTTTTGTCTGAGGTGAAAAGGAAGTGATTGACTTTTCGCATCCTAAGCAGGTTTTCTATTATCCAAACGTTTAGAGAATCCAAGTTATTTTGTATCCTCTCTGTGGCATTCTGAAAATCCCGGTCTCTTGAAGCCATAAAAATATCATCTGCATAAGAGGGAAGAACATCTATTTCGGATTCTGGAGTCGGAAGATCGGGCAAAAATAAGTTAAATATTGGTGGAGATAACGAGGATCCTTGTGGAATTCCGTTAGGATGTAGACGTGAAACGGGATGTTATCCGGGCCATGGGAATATGTTGTTCTGGAGACAAGTGATGATTCCATTACTGCCTTCTCCGAGAAGTAGATAGTGTCTGACATCCTTTTCAGCTTCCTTCCTGATAACGGTGGCACATTCGACAATTTGTAATCTTTGAATGATATCTTGGCGTAGAATTGTATAATCATATTGAAATCTCTCTGAGTGTAGTCTTCAAAAGGTGAAACCTCATCACCCTTTGCCACATTCCGAGTTGAGTTCCATACTTCTCCGGTGGAGCTATTTCGTTCCAGTTTCGTAAGTACTCGGTTCCACTTTGCTCTCTGGATTTTAGTTCTTTTGCCTTTATTTCGTTGTTTAGGCTTTAAGCCGGAGTTTCTTTTCTGCTGAATCCGATTGGATTTTTTGAAATTTCTTTAATCAAAGCCGTCTTCCCATGTCCACTAGATGAATTTAGTGAATATTTCTTGCTCTTATGAGCTTATGTTGTTGAGGTAGGTGATCGCTTTGTCCAATGAAGGGAAACGACCGAGGTAACAGCCCTGTAGTAGCTTGTCCGTGATAAGTTTGTACATTTTCCAGTCAGCATTTTTATAATTGTTGCTTCTTTGGATTTTCTTGACACTGGTCTCTCTCTTGATCTTCATCCCAATTGAGTTGTGGTCACTTCTCGTTTCGTATAAGACTGACTAAGCAATCTTCGATGCAGGTGGAGCAGAACAGAGAGTTATGTCAATGAAGTCCGTTTCTCTGAATGGTGTCTTGTGTTTTTTGAAGGATCGTTCGTTAGAGTGTCCGTTTGCGAAAGTAGCAATTTCCCTCTTTTGTCGGCGAGTTGAGAAGACAACCTTTGCATTCAGGTCCCCACAGATGATGAACTCATCGAAGGTAGTCAATCTTGAAAGGTTTGGAATGTCACAACCCATGTTGCATGGGCCAGGAGGAGGAACGTAGATGTTCATAAGGCATAGACTTCCATTTGTTGTACTCAATGAGATTACGATACTTCAGTAACCTCATCATCCCCATTGACAAATTTAAATTTATAAAATATATTGTTTACAAAATAATAATATTATCAATCACTTCGATTTTCTTTTTGTAGTGATAATTATTATTTTAAAAACATCTCTTATATCTCCGATCAAATTTAAATAATCACGTTCCTATGACGTTGTGGCTCACCAAGAGGTGTCATTTGGTTGTGCCTGTGCCCTACACAGCACACATGAAAAAGAACCACACTATTTCCCTATCGTCTCTCTTCAAGGAGATCTCGATGGCGACCATTGAGCGGGCACGAAGCTTTCGCTCCCAAGAATCCCTCCTGACATCCGGTGACATTGAACTAAACCCAGGGCCGCAGAATAGACCCATCAGAATCTTACAACTTAACACCAATGGAATCACCTCGAAACATACCGAATTGGCTGAGTACTTGGTTAACACCGTATTGACATTGCCCTTCTACAGGAGTCACGTTTGTCTGCCTTCTCCCAAACACCAAAATTCAAAAACTACTCTTTGCTCCGTTCTGAGCGATCAAATGGATCTCACGGTGGTGGCCTGGTCACCCTCATTCACAACTCCATCCCATTCACGGATACCACTGACCACACATTCTTAACGAAATCATCCCCTACTCGACCTCTCCGACTCACAACATGGTTTCCGTCCTTTACACTCGACCACCACGCACTTACTGACACTAACCCAATACATCTCCAACGGTTTCAACAACTGCAAACCCCCGGAACGAACTGTCTTGGCCTCTATTGACCTAACTAAAGCTTTCGACAGAATCTCCCGTGTGGTCCTCTGCAACAAGATCTATTCTTCAAATATTCCCTCTGTATGGAAGTCATGGCTCACAAATTTCCTCTCGGGAAGACTGGATCATACGTGTCTATATTCAAATCTATCAAGATATCGACTCCTACCAAACGGTGTTCCCCAGGGATCAGTCCTTTCACCCTCACTTTTCAACCTTTACGTTAAAGACATCCCAACAACCCAAAATACGTTACTATTGACATATGCCGATGATCTAGTAATCGCATCCAGGAGTGGCGATGTTCGACTGGCCACCGAAAAAGTGCAGTACCACCTGAACTTGCTATCCGACTGGATGAACTTAAATTGGATGAGTGTTTCCACCTCGAAGTCATCAGCTACCCTGTTCACAACCGATCGAAGACAATTCAACCTAAACCCCACACTCTCGTTGAGACGAACCACTCCCCTTAAATAAATACCGAAGATCCTTGGAGTTGTCTTCGATCCTTCACTCTGTTTCAACAGACAAGTGGAGGAAGTAATGACTTTTTTACCTAAAGATGTCGAGGACCTTGGTAAAATCAATTTTTATAAGATTTAAAAAAGATGACTTTTTTTACCTAAAGATGTCGTTTCGCTAAAATCGTGATGTTTATTGATGAACTTAACCAAAACCTGAAAAATTAATTAGAGGCCATTTTGAATGGACACGGATCCTACGCTATATTAACGGATCGGACACTGAACCAATGGCATGCATGGCTCACGATGTTTGGATTGGACTTAATTTGGGACTCTCGAAGAACTTTAACTTCAACAAACAACGAGACTGGAACGAACTTGTATGTTCAAGGACCATCGATGAGCTAAAACCACAACTCGACCAGCATCGTCTGGCTTGTCTGGCTACCGCATCAACAAACGTAAGTGGTGCATGTCTCAACGCATTCACGTGCATTTTACTCGGAATTTTTCTGGACGATGACTCCACGAGGATTGGGGTTTGCGTCAGCTCGGAATCGATGTTTGCGCAATCAATCGCTGTAGATGTGGAGGAATAGTCGACGCGAAAGGACTCCACGCACTTTCCTGCCGAAGGAGCGCTGGAAGGAGCCTGAGACATAGTGCAATCAACAAGGTTATTGCGTGGGGACTAGAAGCTGCCGGATTCCCTGTCCAGATGGAGCCCCTAGGACTTGCCACGGCAAACAGAAGGCCGGATGGAGCGACTCTGTTCCCGTGGGATGCTGGGAAGTACCTGGCCTGGGATGCCACCTGCGTAGATAGCTTCTCCCCTTCCAATATTACAATGAGTGCGACAAATCCAGGCTCAGCTGCAGAGAAAGCAGAAATACTTAAAGCAAAGAAGTACACATGCCTCGGCGAGCAGTACACATTTGAACCAGTCGCAGTCGAAACTTCGGGAGTCATAGGAAGCAGGTCGTTAGCCCTGCTCAACAAAATTGGATCGTTAGTCGCTAAAAGGAGGAGGGATGTCAGAGATAAGGGCTGGCTCATTGAGCGCATCTCCTTACAGATCGTAAGGGAAATGCGCTCTCAACCCTGAGAGCAGCCAGTAGCCTTTAACTATTTGGTTTTATTCTTCAATAAATTGTTATTATTTAAAAAAAAGTTAATAATTATAATTGTCAATAAAATGTGTTTTGTTTTTTAATATGGCTAAGATGGGACAATTGACAATTTATTCGAAAATTAATTCGTTTTTCAATTGTTGGTTGAATTTAAGTTTTTTTCGATAATTTAAAAATTAATAGATTATGGGTGTCAGACGACATATTTCATATTCTCATAATCGAAATTAAAATAGGTTTTAATTTTCGGGAAGTGAAATCGCGGTTAAAATCGCATCATAGAGTTTTCGGGAGGTGGAAATCGCTGTTAAAACCGCATCATAGAGTTTAATTTTGATGTGATATCGTGGTTAAACCAAAGTCTTTTTTTCTAAAGTTTTGGGTGAAATTAAAAAATTTCCATTTTTCATAAAATTGGCAGAAGAAAAATGGAAAAAAACGAAAAAAAATTCGGCTGCCTGAATTTTCAGGGCCACTTTCCCGTGATCTGGAGTCTAGTCTCATAAGGGCCTCCAGTCTGGTTCAGTGATCCTCACAAATCCAAAGTTCCGTTACTCTGTAAGCCCTCTTTTGCATTTCTTCAATTTTCAAACATAGATGCATAACAGTTGTCACACCCAAGATCCTTTGACATCTGTTGAAGGGGATGCCGACCTTGTTTAACTTCAAGGTGTCTTCCTTTCCAATCTTTTGTCAGTGGTAAACAGTGACGTAGACGACTTCTCTGCATTCACCACGAGCCACTTTATAGTACATGGAGACTATACATGTTAATTTTAAAAAAGACTATAATATATATTAATATGTCGCGAGCGCTGAGAGTGATTGACAGGAAATGAAAATGAATTAAACAACAGGTTAGGAATATTATCTATCAGTCCGTCGGTTGGCCTGGACTGTTCATCCGGGTACCTTTTCCTTACTAGCCATCCATTTGCTGGTCTAGTAAGATACACATCCTGATTTCATCTCCAGAACGTTGTAGGTACAAAGCCAGCACGTCTATCTCCAGTTAGTTCTCCCTTTTTAGTCCTTTTCCAAGTATGTTCTTCCACAATGGTCCCAAGCCGTCTTGTAGGAATCGATGATGTGGTTGACAAAGTTTCCGTGTAAATCCCAATTCAAATGTAAAGAACTATTAGTGTGGGTACTCCCTTGTTGGCCCCAACTCCTGTATGTACTTCCACCCAGTAGTCACAGGTCCTGTAGGCATCAATGTTCTGGGTAACAAAGTCCGTGTAGACCCGTGTACGAATGTAGGGATCAATTGGTGTGGGTACTAAGTCCAACTTGGAAAATATCCGGAGATTTTGACCCTTTGGCTACTGCGTCCCCCAAAAGGTTCCTTCGTTCTTGTAGAATATGTCCATTCGGCCCGTAGTATGCTTCTCCACCTTGTAATATGTTCCTTCGTCTTGTAGAATAAGTTCAATCGACTTGTAATACGTTTTCTTCGCCTTGTAATGTGGATCCTCGCCTTAGAACTCCTTCGACTTGAGAACATGAAAGTAGCACCACCTCCACGTTTACTCTAACTGATGACAGGTGATTTGACAGGTGTCAACATCTATCATGTTTATTGCAAATTAATCAATACTTAAGTTTTCGGAATAATTTGTGCATTTTTATATAAAATCATTATTTTCCTAATAGAGATTAATCTTAAAGTATTTTAATTATTATGCTTAAAAGTATTTTATAAAAGATTTACACCATTTTTTTGTTGGCATACCATAATTTTTGTTAAAAATGAACATAAATAAATTTTTATAAAAAATATTTTAAATGTTGATAATAAATTTGAATTTTTTAGCTCTTAATATGTTCGCCTTTGTCAGTATTTCTGTTATTTTACAAACGAGTGAGGAATTAATAAAAATATTGAATGAGTCGTTTAAGAACTTTAAAGTAAAAGGTGACTAAAATTTAGATTAAAATAAACGGAAACAATAAAATCCAAAAAAACTCATAATAAATTTTGTTTATATTCTTTAACTATTTTAGTTGGAAGAAGGAGTAGATGATCAGGATCTCAAATAGCCCACGTGTTCTTTCCCGAATACTCAGGATTTTTTGACGGCGAAAACAATATAGTTTATTTGATGGTCACCATAGATCTTCATGTTTGGGGATTCAGTCTCTTCTGAGTTGAGCAATTCTATAATTCTCTCAAAATCCGAACACGTTATAAATTTGTTCCCACATTCGAATTCTACCGAAAAATACCGCCTCCTCGTCAATATTGCTTGCGTCAATACCTCCGTACCCCAAAATTTGCAATCGCCGTCTTTTCTAATGCTGAGTGAGAGCAGAAAACCGATCCTTGTCGGGCATCGGGATTGGGATCAACATTTGGCTGTCAGAACATGTTTGCTGTCATTAATATTTTGATTTTCTGATTATACAGAGAATACCATCGATTCATTTAATCGTGCTCATGAGCTGGTACTCTCTCTAATGACTGAAGGGGGCAAATATGGTTGAGTTGGACGTTTCTGTGACCAAGGACAACCAGGTGGTTGTTTATCACGATAGTTACGTGGTTTTTGCTGGTAAAATCACGGCAATTTCTGATTTGTCGTATGAAAATGTTATCAGAAATCAGGTTTGAGTTATTTTACCAATAAAGAATGTCGAAAATGCGGGATCTAGTATTGAAGGGTTTATTTTAGGGACACCACTCCACGTGGGTCAGGATGGAGGAGACCAAATGGTGTTGCTGCTCTCCGTGATTAAAAATACTCCGCAGTCGTTGGCTATTAACGTGGAAATCAAGTCAACTCCAATGCTGGTGATCAACGAAGAATATGTCAATTCGATAATTTCCGTTTTATCGGCTTTTCCTGACCGAAAATGATTTCCAGTTTCAATCCAATAATTTGTTCCATGTATGACTGACTGAGACATTTCAGTGCTGCAGTGATTCAAGGCGAGATTCCTGTGTTTCTGCTGGTCGATAAAGTCGGGGATGTTGCGGAATCCATGGATTTTGTTCAAATCCAATATCTGACTGTTTTGATTCGTTTGTATTTCAGGGGGCTGTGTTTGAGTCGGCGCTTGTTTTGAAGGATGAAAGTAGAAAAGCTCTAAGAACTCGTCGTTCTGGTGGATTTGTACGTTTTTGTGTGGGGCAACGGAATAATGAGCCTGAAAATCAAAATGGCAAGAGGATGGAATAATAAATGATCGTTTCCAGATTACTCCAGAGTTGATTTGCTCGTCAAACATGTAAGTGCTGAGTAATCCGTCAGATAAGTCTTTTGGATTCTGTTCTTGTGTTTTAATGTTTCATTCTTTATATTTGGCGATGATTAGAAACTCTGAGACCTCAACTTAAATATCAGAATTGATCGACCAATATGAGATAATTACTTAAGTTAACTCTTGGCTGAGGAAATGACTGCTCATAGAATAGCCATTAGCGATCATTAAAGATAGTTTCCACGTGGTTCATGAGTTCCACAAACACCGTACTTGGATCTCATTAATATCACATGACTCATGCCCAAAGAATAATAGATGTGTAGAACTTTTAGTCGAAACGAATAGCAGCAAGATTCGAACACGTGAGGACTTTTTCCGACACCTATGACACTGCGTCACTAATGAAAATTGGATTTATATGGAAACGCTCAATATACCAGCTCTTGAGACCTATTGTGCTAGTCACCACTCTAGGGAAAACTCCATATGATCAGTGACGATCAATTGAGAACAGCAAATTTGCAAGGATTTTGGGAACAAGTAGCACTTAACCAACGCATTAACTAGCGGAATAGGAACAATTTGGATGTGAAGATAGTTTTGACTCGGTGACTTCCTGTATCGGATTCTAGATGGCACTTGACTTCTTACTGGATCGTGAGTTTCACGAAAAACACGGTCACAAAGTGGAAAATTAAGGTAGTTTGTTTAAAAGCATCGATGGGTATTAATACCATAGTCTACAAAAGCAATGTTTTGGAGTTCTTCAACGTGGGTAAAAAAGAGATAGACCCTGGCAAAGACAAAATTGAACTCTGGTAACCTGCTAAGTCACAAATAAGCTGAACTAGGCAGGATTTTAGTGAATCATCGGATTTATTTGAACTTGACAACAAAAATTGTTTGCTGTTGTTTTTTTAATTTACTTCTTTGTTATCAGATCTCGAGCTTACTACCAAGGTTCATGCTTTCAAAGTCCCCGTCATGCGAGATAGTTAGCCACTTTTGCTATTTTGATTGTCTCTACTTATCAATTATGGTTTGTTTGCAAACTTAGTTAAGCTGTGATAATTTAAAGTTTGAATCTGTTCAAGTTATGTTTGCCGTATTACCCACCGGGGTTTTTTTTTGTAAAATTTACTTCCTTTGTCCTTTTATTATCTGTGGGATCTTCACTTTAAAAGAGTTTCCAGTGTCCAAAACCTCCTGGACTTGTTCCATGGTGCGAGGATAGTTGAGATTGGTAATACGGTTTTCCATGGATGCTCTCCATTCGTGTATCGATTGGAAAATTTTTTCAAGAGAAAAATTGATTCGTTCCGGCTCATTGAGGAATAGCTTATAACTCGAAGCAAATTTTTCTTAATGAAAAATAACATTTCTGTTTACAATATGATATTCTCAGTTTCTCTTGTTTCCACGAGTCTGATTCTTTAGAATATTTAGAGGATCTTATCAAACCGATGACTGATGAAATTCTCTGTATCAAATTTGGTAGCACTGGCTGCACCCAAGGAAAGCTTCCGATAAGCGTTGGGGGAATAAGTTTGAAGTCTCTTACCGATTTGGCCATTCGAAATTACATATCGTTTCTTGATCTTATGTTCCATGCCACGGATTGAGTCTGGATCCTATGTTTGACACTGTTGTGTGGCAGTGGACAACAAGCGGTCTTGGTATCCCAAAGGGCTTTATCTCTCAAAAGGACTGGAATGAAATCCTTCGTAAAAAATAACTAAAAGAACTAGAAAGGACCACTGAGTCGGCCAAGAATTCGAACCTTCCCAGTACGTTCAGTTGATAGTTTCTTGATGGGAATACAATCCGCGTTACAGTTCTCTTTAACTATGAACACCAATGTCGATGCGGTGGGATGGCTGAAACGAAAAGACTACATCCGCTGTCATGCAGACGGAGCACCGGGAGATTCCCTCGTCACGCCATTTTAAACTCGACTGTCTTACGGACAATAGAAGACGCCAAGTTTATTTGTCTTCTGAAACCCATCGGTTTTGACAGAGGTGATGGCAAGAAGCCGGATGGCATAACGACTATGTCATGGAGCTTAGGGAGGTATCTTGCTTGGGATTCAACTTACATGGATACTTTCTCTAGTGGAAGTTTGCTCAAGTCATCGTTCAGCGTGGGTACCACAGCGAGCACTGCTGAAGATTTGAAAAAGAGGAAGTACCGCGGCATTGGGGATCGACTCGATTTCCAGCCGATCTCCTTTGAGACGTCTGGCGTTATTGGCCCGAGCACGTCTGAGTTTATCAAGTTAGTCGAATGGATTGTATGACTGCGGAACGGTGAGCCTAGAATGACGCGATGGTTTTTCCAGAACATTTGGCTATCGATCATGACAGGTAACTTCCATTGAGTGCTCAAGACTTACAGACTTAATGGACACTTTGTCACAACAAATAACTATATTTGTATTAATCATTCCTTCTGGTTTTTCTAGTGATTTCTGTGGAAATGTCTGAGGTCCTTAGTAAAGCAATATCTCTCCAGAGGATTGGCCTTTCGATCCCGGGAAGTAACTTACAATCCATTTCGTGTACACGCAAATATTAATTAGCTCATTCAGAGCGTATTTCCCTCCTTTGAGGATAGCCACGCAGATATGGTTGCGATCTCCTACTCTAATTTTTGTTCAAAAAATTCGTTATTGCTTTTTTAGAAAGAAAAGTTTTAAAAAAAATTTTGACGTTCTTAAACTCCTTTACTATTCTTTCCGTAACTCAATAGTTTGTGGGGATGATCACTACATCATTTTCAATTGAGGGAACTACAAAAGTCACTTAGTTTTGTGAACATAACGAATGATGTGGTTATATTTAACGCATCATGTTCATTATGTTTCCCTTTAGGATTTAGGCTAGGAATTAAATATCTCCTGAGACTAATGCATCACACGACGTCTTTTATGATCAGAAAAAGTTACAAAGCATTAATAAACAGTGTTTTTTATTGCCCTGAAATGTGCACCTTCCAAGGAGCCATATCAACTATGGCTCCCCTCAGGCAGAACACACACTTTATTTTAAGCAAATAACAGTTATCATAGCAAATCGATGAGGGAGAATCAAGGAAAGCTTCTTCACTTTTTGTTTTTTTTCTTGTGTGTATGTCCTATATAGACGATCCGGTTCCGCAGTTAAATGTTCACTAATGACCGCGTCACTTGTCAAGCCGATGCATAGAGATGCATGGAACCTTCAAGCAAAATGTAGGCCTTTTGCCCGGCACCCGTTACAATACGCCAACCGTGTGTTTCTTTAAGCCAATATACGTTGGAAGTTATTTCATTGAGTGAGTTGACTGACTATGAAGAGGATAATAACGGATTTCTGTATGAAGGATTCCACATGCCTTCATATATACAGTTTTATGTGAATTGACTGGTTGAAGAAGAACCCCAATAAAGACTCCAGGTCCTTCTTCCAGAACCCATGTTATTTCAACTTCCCTAATATTTAACCTCACGTAATTCCGTGATAATAAAATTCATTCATGTACATTCAGAAAATACTTTTCGTTGAAAAACTCCATAAATTTGTCTGATCGAACGGATACAGAATCAATCGATTGACGCGTCTAACGATCGGCATTGCATGGTGTTTCCTCACCCATCCGTAGAATATGTCCAAAAAGCGCCAATGGGCTTCAAGTACGTTCAGACTTATTGGTCACAATCAGTCAGTCTGTTTAATTTATTGTTTGAGATTTTCTTTGGCCAAGAATATCCAAGGAGTTCTCATATTCGGCCTATGTGAAACGAGTCGAGTTGTTCCATGTCTTTCTTTGATGTTCCCCAAGTACCTTTGTTGTACATGAGGACTGGTCGGACAAATCCATTATATAATCGTAATCGCGTCTTAGTAGGAATTTGATTCTTTCTCATCAGAATGGATTGTATTTTTTAAGTTCTATTGTGGCCAATATCTTTGGTAGTGTGATATCTTCTAAATCTCCAAGTAAAGATCCGATTTTCGATGTTCCTCCACTTCTCAACGCGGGTTGGCGTTCTTTCAATAGTGGTTATTTCAGTTTATCTTTATTGACTTTGAGAGATTATTTACTCAAAAATAGTTTTCGCTTTCTCCATAATAACGTCTATAAATTCTAGTAGCCAGTTGGAGAATAGAACCCAGGATCATCACACCACTAAGCTACTGGTCGGTTATGTAGTACATTGATACCTTATTTATTTAACATCCCAAGACCACGGTAAAAACAAACTAATTATCCGTGATCCCGATGCGTTCCAACAGTGACCTCATCTTCCCGGTGTTCCTCGCTCGTGACCGCGCATGATCGTACTAACCGGGTGACTGAATTCACAGGGCCGTATTTCCGCATTCTGGAGCCTAGTCTCACTTTTTTAGCTACTAATTAAATTTATAATAAAATTACTAATTTAACTAATTAAGTTTTTTTTCAATTATATAGACGATTTTTAAATTTGATTGAGAAACGTGTAGTTTATATGTTGTGGTGTGTGTTTCACGATTGCGATGATTATAAGTTCCTCAATGAATTATGATTAGATTCACTGGGCTATGAGCAATTTTTTAAGAAAACATTTTGATGGGTGACAATTATGCTATTGAAAAAAAACTGATTAAAAGCCATTGAACGACATGGATTCTTTAATTTTACTCATTTGGCAATTCCATGTTTATTAATGTGTTTTTGCCCATCGTTAACGAGTAGCTTTTGTCAGCAAATAGCATGTTCTAATTTTATTAGTTAAGAGACTACCATCAATTAAGTTTGGTCTGATGCCGCAACTAAAAGAAGACTGTCATCAATTAGGTCTGGTCTGGTGCCGTGACTAAAAGAAGACTGCCAATTATTAAATTAAATCTGTTGGTGCAACTAAAAGGAGGAGTCCCACCAGTTAGTGTGGTCTGTTGGCGTAACTAATCAAGTACTGCCGCTAAATATACCAGGATCAACATCAGTGAGTTGGTAACTTTTACAATGGAAAGGGTCGCAAATACATAGATGTCGAGGTTATATAAGAAAGCTTAAAAATAAGGAATTATTCAACCTTGGATATGGTGTCTGATTGCATATGCCACATGATCTTCCGTCTGAGAAAGTTCATACGCTCTACCCTCAAAGGAGGAATAGCGAATTTCCAAGCAGACCAGGCATATTCGATTGTCCGCACAATGACTTAAAGTATAATTTTCTGATACAAGCAGTAGGTGAGAGTGGGCTCTTCTTTATGTTAGCTTTCAAGACGTTCCATTTTCGAAGACCCTTAGGTTAACACTATCTCCGTGTGACTAGAGAACGTCATAATTGAGTCGAATGTTACTTTAAGGATCTTCTGAATTCACGCATAGGAAATTTGAATGTTTGTGGAGAATTTATAGAGTCCACCTTTAAATTTTTCTGTTCGAAGTAAATAGGGTGAAGTGAGACTTGGATGCAAGCACGAATAGCATATTCATGGATTGCCAATTGTGGTATGACTGAACCACCGCCACAGCCTTGGAAGGAGATTTGCAGCGATAATCAGGTCGTCCGCGTAAGATAGAAACTTGATTTATTGATTCTACGACAGACCAAGGAATCGAACACAGGGCCAATTCCTATTGTAAAAAATTTAGAATTATATGTTGATACACAAATTATAATGTAGAAAATAACATTTAAATTTTAAATTCTTACCTCTTTGTGATAGGTTATTACAGGCATCTGGATCATACTAAATTCATGTGCTGAAGAGATAGACCTCAAAATACCTAGAGGACAAGTTATTTCAATTGGTAAGAAAGCATTCCCAAAAAATATTTTTTTAGATTTAAGCCTGCTTATCCACCAAGCCTCAAAAAGAAGACTTGAACGTATTAAATATCTTAAAATCACGTTCTATCAATTACGCAGATTACTATTCTATGATATATTACCCATTTTCGTCTTTGATGGAAAGTCATTTCCTATTAAACTGAAAATTATGGTTTATCCTAGTATTTATTTTGAATCAAAGACGACTTGAAAGGAGGAAGTTCAGTCTAAAATCCCAATAATTAGAACGGAAGTTAACTCTCAACAATCTGAACGCTCATATTTTAAATATTCCTTCAGAAAGATTGCCCAGACAACCAGATCAACTCATTCTCGAACTTTATCGGAAACACAAAAGTATGACGTTTACTCAAACAAGAGATCTTTTAAGTCATCAGAAAAAAGAGAACGAGAGAAGACTATGATGGTAATTAAACTTTTCATTGAAGAGTGTTTTGTCCAAATTTTTTCTGAAGATATCGATTCCCCCGAATTTATGTCTCTTCCAAGACAGGCTCAGATTGATTCGTTGAATTATTTTAAAAACGTGGAGCTCAGCAGTGCTGACCACGTGGTATTATTTCTCAATACAAAGTAAAATTATGTCCTCTATTGTAGAATGGGGAGGATTATTCCAAATTCCAGTTGGGGAAGCTTTATAAACACAGAGAAATGTAAACAAAAGGTTGGAGGACATTGAACGCGAGGCTGCCGTGGAGGATGCGTTTGATTATGTGGCTGAATTTGCGAGCAATTATAAATCAAGAGATTCAAGATCGTTAGTCAAAGTCAAGGATTCGTGTATTCTTATAAAGCAGTTAGACCAAAAAGTCAAATAACTGTGGTACCTCACTTGAAGATTCAAACTGATTTGTTCTCTGTCAAGTCAGTGAATCTCAGGTCAAAGTTTTGGGGTTGATGCTCAAAATGAAACCTCAGAATCTTTAATAAGGGAATGAGTTCTATGGAAATATCTGTAAGTGTCTTTAATTATTATTATTAAATGCACTACCGAGAAAACATAAATTAGTTAAGTTTCCCTCGTGTCGTATTTGTAATCATCCTCTCCGTCAGCCTCGATCATGATCCTCTGTTGCACGCTAGTTCTCTTAGGTAGTCCAGGTCGTCCGCCATTTTCCAATATAATATTAGATGCTACCCACCACTCTTGTAACACATGTGCAAATCCGAGACCATAATGTCGACAGGTCGGATGAAAGGGTGAAAAGGTGGAATTTTCTAAAACAGTTCAGTACATTATACGGTCGTTTTTGTTTCTTGTAGACAGCAGACAGAGAAGTAGTATTGTGTTAGATCTCTTGCCAGTTGTTGTTTCTTTAAGTCGTAACGGAAAAAGTCGGTAAGGAATACGAATGTGTCTTTAATAAAGATTTGATTTTGGAAGAGACTAGGGAAAAGATTGAGGAAGATTGTGTTGCAAATTTGATGTGGTAGAAAGTGTGTTCAGAAAATCTGCAAATGAAATTCACCGAATCCTGGATTGAATTTTTGCATAATTGGATCTCCATACAGATAATTGGAAAGGAATTCAAAAATTCCCCATATGGAACAACTTTGCGAAAAATACAATATTTTCCACGTTTCAAGAAGACCAGAGCTCTTTGGATACAAGGACAATTCGAAAGGGTTTTTTGTTTAATATCAATAGATTTAATCAATAAAAAGATGGATCTCATCGGCGAGTGCATCGAGAAGGCAATTTCGGATGCTATATTAATTTGATGAAAGACATTGCTAGCGATTATAACCATGTTGTCCACGATACAACAAAATAAAGACTATTTGAAAATTTTTTCAATGTGAATTTTTTATAAAAAAATGAAAAAAGGGAATTAGAAGCGGTACTAAATTTTGACGGGCAAATGAAAACGAGAAAGTGTTAGTACATTCTTAGTTTTTGAGAATAGTCATTCCGACCCTCTGCGTAAGCCAGATACTATACCATTTCAGGTTTAAAGTGGGTCTTACCAAAAAGAAAGTGGTACTTACCAAAAGCAAGTGGGTCTTACCAAAAGCAAAGTGGGTCTTACCAAAAGCAAAGTGGTACTTACCAAAAGCAAAGTGGTACTTACCAAAAGCAAAGTGGTCTTATTAAAAGCAAAGTGGGTACTTACAAAAGCAAAGTGGTACTTACCAAAAGAAAAGTGGGTCTTATTAAAAGCAAAGTGGTACTTACCAAAAGCAAAGTGGGTCTTATTAAAAGCAAGTGGGTCTTACCAAAAGCAAAGTGGTAACTTACCAAAAGCAAAGTGGGTCTTACCAAAAGCAAAGTGGGTCTTATTAAAAGCAAAGTGGGTCTTACCAAAAGCAAAGTGGTCTTACCAAAAGCAAAGTGGTACTTACCAAAAGCAAAGTGGGTCTTACCAAAAGCAAAGTGGTCTTACCAAAAGCAAAGTGGGTCTTACCAAAAAGCAAAGTGGGTCTTACCAAAATATAAATTAAAAGATTTAGCATAACATTTAAAATAAATTTTATCGTCAAAAATAGTTTTGGTCAACAATTTTCCAAATAAAATAAAAACATGCTTACATTCAATCAATAATTCTGATGGGATGTTCGAATCATCAAAATTTCATTAAAATTTTAGCGTGGCGTTATGTGGTTCACCGAATCTGTAAGTATTGGTAACCCTCAAAATAAAAATTAAAAAAATAAATAAAATAAGAATTAGTACCCAGGATAATTCAGAGTTATCTGAGTTTAATTGTGTAATTTTTAGTTGAAATCGTAAATCTTTTAAAATCATAAAGTAGCAAAAATGCCACTCAAATGAATTAAGTGGCATTTTAATGATATTTTAATTAACAAAAAACTTTATTCATAATTAACTCTCTTGGAAAGGTTCAAGTCTAAGTTTGGAGAAAAAATAACAATTCCTGAGTTCGGAAAACTGATATACGCCCAAAACACCCAACAATTACCAAGTAATGAACATGATTCGAATGGGACCTCAGATTATATACCTGATATGTCTTCGACATCTATTGAAACCAAGCTGTATGCCCGTTGTGAGCGTACTTTTATTGAGGAGTTACGGACAAATCAGTCAATTGACCATTCTTCAAGACCCAGTATGAAAAAATTCCTTATGTAAAATTTGATGTGGATATTTTCGAATGTCTGAATTGTGTTATTAATACTTGAATTAAAGTCAATCACCCAACATCAATTGATCAAATTTCCGCTATTATTTGTGCTGGGCATACTCCCTACCAAACTCTTACTACTAAGAAATTTGAGTCCTCAAAATGGAAGAAGGATATGACTAAGAAAATTCAACAGTGGAAATCACACTTTGTTTTTATTGAAAATTTTTTTACGAGGACTTTTTCTACTGACGAGAAGTCGATAATGTGTCATGTCGCTAGTTGGATACAGGAAGAAGCAATCTGGAGAAAAAAGCCAAAATTACGTCTCTTATCCAAGATAAGATTAAAGTCAAGGAGAAAAAAATGTCAACATTTAGATCGAGGAGGAAATTTCTTTTAAACAATCAAATGTTTGAATTGAATAGAATGCCCTTCAATTAATTTTAATTTTTAAATGATTTCCATAATAATTATTTGACTTTTGACTAGGATAAGTGGTAAGCAAATAAAAAATGGCTTTTAAATTTTTCGTAATTTCTAAAAATGTCAAAAAGTGGTTCTATTTCCAAAAGTATTTGCCGACCGCTGGCCTATAAAACATTTCCAAAGAATACCGTATTGCGCGTCTCCCAACCTTCTCTATTAACTCCAAATACTTTTCACGTTCTTTACTATGATACGCCCACTGTAGGTGAGCATAGGCAACACCATGACGTTGAACACTTTGGCCCAGGCATCAATACTCAGCTGAAAAGTTCTGAGAGCCTCCAATCTATACACAGCCCGCCTCTTAACGAAGCAGGCTTGCTACAGTTTGAGTTGAATGTCACACCAAGGTAGCTAATCCTCCGTGTGAATTAGATTATTAGACGACTTAGGCAGCCAAAAACTAACAAACTGCACTTTTTACGAGACTTCCGGACTAATCCTGAGACTTTTGCTGTCGCACCAGCGTATGATTTCGAGACAGCGACTTGCATCATCCGATACGCATATTTAGTCTCCACAAGTGATCCCAAAGTACTATGTAATCAACATAGACAACCATTTCTGTTTTCACATTGGATGGGTGATGTTAAACAAGGTGGGACTTAACACCGACCTTTGTGTACTCCCATGTTAGATCTAACCAAGCTAGATCGGCTTTCTTTTTGCTTCAAATTGTTAGTCTTGTCTTCTAGGAAGCCGGAGATCAAATTTTCAGCTCCACGTGTATTCCTGCATCATTTAGAACTCAGCAGAGGCCATCGTGCCAGACCGAGTCTAACTCCATCTCCACTTTCAGAAATAGCGCTATCGTGCACTGTTTCAGCTTTTTCTAGTTACGAATCTGAGAGGTCAACATCGAAATGCAAAATCGCCCCTCACGGAACCCCATCTGAAGGTCCGAAGAAGTGTCTTTAATACGCATTACTGGCCTAACCTTTGGTGTATCAGTCCAATATATCATCATCCATACAGAAGTAATATGGTTGTCATGTGGAATGGGATTGCAACGTTTGTTCGAATTACGAAACGAGATGCTGTGTTTCTTAAAAAACAAAAATTTTTCAATTTACAAAAATTTGGAAAACATTTTTGGTTACAGATAATTGCATATTTGGTTTCAAAGTATCTTTGCTGTGGTTGAAGTCCAACAAGGAGACCCATTGGGTCCTGCCTTGTTCAGCTTGGGAATTGCCCATATCACAGGATATTGTTTTACTCTTCTGAGAGTATGGTATCTGGATGATTGCACCATGGGCAGCCATTTGAAAGATGCACTAGATTGTTTGGAAAGTCTGATAGTCCAAATGTATCCCAAGCGCGAAGCGCACATATCGTATTTTTTCAAATTTATATACAGTGGATTTTTTATTTAATAATAATAACGGCTTTTTCACGAGAGCCATAATATTTATAGCTTCGCATAGGCAGGACACACACTTTATTTAAGTAAAGAACAGTTAATTTTAACTAATCGTATAACCAAGGAATGATCTTCACTTCTTTTTTTCTTTTTCTTGTGTGAGTGTCCTTTCTAGACAATCCAGTTCGCAGTGAGTATCCACTGATGACGGCGTCACTCGTCAAACCTTTTCTGCATCGTAGATGCGTGGAACCTTCCACCAGGTGATCAGCAGCGAGAATTGAACCCGTGTAACCTAAGCCACTTTAGCCCGACACCTAACCACTATGCCACCCAGCCTTTGCCGACCACTGGCCTTTATTTAACGAAAATTTAAAATAATTTTTATTTCTTTTACGGGTTCCCAATTTCGCACTCCAGTCCCCGGCAATAAACAATAAGTATGATGAACAGAGGTCTGTTAATGTCCTTTCTAATTCCTCGTAGAACAGGTCAAGTTCTTCTGGATTTTTTAGGATACTTCCACTGTGTGCATAAACGTTGATAATTGAGATTAGTCTCCTCGAATTTCTGCTTGACCTTGTACGAAGTTGTAAGAAACTAATTCTGTCATTGACTTTCCAGTAACGATATACTCTGGGAATATAATCCTTGTGTATGGCAAAGCCCTGTCCATAATGCCTCGATTTCGTGGGAAGCAATAGTAACTTGTAATTTGCATGTGTTTCATCGAGCCCATTTTTTATTTTAGTCTCCTGCAGGCAGCATACAGAACCACGGTATTTCTCGACATCCGAACATAAAAGCTGCCTCTTAGCCACGTTATTCAGAGCTCTGATATTGAAGGTTAGGATAGTTAGGTCTTTTAATTGTTCTAAATCCTTTGCAGACATAGGTGCAAATGAGGCACGTAACCACCTCAACCAAAACAGTCGACTTATACACAGGCAAATACGGCATTTATTTATTATTATTATTATAATAATTAAATTTACTAATTTAAAGATCGCCTTAAAATATATTAACTTTTATTATTGAATATTTTTTGTAGTCAACGATATCTTTATCTTAGTTGTTTTTCTTAGAGCCTATAAAAATGGTCGCCATAATTTTTTTAGTTTAAAATTCTGGTGTGCGCTCGTGGTCGCTCCGCGTTCGCGACGAAATAGATTAAATAAACGTAAATACTGAATTATTTAAAAATTTATTTAAATATAAGTTATGCCTAACTCTTAACACCTCGAAGTGTTAAGTTATCAATTTTTGATTTCATGTTCTCCAACATTTCGAAGACGACGGAATTAATATACGTTCTAGTCGGTGCTTCAATTACGATATCTTCCAAGTGAGATTTAAAGACTTCGAAACGTCACGTCACTTAAAACGATAGGGATGAGTTTGACTGGAGCACCATAAAGCCAATAACTCACATTCATGCGGTTTCTCTACTTCAGTGTACTTTAATAATACTTGATAAGTAATTCCAATCTCGATGAGTACGATTTCATTTTTCACCTTATCATGGACAAAAATATCAAAATCTGTCTTCAATTTCTTTGACTTTTTGATGTATAAGTGCAAATGAAAGCACCTAACCACTTCGGTGCGCCTTCTGATGTAGTCGCTGTTGAGCATCCCGTTGTGACGTGTAGCCATATCACTGACTTTTTGGACCTCTAACAATGATTACATAGCGAATCTTTAAATGCATAACAGGTTCCTGTCTTGAAAAAGATAATACAAAGCGGACTATTGTTCCACTGAACAACCACTATGCGGATCCAGCAACATAAATATTTTCATCCTCACAGCAATTATAAAATAGAGTGGACCATTGATACTCCTAAGCTATGGCTTACTTACCTTCTTGTATGTGAAAATGAGGAATCATGTGATTGTGGTCATATGTGTTTTCTTAGCTTTAACGTCCATCCATATTAGCCATTGTAGGATCCGACTCATAACTCAGGTGGATCCCATGACTTCTTAAGAATTGAAGAAGATAAGAGTAAAAAAGAAATCCTTCGACTCACTAAGTAATGCTGTAGGAATCGAAGCCACAGCTAAACGCGAATAGTGAGTAGTAGACCTCCACTATCCTTACGGACTATTATTAATTCTTGTTAAATATTAATGTTGATTTTTAATAATTAATTATTTAATTTTAAAAGTTTAAATAAACAAATAAATATATGAGTGAGTCTAGATTACATTCCTTTAATAAACATGTTCATTTCTGTGATGACGAAGACGACCCAATCTGGTCTTCACGTTTTTCATCGGCAAAGCCAAAATCAGAAATTCCGAAACTGCTTTCAAATGAATCTTATTTTCTTACTGCCAAAATCCACCGTTCTCACAGCAGGGATGTCGACCTGCATGAATCAAGTCTACCCAATCTCGATCCTCACTCAGCCTCTCGACTCCCCCTAGCAAATCGGGAACCCCAACGAGAACTGAGATACCCAAATCCAATGTATTCCTGTAATCTTATATTCTAACATTAAGCCCCCTCGCGGATTCTAAACCCCGATAAACTCAGTAGCGAAAGGATGACATACAAAACTTTGACATTGCCAATGAGAAACTGTATATATGATTCTCATGATTAGTGAACTTTCCTAAGAGAAACTCAATGCCTGTCAGTCTTAATTATTAATTATTCTCCTTTCCTTCATAAATTGGTTTCTTTTTAACATTAATCGATCGGTGAATTTATTAAGATAATTTAATTGATTGATCTCTGCAGTCCACATTTGTTACAATTTAGTCGAAAATACTAATTACTGGTATGCATTTGCTATTAGGGCTTGTTCTGTGACTTATATATTTGATGTCTACAAATTATGATTATTGGAATTCCATGGGTCAAACCACTTACCAGTCTCTAAAAAAGTGAACTATGCCTAGTCTGATACAAACGATCCAGTATGTGGTGATTTACTGAGAGTGCATTAACACAGAGTGTCCATGTAGCTTGGTATTTTGGAAATGACAGAGGCACTGAGATGATCCTCGAGTTCTGAGGCATAATCATACCAATGTGGGGTCGACGAATATATATCTGCACATGCGAGGTCTGAGCTAAGCTGCGTGATGTAGTCTTCGTGATAGGAGGCTATGTATGGTGTTTGAGTATAAAGCAGTGACGTTTGAGGAAAGATTGCAGTTTTGGCTGATGATAAGTTAAGGCAAACCCATTGGTGCGTGTCTATCCTCGAAATGTGAGCTTAATCAAAGGAAGGGTTAGTCAAAATACAGTGAGACTTTAGTTCAAAACCACTTTAGAGACATTTTCGTGAATTTCTTCTGAACGAAAAGTTACCTGATGCTCTGGAGTTAGCAATTTAATTTTGTCTGTCATCGTTGAGGACAACCGGCAGAACAGCATTACCGAAGGGTATCGTTTTATTTATGTAAAGAAACCCTGCGAAAGATCTATTTCCACTAAATAGAAGTTTATCAGTCTGACACGAGGGAATGAACCAATACCACATCTGCGGTCGATCTTTCACTACGAAATCCACTCTGGTTTGAAGATAAGATATAATAACATTGTCATTAATTCTGTTCAAAACAATGAGGGAGGGATTTGTCCGTAATGTCTTAAGTAGAATTTTTGACCTAAGGCTGTTTAAACCTTCCAAGCTCCTGTTTCGGAATTTAAGCCAAGAAGACATGCTTTATCTTGTCTAACTGTCAGTTCGATTGGTCTTCAATCTTGTGGAAGCATGGTTTATCCGGAACTACTTTTACAGATATCCCGTCGAAGCCTGAGTTTTGTCGTCGTAGATGAAGATGCTTCACTGTTATCTGGTTTTTAGACCGATATAGGGATACTTGATCACATATTGGTCCTCAGTCTTTGTACGTTTAATAGTCTCTTGAATTGTTATGACACAATGTTTATTTTATCATCGCTACTTAAAAATACTCTCCCTTTGCTGTTGATCAAGACCATTATGTGAGATTTCTATAACTACGTTTACAATTCTACTGGTATCTCGCCACATTTGGTACAATTACTATTTAAACACAATGTATCCCCAATAAAATTTTCCCGATTGTTAAACAAAAATTGATGAGCTGTTGAAAAAAAATTTATTTCTCCAAAAAATAAGTTGAAAAATTCAATAACAAAAAATTATTTTTTTTCTGAGAAGATGTATGCCATCATCTCGGGTGACATTAATCAGCTCCAAATAGATAATTAAAAAAATAAATATATTTTTGAAAAATAAATTACAAATATTTTAAACTGATAATCTTATATTTTTTGAGATTCCAGATACTTTTTGTTAACCATACATCATTTTAACAAGCCTCGTGGCGCCATGTGGTGGTTCGTGGCTAATTGGGTAAAGTTTCTTTTCTGTTCGTCTGTTCCTCCTCTCTCTTCTTATTAGAGTGGCGTCATGTGATTCACCTGTCTAGGTGGCCGCCCAGTGCCAGGCCGGCACTAAAAAGGATCATTTGCTCTCCCCCACTCCAGTGGAGGGGTTTCCACAACTGCAAGTATGGACGTCTTTACCCTTTATGTTGATTCCAAATGGACTCTGTTTCTGTAGAAGTGGAAACTGGATACACTTAATTAGTAACTTCTTTTTCGGTGTATCTGGTGTTAATATATTAATATTAATTAGTTGCTTTAGACATAAAAATTGCGAACAATAATTTTTAATTTTTTGACGAGCATTGTAGTTTTCAAAAGTTCCTTAACAAAGTTTATTTTTGGTCTTCCAAAGTCTTTAGTTCCTAGGATTTTCAAATTTGAACAGAGGAAGAATATGTCCTTGTATGAAAAAAGCAAGTCCTTCGTCTTGCAACGTCAGGATTAGCGAATCAGAAAGCTTCAAGATGGTCGAGATTTCCATATTTTTAATTGCTAAATTATAGTTTAGTCATAGGTTGTGTAGAGCCACGTTTTCGACGATAAACTTACAAAATTAAATTTTATACGAACAATATAAAAGTAAAAACAAGAAAACGTAAAATAAATGACAACAGGAAGAGTTAATGTTGGATAAATATAATAAATAGTAGAACTGTAGAAATATAGAATATAGGAGATTTTATCATGAACTCAGTAGACTTAAAAATATTGTAGAAAATATTCAGATTTACAATAAAGGAGACTTTCAAGAGGTTGATATTTCTATAATTAGAACCCTAAGAAAACACTCTGTATTATATTTATTTACTTTTAGTTGGAAGCTATGCAGAATATTGCTCGGAATTTAAAATTGTTACACAAAAAGTGAATTTTTTGTAATTTTAGATCCTCCAATCGCATAAGGCAGATCAGGAACGAATGTGGAAATTCGAATACCTCAAACTAGTCTGTTCACTTTAAATAAAATTAATATTTAAAATTTTGTTAATTTTAAATTGATTAATTAACTATTTTAAGTAATAAATCATTAAATAAAATAACCGATCTATGGGAGCTACCAACATCTGCTGCGTCCTATTTGATAGATGCTGCCCTCCTAGTGGTACTCACCTAACTAACTAAAATAACCCATAATTACATACATTCAGGACTTTTCTTTTAATCGACCAAAAGTATTTTTAGAATTTACTCGTCCTTTCGACTCTTTCTTTATGGGATTTAGTATTTACCCGTGGGGGATGAAGTTTAGTGTTCAAATAGTTTAGTTTATGTTAATCGGATTCTGTGACAATAAACAAATGAATTTTGATAAAGTGTTTTTGGTTTATTCTGGGACATTTTAATTCATTCAAATTATTTATTTCAACTAATTAAGTGATCGAACTTATGGTATGTTTCGTACTATTTTTGAGTGGTCACCCAGTGATTCCACGGTCTTCCTGACGTGTATTCTCAAATTTCTGCAGAGTTACCTGATCGACGTGTCCTTTTTCAGGACTGAACTGGACTTTTTTGCATGGATCATACCCAAATCTTCTCGGTTTTGCAAAAACACAGGATACCCCGGCCATCGTTTCTGGTAGACTCTTATAAAATAAAGTAGCATAGATGCTTCAATTTGTGGTGAAATTTGATATTATTCTGAATTACTCATGAAAAATTATAAACAAATTTATGCGTTTAATTTTTTTGCAAAAGTCAATTAAATGTTGCGTTTCTTTGAATTATTAGCAAGAGCAAAAGACAAAAAACTGTTATTTTTCTTAGCATCGTTCGTAAGGTCCATTGAGTCGGTAAAAATTAGGTTTCAGAGTTTTTTGAAGAACTCATAGGACAAGAGTCCAAGGGCTTCAGAAGTATTCATACAAGAGTAACAAACGTTACATTACCGAGGAGGTCAACATACTTCGGTGATTAACATCTCGGCTTTCACGGTGGCTTAACAAGCTTGTCAGCACTTTGATGGCGATTGTCCCCAATACTCCTGTTGGAATGGTGTTGGGCCAAACCTCACTTTTAGAAGAGTCTCCGGACGACAGACAAGCGCGTACGATTTCAGATTTTCCGTGGGTGACCGACTCCCTGGTCAGAAGAAAATTCGAGAAGGAGTGTAGAATCTTCCTGACCATTGGATAGGAAACCACAGAGACTAATGTGTGTGAGCGGAAAAACATCAAGAGAGGATCGCATCCAAAGCCACAAGATCTGACAGGCAGTGTGCCTATTCGAAGCGAACCTCACGGAAGATATAGTAAAAACGAAAAAGTTGGTTCAGAATAGAGAAATAATGAGCATTAATTATATTATATTTAGAATATTAATTATTAAATTATTTTTCAAACCCAAATTAAAATAAAATAATAAAATAATATATATGGAGATGACCTTATCCTTAATATTAATTTTTAGTCTGTTCAGCAATATTCAAAATTACTTTGCAAAAACTGACCAACCATTAATAGTAACTGACTACTTAAATAACAACCAATCGGATATTGCAAGAGAATTAAGTCGCATTAAACCATTAGTCGACGACATCGAGAGTTATTCAGGATATTTTAGAGTGAGTGATGACTGCGTGCGAAATATGTTCTTTTGGTATTTTCCGGCAGAAGTTATACTTCTTTTAACACTAAGAATGGGAATACTTCAGCTCCAGTAGTTGTTTGGCTCCAAGGAGGTCCCGGCGCCTCCTCAATGTTTGGGCTTTTCGAGGAACTCGGTCCATACAGGATTGATTCAAACTATAAAGGTTATCTGTGGATTTATTTAATGCAGTTAGCAGACGCCTCCATAGTTGGAACAGAGAATATAATTTGATTTTCTTTGATAATCCCGTTTTAGGTTTATTTATCCTTAGGTGGGGACCGGACTCAGTTTTTCGGACTTGGAATGTTTTCTGACCAACGAGAATGATGTGGGGTTGTATTTATCAATGTAAAATTACCAAAATCCATATATTTTAGATGCATGGACCAGTTTTACCTTTTATTCCCTGATCTCAAGTCAAATCCACTTGTGCTAACGGGAGAATCATATGCGGGGAAGTATGTCCCTGCTATGGCCTATTCCATTGATGAGAGAAATAAAGATTCTGAGGATAAAATAAACCTCAAGGGAATGATGATTGGAAATGGGTTCTATGCTCCATATTACGTATTATATTGGGATTACTCCAAGATGTCTGACTTTGGTTCTCAACTCTTTTACATTGGTTTAATCTTCGACAATCAAATCGAACAGTTCGACCTTTATCGGGATCTTATCAAGGAAGCAATGGACAGAAGAGACTATCAAAGAGCATTTCAAGTATTTGTCCCCAAATCATTTAGTTATATGAAGTCCTTATTGACGGTGAAATGACTCCATACAGAACACTCTTCAACAACGTCACGGGATTGGAGAATTTCTACAATATTCGAACCGATAAGGTTATATTTACATAAATATAAAGATGTTTGAGTTCTATTACCCGGGATTCTGAGAGCAAACTCATACAAGCTGAATGCTGGAGGGATTAGCTTTTATGATGGAGAACTTGTGGAAGAACGTTTTGAGATTGACTTTATGCAATCCATGATTCCAACTGTGGAATACCTGATCAATGCTGGATATAAGGTAATATTTGAATTTATTGTAGACTTTGTTTTATACCGGACAATTGGATGTTATGTGTGGATTCCACACGATGAACCAGGTTCTCAAGAATATGCAATGGAATGGGAAAAAGAGAGGTTTGATGAGGCCGACCAAAACATTTGGTACTCCAAGACAACTCCCAGGCGTGTGAATGGCTATTATAGATATTATAAGAATGTCATGCAACTTCTTGTTAGAAATTCAGGTCACATGGTACCCACCGATCAGCCTGAGGCTGCTAGTGAGATGTTGAGGAACTTTGTTGATGATCTTGCCTTTTAATTAATAGTTGACTTTTGGGGTTTTCTAACTATTTTATCACAAAACTTATCAATTTTTACAATTTTTGATATTTTATCATATTTGGATAAATTTATTAATTTTAACTTTTTTATCATCATTCATTACAAAAAATGTAATTTAATTAATAGGGATCTCGAATAAAGGCTGTTTCCCATGACAATAACTATCGAGATACGCTCTCGAAGCCATCCAGTTTCACGTAGATCCTTGGGGATCCTTTGGATCATTGAGCCAATTTGACGGACTTGTCGTCCGATTTTAACTCAGAAATGACAAATTCTCTCTTTCTCTCTTTGTAAGGAAAAGTGTTAAATTAGCCAGCTCTTCGATCGCTATCCTTTTTCCTCCTTTCGATAAGCGAACCTATGCGGTTCAGCGAGGTTAGTGATCTGCTTCCAATGACTCCCGATGTTTCTATGGGGACAGTCCACCGATACTTATTTCCTTTTCTTAAGGATCTCGGCCTTATCCAAGGCTGATCCTGGATTAGTTGCCTTCAGGAAGTAACAAATAATAAATTTTTATTACAAATTAGTTTATTCAGATTTGCATTGCTCTTGACCTTATTGATAGAATGTTCGAGAGTTATAAGCCCCCTTTAATTTTTCTCACCAAGTTTTTCCATTTTTGGATCAGATGAAATTAGAACCAAGAGCATGGCATAGTCGAGGTTTCCTTACTTCCGAAACTATTTATCAGATGACTACTAACTATTAAAAGGGGGTAATACTTACCCTTTATCTTTTTTGTAGAAATAAAAAAATATACATCTTGTCAACTTCAAACACGTTAATTCAGTTGGAAAATTAAAAGCTATACGTCAAAAAAAAGTTTGTAACTGCAAAACCGGCTTTTTTATTAGTTTGTAACTGCAAGACGGATCACTCTCAGCGGCAAAGAAGCTCTAACTATCATATATAAACAATTTATTTGAACAACTATTAACTATGCAAGCCCTTGCTGGTCAACCTCTGCCTCTCTTACTTCTATTGACAAACTACAAAAAGTACAAAACGCTCAGGATAATTATGTCTCAGATCAACTTTTGTCGATCATCTTCATTGGGAGTCAAAGATCCTTCCAATTGGAGACCATCTGGAAATGAGAGCCCTGCAGTTCCTCTCCCAAGCCTACAGTCTAGAAAATCCCTGCCACTCCCTATGCAAGCCGCAAAACAAAAGGAAAATTATTATGACAACCAGTGACCTGTCTCGGATGTTATCATCAATTCCTTCCATCCCCAATGACAGGAGTCGTCTGAAACAGATACACGATTTTGTTTCTACGAGAAGCATCCAAAGACTCGGAGACAATAAAATATTACAGCGACCCCTCCTCCAATAGACCAATCAGAATCCTCTCTTTCAAGGGACGTGCGAGTAAACCTGGCTCGTCTACGATGTGGGCACCACCCATATCTACCAGCTTATGATGTACTCTGCCCCTTTTGCAACCTCTACGTGCTGACAACAAATCACCTATTTCAATGTCATGAAATGGCACAACGTTTCTCCACAATGCCGGAACTGATCGGTCTATGGGAGCGACCAACATCTACTACTGCGTACTACTTAATAGCTGCTGGCCTCCTACAAGTTAGTGAGGCTGGGGTTACTTAACTAACTAACTCTCAGCGGTATAATATTTTATTATTAACATTTTATTGTCCCTAGTTAATTTTATGGTCTTCGACGGTATCATCGTCGTTGCGTCGCCTCTCACGATTTCAAAGGAGATCAATTGGAGAAGCCAATGGGTCTCACGTGCACCGTGGCTTTTGATTATAACCTGAGGAAACGAAGCGATTTCTTAATTATTCTTTCATTTATCTCAACTATGTTGGGCCGGAACGTGAACAGGTCTAACAGCACTTTGTATTTTTTCCTCGGCCTTCATACTCCTGCAAGCCGCCCGATCAACCTGATAAACTTTGCTATGCTGGGGCAAACAAGCCAGACAACTCAGTGGATATCGGCTGGAATAAAAAATTAATAAAATTAATTACAGTGATTAAATTTAACAGCACGACAATATTGATTGATTTTCTTATTAAAATAACCTAGTTATGGTCCTCAATTTTTTAGTCAATGACGACTATCTTTTGTTCCCCAAGGTTAACAAATAATACCAAGAAAAGTAAAACAAGATTTAAATACTATCATCCGAGGCAAACCATCTGAGAAACTCCATCTGCAAAAATCACAGAACATTACTGAGATTGTTATTTCAGATTCATGATTGTCAAATCTAATAGCCAGGGACTTTATGGGGGAATAAACATACGGGAATATCTCGATCACATCATCATAGATAAATTCGAATAATAACTTTTCATTCTCGTCATATCCATCCACTGTAGAGAATATTTTCTCGTGTCCTTTCACGAAAATAAAGACACTGAAAAAGTTAATCATTCAACCACCGTTCGAGGACAGTCGGGTTGGAAAATTCTACTAGAAATTTGGACTGATTTTTGATTTTGTAATTGATTTTGTAATTCATGTTTTTAGAGCAGTCTGCAAAGGCGGCTGACTCGAAATAAAAATGACAGGAGAGAACATGAGCAGCCAATAGGGAAGGATTTGTAGAATATGACTACGTTAAGTTCATAGACTAACTCTTAATTCTTGAATCTTCTTATTATATGATGACGAATATCCGTAGTGGTTGAACAAAATTTTACTATAAATTATTGGTAGATTGTGAAATTCTCAAATCAGAAAAACCATACTGCATAATCCTCCATTAACCAATCTGTTGGTTTCTCCAACGCACGTTTGAGGTAATACTGAATGATCTGGTCGTATTGTTCTCTATTTGGGAGTATGGCTTAGTTAGTGTTAAACCAATGATACCCACGATCCCCAAATTGCAAAAAGAAAGAAAGGAAAAATGCCCCGTGGAATATATATCTTTAATTTTGTCCTTTATATTGCTGTTAAAGTGGACATCAGGGTAGGCGTCATCTTCCAGCTATAATATTCGAATATAAAAACCCAAATGCAGTCTTCCGCAATACTTCTACAATATGTCAGAAAATAAGCGAAATCAAGGTTCATCTTGGAATACCAGGCAATTCGGCTAAACGTTGTTACAACAAACAACGAATGCAGTGTCTCCACTTTAAGTTCGTCGTAGTTCTTTTTGTGAGAAATCAAAATTTTGAAGAGTCCCTGTTCCATCTCTTTGTTATATCTCAAAGTTATGGATAAATATACAATTCTTTCAGACGTTTAACTTTGCTGTAGTCACTCTATCAATCAAATATGAGCTTACGTCGACTATGAATGCTATGAATTGAATATCTTTGTCTTGTTTTATTATGCGAAATATCCATCTGAGTGTATGTTCGCTGTAAAGATACTTACGTTTCTGATATTGGAATACAGTATATCAGTTTTTCTGTTTATAGTCAAAATCACTAACTTTGCTTATTTGAGATTATGCCATATGATTCAAATGTCACATACATTCCACCTGGAATACCTCTTTCTTCAGTTTTTTGGTATATATTATCCACTCGGATGTCAAATCTGTAGTTTTTGTAGGTCGGAACATATCTCATCAATATCCTTATGTTTTATTATATTTAGTACAATAAGACTATATCAGTAATATTTTTTATTCATATAACTAGTTCGACTAATTATTCATATTAGTACTAATTATTTATTTAATTTTTGTTATTTATTATAATTATTAATATCAGTACCTCAGGATCACTGGGTCAAAGAGAAAGAAATAATAGTTCTCAACTAACTAAGTGATTCCAGGTCGACAGGGGAGATGTTATTTTTTGATTTTTGATAATTTCAGATAAGACCAGGAAAATATTGATTTTTTTATGTGAGCGGTGAAATTATCGGTGATTAAATTAATTTGAAAATTCGTTTACCCCCAAATTGCAATTCCAAATCCTTCTCTAATAATTAAAAATCTCCAAGATTTAATTATTCTAAAATAAATAAAAATGCACATAATTGCTGGATTCTTGGAAATCCTAATTATATTTGGACAACCCATTTTATTCTGTTTCTCAATTACTGCTGAAACAAAAGTGTCGACGTTGCTGTAGTTAGTGAAACAACAAGTCGAGCTCTGAGGCTATGAATTGCCTTCTTCCTTTAATCGAAGATTCTTTTCTTTGTAAATGAAATGCAGTTACTTGTAGCCTTGATGGGAACTTTGGCGAATATCGAATTATATGTCAGCCGAGCGACTCAAAACATTATGGACTTGGATTTGCCATCCACTCAAAGTTGACAAGTGCAGTCCACCGTATATGGAGTGTGAATGACAGGATCTGTGTTATACAAATCCGGCTAAACGACTTACCTCCTTCGAAGAGCTTTCTGACAATTACAAATGTTTATGCGCCACACTGCGGGAGAGTATCGAAAGATCCGACAGAACTAGACGACTTTTATTCAACACTGTTACGGACGTACAACGAATATGAGTCGTCATCACTAATACTCATTGCTGGGGATTTGAATGCAAAAGTCGGGATGAAGAATAACCCGGATGATGTTTTCTTGGGAGAACATGGACGTGGAATAAGAAATTTACCCGGGACAATACTTGGTCACTTTTGTATGGCAAACAACCTTTTCCTATGCAATACTGCATTTACGCATCCTGCCTGCCACAAAACTACGTGGATGGGGAAGCGAAGGAACTCAGAAGGAAAGCTGGTCCCAATATACAACCAAATCGATTATGTCATATGCCGGGCTAAAGACAAACACCTTCTAGTAAACGCACGTTCATATGAAGGCTCGACGACTGTCAGCGACCACAAGATGGTTATTGCGACCTTCACCCTGAAAAAACATGCCATTAAATACAGAATGCAAAAAATCACGAATTTGAGAAAATCAGAGGCGACTACGCGACTGAAAGGCTGATTTCTCAACCGGAGACTACTGAGAGATATCAACAATACATTCAGACTAATTTGCAGGACGTATTGGTGGATACCACGCTAGAAGACGCCTGGAAACGCACAAAGGACACCATCAACGAAGCTGCTGAAGCATGTCTTGGCAAAAGGGAGAATAGTAAAATGCACCTGAAGGCTATTCATCCAGATGTTCCTGAGCTTGCGAAAAGTCTAAAAGAAATAAATATGAGAAAATCAAATGCCACTGACACTAATGCGATAAAAGCCCTTCAAGGCGAAAGGCAACGTGTCAGAAGAAAAATAAAAAGTCTGAACAAGAAGCTTCTTGTATAGAAGAGGCAAACAAAGTGAAAGACAACGCACAGGTGTACGTCGCTGCTCGTTTTCTGTGGCGAATAAACCGAAGTCAACTATCCATAAAAAACGAGAACGGTAAGCTGACACTGAGCACCGAAGAACATACTGAAGCCATCGCGGCTAACTTTGAGAAGCTTTTCAACATCAAAACCATATAAATCCACCCATGTGATGGAAGGCCAAGACCCCTGGAGATACCAATCACGGCCGAGGAAATCAAAACAGCCTGCCGAATACTCAAGAATAACAGAAGCCCGGGACCAGATGCGATAAACCCAGAATTACTGAAATACGGCCCTGACCCTCTTTTTGAAAAAATCGCTACACTACTAAATGAAATGTTTTCAGCTAGCTCAACTCTACCGCTGGGTACGGGACTACTAATCCCCATACAAAAAACCAACAAAAACAGAGGACCGATCGAAAATTTGCGACCCATCATACTACTAAATTCATTATTAAATACGGGCACTCCACAAGGAGACTCTCTTTCTCCTCTACTATTCACAATTTATTTGGAAGCCGCTATGAGGGAACTTAGACCGTTATACCAAAGAAAGACGGAAGAAGTAATCTACGCGGACGATGTAGACCTAATTTCTGAAGACAAAGAGGTCCTGGAAAACCTATTAGAAAAAGCACCAGATGTACTAGGGAAATGGTTACTTACTGTGAACAGAGAGAAAACAGAACTCACAGAGATAAGAAGGATGAGTAACGTCCTAGAAGAAAAGTGGCGACAAGTAAAGAAACTCGGTTCACTCTTGGGAGATAGCAAAGATATTTTACGTAGGAAAACTCTAGCCAATGCTGCGTTATATAAACTTAAGAATCTATGGCTCAATCAAAAAGGCATCGACACGAAAATAAGAATCCTATTATACGATTCATTCATAAAACCCGTACTTCTATATAACACTGGAACTTGGGCGACCTCATCAGCGGATATGGAAAAACTAGACTCGTTCCACAGAGGTCAGCTCAGAAAAATAACTGGAACTACTTGGCCTACGAGAATATCGAGGAATGCTTTTATAAGAGATGCAGCACTAGACCTATCAGCTTAGAAGTACTGGAATCTCGATGGAGGCTCTTCGGACACGAACTGAGGATGGAATTAACATCCCCACCGAACATATCTATGGAAACATACTATGTTAGTCAAGAAGGCCGCCATCGTGGAAGACCAAGAACAACACTGCCAATAGTCTTACAAAAAGACCTGGTCAAGATCAAAAAAATCTAATAAATGCCGACGACCTGGACAGCATGAGAGCCTTGGCTATGAACAGGGGAGCATGGAAAAGGATGACATCTAACCTTGTTTCTTTTGCTGCACATGCGGGGCTATAATTAATATGGCTCTCGTGAAGTGCTTAAATAATAATAATAATGAAATGCACTCATTATAATGACTCATTATGTCGTCCAATATCATATCCGAGGAAAACCTCATCAGTTTTCTTAATCTTACTGCCTTTGTAGTATATGGTTGATCCTAATATCTTGTAAAATGGTTGGGTGTTCCACAGAAGTTATAAGTGAGGGGAAGGAAAGGAAAACCCAAGAAAAGAGGGCAAAACTTCAAATCTTCTATTCTCAGAATTTTTAACAAGTGTCAATTTGGTTGGACTTAACCTCCCCTGGACGAGTACTCAGAGAGAATCTTGACCCAAACAGAAGCACAGCATACTTAAATCGGTATTCAATGGCACTTGAATTTCGAGTTTTTTGGCAGTAAAAAAGTGAAAAGATAGTTCATTTATACACAAAGTGATGTCTATTAAAGTTTATCCACACTTGATTTTTGATTAATTTATGACGATGGCAATTTGTTCTGCTTCAGTTCTTAATCCACATTCCTTGCAGCTTTGGTAATAGTTTGAGTCATTGGGTTACTTTTATGTTGTCTGGTCTATTCAAACGAGATCCACTAATTCCAGTAATCCAATTTGGTTCTTTTTCATTCTTATTAAAACATATGATGTTGTAAGTTCTTGATTTGTCAGACAGGCCAGGTATTGTTATGCTAAGTAACCCCGGACTCACTAACTTGTAGGAGGCCATGACTATTAAGTAGGACGCGCCTAATACTTGTCACTCCCATAGATCGGTCATTTTCGGGTTACTAGATGGACAAGTATATATTCTGAACATTCGAAAAGGTGATTTTCTGTCAGAGGTTAAAAAGAAGGGGACATATTTCGTATCATCCAGTTTATATCCGTATGTTGGTGTCCAAGAGTGGTTTCGACGTCGTAGACGAGTCAGATTTACCCAATGTCCATCGATATAGAGATTTTTGATTGGTCGATTGGGGGAGGAGTAGTATTTTGTTAAAATAGAGTTTTCGGATGGTTCCATGGAAACAAAATCGTGAATATTGAGTAAATTATTATGTAAAGTTAAAAGACATAATATTTAGACTAATATTTGTTAACTGTCATTTCATGAATTGTTTAACCTTGTCGTTGAGTTTATCACTTTTAATTTTCTGAAATTGCAACAACTTCGAAATGACATAACTATTGGCTTTGATTTTAGAATTCAAGTCAACTTTCTTATGTAAAAATATAAATAAACTTTTTTTTCTTCGATTTTTAATCTGTGTTGTTGAAGGGATTTGTGTTTCATTCTGTCGATCTCCTCAATGTGTCCTCCCAGTTGATAGCTCATGCGGTCGTTCTCAAATTTTACCTGACTGTGCTCAAACCATGGATGAGTCTCAGGGACATTCTCTTTTACGGCTTTACTGCAATCAGGAAAACAAATTATGCTTTTTATTTATTCTCTTGGAATGCATATTCTTATGATTTGTAACGGCAGTTAAAAATACGACCTTTAAAGCAATTACGTAAGTTTCCACAATTTCGATTATTTTTACTCGAAAATGTTCATTATCATTTCAAATAGTTTTCTTGCCTTTCACGTGTGAGTAAGTCCGGTGTAACATTGAAGAGTTTGTAATTGTCATCATTTTTGTTTAATGCGGTTTACATTCTCTGACGTGGAAAATCTAATAATGTGGTTTTTAACCAAATTTTAGATTTTATGAGGACTAATTAGTGGGGAAATTTTGTCACTAAAGTAATAAAAATGTTATTTTTAACAAAAATATATTATAAATAAAAAGTTATTACGACACGTTTGTTAAGCCGATATTGCTATACAATTCCGGAACGTTGAGAATTTTGAAAAAAATTTAGAGAAGCTAGATACTTTTCACAGAAGCTACTGCGCATATTGACTGGAATCTTCTGGCCGAGAAAAATCTCAAAGGAAAAACTATATTCTCTATTTAAATATACACCAATTAGCATGGACGTTATTTTATCGAGATGGCAACTATTTGGACATATTCTTAGACCGGACCCGACTACGCCGTGTGACAGAATATTGGAAGAATATTTCTACTGCGCCGCAAGTCATGGAGTTTGAGGCAGACCAAGAATATACTTCCAATTTGCTTAAAGGATGACTACGAAACAATCGGTCGTAAATTGGTGACAGCAGACGATCTGGGAAATGTTAGAATGAGGGCCAGAAACAAGATGACGTGGGCGAGAATGGCGAGGAAGATAGCTCCAAAGGATGGCTTAAGCGAAACCCTTTTAGGGCTAAATAGCTCTTAACTGTGTCAATATTCGTTTATAAATTGATAAAGATGACAGGAAAAAATTACTTCGCCGTAGAAAACTTAGCTAACATATTCAAAATTTCCATTTCAGTAACAATTTATACGAAATTAAGAAATATCTGGAATCTAGATTTTCTGTTAATAAGTTTAGTCTATTACAAATGGAAACACAACATATTTATCCATGCATATACGACTATTTGTAAAAATTTCCTTCCAAATAATTATCTATTCAGTAAAGATTTTTATTATCGTAAAATTATTATCTAAAAACCGAAATTTATAACCTGAAAACATTTTGTATTTTAATAAAGTTTATGATTAGTTTTTTCTTATATGTCGCCCCTGGTCGACGGATTACTGGTCTGGCATCAACTTCTCGGATTCGTGATCTACAAAAGTAAATTGACCGGATCTCTGTTATACAACTAAATGTGAACGGAATTTAAGGTAAAATTATTGAACTTAGAACTCTGATTGTTAAACTCAAAATTGACATTGTGCTCATCCAAGAATTCAAGCTATCAGCAAGAGATACTACGCACTTTTTCTCGGATACAACATATGTGCCGATCGCACTAAGAAACATGGAGGACTACTTACATTAATCAGAAAAGGCCTAAAGTATGAAGACTATGCACTCGAAGTGAAGAAAGTCTTGGGAAGTGATGAAACCACCTAGATAATCAGAATATCTGTTGGCACAACAAGAGGAAGACTATATTTTATAAACATGTATATTCCCTCACTTGGCTCATGTCCGAACCATTACACTATGCCTGGACTTATCTGTACTGGAGAGTTGGAACGAAGTTGTGATATGCGGCGATTTTGATGGCAAACACCCTCTCTGGCTGTTAAATCAGTCTGCAGATACAAGAGGAAATTTGCTGTTGACGCAGTCTGGCAAACTGACAAATGACACATGAAAAAACACAGAACACCTCAAAGGAACTCTGACAATCAACCTTCCCAGATATCACACTCTGTTCACCACAGCTTTCAACAACACTTAATTGGTCCATCATCTACGACACCCGAAGTGATCATAACCCTATTGCTAAAAATCAAAAAAGAAATTACCAGTGGAAAGAAGAAACCTGCATATACAATCTTGAAAATTGGCAAACATCCGCACAGTATTGAAACCTGGAAAATCGAAAGAAGACCCAGTTTCTCTCATGCCTATTTCTCTCTTGTGCTCCATGTAACAAATTTTTTACAAAATTAACTAAAAAGAGTCCAGATAAACCGCTCCAGCATGGTTTCAATAAGGATTGGTCCACAACAAGCTTCCTCAGCTCCCTAACTTTATTCGCTCTGGATTTCTGTGCAAGCAAAGACACCAGAAAACTGTGTTATGTTCACTGGACATCCACTGCTTTTGACTCTGTGCCGAGAAAAAATCTAATATGGAAAACCTACCAATCAGATATCCCTGAAAACCTCAAACTCTGGCTGACTAAATTCCTTAGCCGACGGAAAGGAAGAGTGTGCATTGGAAACATTCGTTCTGTATTCCGTTTATTCCCAAATGGAGTACTCCAGGGTTCGCCGCTATCACCATTTTTATTCAACTAATTTACGGCTAACATTCCGACGCCGAATGGAGAAGACGACCTGCTTCTGGCTTATGCAGACGATATCGTTTTGGCCTCACGAGATCAGAACATTCAAACAGCGCCGGGAAAAATCAACAACACTTCGATCGACTAGTCGAATGGTTTAATAAAAATCACCCAAGTCATAAGGTAGTAAATGAACGATGTGGGGTTGTTGAATTGGATCCATAAAAGTGAAGTGAGGTCGACGTACTAAACATGCTTGAATCTAAATTGAAAATTTAAGGGAAAGACCGTCAATGACGTTCATAGTCTTTTGATGCCATCATATAAGTATCAATGCTTCATCATTATGGAAATGTAAGTCATCGGCCTATATTTTATATCAGTCCTTCCACCAAGGACTAGCAAATATTTAAACCTCCGTTTAGACATGACACACACTTTATTTAAGAAAAGAACAGCTAATGTATTGAGGAAAAAGGCCAAGACATCGTATGGTCTTTAATGTTCCCTAAAGTTATTCATAGAGTGCAAGGATGGACCCAGAACTCAAAAGCTTATTTATTGTACATAAAACCAGATATTATCCTCTATAATAAGTCATTGAGGGCATTGCCTTCAAAGGAGCGGTCATTACCCGTAAAACCGTATATTAAGAGAGAACAAGATTTATTGAAAACAAAATAGGAATAATACTTTAAAGTCCATTTTATTTTTTGTGATGACGTGGGACTGAATTGTAATAAAGTTCCAATAAGAGTACTTGGATATTTCAAAGTGGGAAGTGATATCTACCATTAAGGGATTAAGCTACGACGTCACCTGCACCGACACATTCGCCCCTTGTAACCTACATCAAAACCTCTGGAGTATGTCTACTGTTGAGAAGGTCGAGAGGTGAAACAGGGAAATTACACAATTTTTCGTTTGTTCCGTTCGCGGTTGTGTAGTATAAAGAAGTAAACTCGATTCATGCCATGTACATGCTACAAATTGTGTGCCTTTCGAAATACAACATTTTCAGTTGTTATTTCAGTTAGTTGAATCATTGTCACATGTCAACATCAATGTAACACATATTTATACCTTTTCCCTAAATTTTCTAGTTTAAAAATTGAGATGTATAACAAATCAACCGATCTCTCCAACCTAATTTCATAAAGGACGAAGCCATCTACGGAAATAGTATCACAACAAAAAATTTTCCCTTATGTTTCTATGGTTTTTTGGAGTCATTCCTTTAATTGCCCTTCAGAATTTCGATCGCATTGATAATTCACTCTCATTTCATGATGATTTTCGATTTCAATAATTTTACGGGCATATCAAAAATCTTTCTTTATTATCTTCCGAATTTCTGGCTATAAGATTTTTTTCAAGTTATATCCAAATGTATCCAATGTTTGGCTTATTGTAGTTACGTTTTTTAGTGATTATATAAAAAGGAAATTTATTAAACCTTTCACAGTAATAGAAGCGCCTTTCGCTCCCATAGATCGGACAGTCTTGGCATTGTAGATGAACATTGTACTAATTCAGGAGACTCAAAAAGGTGGTTTGCTCTCAACTTGGTATGGTTACAAAAGCATTCGAGACAGGTTCATGAATTGTTAAAATTGATTAAAAAATTTAGTTGGCGGCGATTGGGTTTAAATACAGTGACGGTGGATTTCAACGGAGGAGATAGATGATTTGCTCCAAGTCACTCTTAAAGAGAGTTCAAGTGGTTCTGGACATCCTTCGTGGAGGCGATATTCAGGTCATCTGCATATGATATGAGAAGTGTCTTAAAATTGATTGGAATACCGCTTAGGTGTAATTGAATTCGGCCTAAGATCCTGGATCTGACAGATATTTTTGGTCTTCAGAATTGGGATTATTTTAGATTTTCCATAGTGCAGGCTTTAAATGCAGAGATTCCATAGAGCTCTTTGACAGGAGAGTTTTTTGCGTTTTTGATAAAGTCTTCAATATAAGTCGTACTGGTTAAAATCGGTTTTTCTTGAGGAGTTTGAACGTTTTTAAATTTACATGGACGGAGGGTCCCCCAGAAATCCTTAAGTTTGTCCGGTAGTAAATTTTGATGATGCAATTATTCCACCGTTCCAATCTCCTCTTATTGATTAAATCTGTAATTTCACTATTAAGGTTGGATAGTTCGGTCAGCCAGTTTGGGGGAATATTGTTTCACATGTGGACCGGGTGGAGGGATGTAAATATTTACCAATGTGTAGGCTGTGCAGTTTTTTTTGACAAGGATGAAAGTAAGCTTGATGTGATTGCCATCATCAATCAGAGTATGTATCAGAGTAGAAGTATCACAGAATGGAATAGAAGGATGAGTACACCTGTCTCCCATTTATGAATTAGGTCGGTCACGTCGGATGATTTAATAGTCTTTGAATTAAGTAAGAATTGATTTCTGGATATTTAGTTTCTTGTAAGAGTGCAATATCGATTTTGTGGGTGGTGAGAAAGACAATAAGCTTAATAATTTTTTGTGCAAGGCCGTTTATGTTAAACTTAATGAACTCTCAATAATAATCCCAATGACCACGGTTACACCAAACTAACTAATCACGTGATCCCAGCACCCTCTTGCCGATACCTCAAGTTGGCCCAATGCTCCTCCCTCGACCCCATACAAGCACGTATAGGCCGAATGACTGAATCTTCGTAGTCACGAGGGCACATTTACGGTTCATGCGTATCATGTATTCTAGAGGCATTGGAGACTGGGAAGAATCCGAGTTATTAAATATTTTGGCATTTACTAATTTGTTGAATAATAATAATCCTAAAACCCTTTAATAATATTTAAATATTTAAATTTGCTTCTTTGTTGTTTTAATGGATACTAGTTCTAACATCAAACATAAAAGTAAAAAGGAAAATATAGATTAGACAATATATCAATTGAAGTAATGGATGTTGAATCATCAAGAGTTAATATATTCGCTGAATGGATGTATGAGGATCAGAATGCTAGGATGGAGAGGTGGATTACCACAGCACAAAAATTGGCGCATAAATATGTTAATGATTGGTGATTTGTTTAAAAAACTTTATTTTAAATTTCAAAAATTATTAGTAAGTTAAGGAAATAATCTCATAACTAGTTGACCATGTTGTACGTTTCTACCCTATCAGTGAAATCTTACTTCAAGCAGCCATCAACAGAGAGTGTCAATGTAACCCGAGAAGGACCTATAGAAAATTGTTGACTCAGAAAACCTGTAGTTTTTTTGGGGGAAATTCTGAAACTGACGCAATACAAATGATTGCCTAAAGTGCTGGAGTGATGCCTAATAATAAAGTAAATATTGAAGGTAAAAAATCAAGTAAAAAATTATATTATAATAAATATTGTCATGGAGTTACAAGATGGCCAAATAGCATTTTGGTTTATTCCCACAAAGTATGGAATAAGCAAGGTTGAGTTTTTTCACGACAACTTTACTGGGAAGAGGACTTTAAAGATAAATGAAAAGGTAACAATAATATCACACCAGACAATATATAAGAGTGGATGGAAGTACAAATTGTGCGGGACAGTCCAGTTTAATGTAATGAGCTTTGAATATGGCAGATCAAAGATATGAATGTTTGTATTGACATAATTCCCTCCAAAATGATTAATCTGGAATACAATCTGATAGTGAATAATGTGCCATATAAAGAATATATGTCATTAATGTCTAAAAAGCTTATGATTTGGGAGATTTCTGGGAGTGAATGCATTACTTTTTGTACTTTTGTAAAATATTTCAGATCGTGACTCTTGTGATCTGTTTGTGAACGGAAAAGAAATTGACTGCGACGTAGACTATAGTTTATTGTTAGATTGAATTTACTGATGAAGGAACAGACACTCTGTTTTATTTGAACGACCAAGTCTACGTCCTGAAAGGAGTGAATTCTAAGACCAAACGGGGGATTGAATATTCCTTATACATCAATGGAATTTATTTTCCCGTTTCGTTTGATTATAATATTGATTCTAAAAATATAATTTTCTAGAATTTATTACAGTTCAACAATTTTAAAATTTTAAGGAAAATATTAATTTTAAATAAATTTAACCCGGTCTTGTACAGGTAGGCGTTGGTAACCGCAGCGGGGGCGTTCCAGGTTTCCCGAATATCACACGATGAAAAGAAGATTCACTGATATAGATGTCCGGTGGAGGACGACCGAGAAACTCGTTTAATTCAAATCTTCGGATCGCATTTGTTAACAGTCAGTTGTGTATATTTTTAGAATTATTCTCGTTTTCCGGAAATGATTTGGGGAGACGTGATTTATATCCTAGAGTAGATTGAAATCCTATTCCTGAGGGCGTCCTGTGGAGGAATAGTCATAGTTAAAGGGCTTCACATTCTCTCCCGTCTGACGAGATCTGAAAAATTCAAGGAGGTTAATACCTACTCTATATTTTGTTCATTTCTCTTCCATCCTATCAGTTGGATCTTGCCAACTCACTAACGTACAAATAGAGTTCATCACGAATCAGTTCTCGACCCGGTTCTATTTAACTTATTACTATGTTATATTGTTTTTGATTAAAAAAGCTTAATATTTTATTTGATAAAACTGGATGGATCCAATGTAAATTACCGCTTCGCTATAGAAGAATGGAATACACTTACTACTCGCTTTCTGGCTTTCCTGTCTTTGGTCAATGCATCAAATTCTACGCTACATTAATGGATCAGACGCTTAACCGTGACATGTACCCACGGGTCGGGAAGTTTGGACGCGTCTAAGTACGAAATTGTCAAAGAACCCTAATAAACAACGAGACTGGGATAAATTTATATGCTCAAAGACTATAGATAAAACAGTCCATAACTGTAGATCGTTGAAATGGTCGACGCGAAAGGTTTTCACTCTCTTTTCTGTCAGAGGAGTGCTGGAAGGAGTCCAAGACACATCTCAATCATCGGAGTTATTGCTTGGGAACTAGAAGCGGCCAGATTTCCTGTCCAATTGTAGCCACTCGGACTCGCCCAGTCAACCAAAGACTCTCTTCCCATGAAAGCGGTAGATACCTTGCCTGGATAGCCTCTCTCCCTCCAACCTTGTTATGACAGCGAGTAACCCAGGCTCTAATTCGGAGAAGGCAGAAACCCTAGAGATGCAGAAATACGAATTTCTTTGTGGACAGTTCATTTTTGAACCAGTCTCGTGAAATGTCAGTAAGCACATGAATCAGGTCATTGAGCTGCTAACCAGAATCGGATCGCGAAAAGGAAAAATCCACAATCCAAGCCCACTGGTTCCAGAGGTGACGGGAATCCAGACGCCTCAAAAGTCATAATGAAAAGCCACGAAGAAAGAACGAATTTTCTGACCTATTAAGAAGACTAAGAAAAAGGCATCAAGCATTCTCTTAGAATGATGTTTGAAAAGAAATTGAACTAAGATCATGCGAAAATTATAAGACCCGTTATACTAAGTAAAATCAGTGGTCAACTAACAATGTACACGAGTAAGTGATTTTCTAAATTACAATGGTAATATTTATTTTTAACGGAAAAGGTTATCAATATTATCTAAAAAACAAATAATTTTGAAATAATTATTAAATTGATTGAAAAAGAAAAATAATCACCACAAAGTGTTATCGAAGGTGTCATCATTATCAAGCAGACCAGGAACCTTAGAATTAGCTAATGTCTTTTCCTGTCGTGCCTTACTCATCTCCTCAGCCTTCTCTTCCGAATACAAGTCAATAGTGTCATCTCCCACTTCATCCTACAATAACAAACAGCACAACTCTAATCTGCACAATAAAGTCCTTAAGGTGTTTTTTCAGCTTCTTAGCGTCTCTATCAAAACTGAACAACCCTTCAACAAAAACTTTGATTCTACAAATGACACACAAAACTACAAAGCTGAATTAGGGTGTCTCTTTTCGAGAATTTCCGTAAGAGTAATGTAGACGTATGGTACATTTTCGCACGTGGGATTGATTCTGTCCTTCAATTCCTCAATAACTGTCATCATATCGGCCAACAGCAAAGCATATGGTTTGACTCCTCCAGAAGTATGTATTGGTTCAACAATCAGCTTAATAATATGGTCGATTGTCGACATAAAGTAAGTTCTCAAAAACTCAACAAACTTTGGAGGGTTAATCATACGAAATTTTCCCCCAAACAACAATCTAAGACAGTCCAGTCCAGTAATTGCCACTTGCTGCATTGGATGTTGAGTGAACCACAAAATAGTCTGAATTATCATTCCCAGATTATTATCATTAAACTCGACAACTCCAGACAGACAATTCCCGCAGACAACAATTGAGGAAGTTGACCATCTCCACCCTCAACTCAGGCATATTCACATAGTCCTGACTTATCAACTTCAATGTGGAAGTAAAGACCAGTCCAAATATGTCATAAATGTAAGGCTTAGCAGATTCCTGGTGTAACTACATTCTCTACCTTTAAATGGCTTACAAACGAAGTCATCAAAATTACCATTGGGGGGTCAATGATGGGGAGTACTAGTCCAATAATATTCGTGATTACTCCAACACTCATCTAGAGATTACAATATTTATTACATCTCCTTGACTTTCACATGAGTCAAGATAGGTAGATATCAGTTTTAATATATCTGTTCTGATAGTATAAGCCAGTCTGTCCTCTGTTGTGCTGAGAAACTTGTATATTTCAACCAGATCATCGAATATCAAGTCCATCTACCATAATTTACCGATTCATAACCTGTCTCTTGTACATATTCCCAGCCTGTTTGCACACACACGTGTTTATTCTTATAATTTTGATTACCTGATGTGGGTTAGAGTAATCGTTTTTTACATGATTCCACTCAAGGTTAGGGAGCTGCATCAAAGTGTCAATAAAATTGAGTCCCCCATCATGTGCCTTTACAGCAGAGGCCAATGCTTCATAAACACATAGTAACTACACTATATAGAATTAATACCTGTTGAAGGGACAAATCAGATACTATTACCTCCAGATTGGATATAATTTCAATAGCCAAACAACACGTGGTAGACATTAAAGGCTCCAAAAACTTTGATCGACATCTCTGCACCAGCTTATAGAAGGTCTCACAAGCCATATCCTGGACACCATCGTGTAACTCTACAATAATACAACTCACAACCATGCATAAACTCAAACAGTTTGTATACAACAGTCTTTAAAAATTTAACGTGGTTTCTAAGGAATCGTTGATATTGTGCCACTACATACATAATATTGGCAGCCACAGCCGCCTTCTCATCCTTTGAGTGAGCCTTCTCACACATTGAAAGAAGATTCCTTATGACAATTACTATAAATTTGTTCTCGTCCTCCTCAATCAGAGCTCCACTAATAGATCCAATGGCCCAACATGTAGTATTAGTGTCAACCATAGACTCCAGTCTCTCCACCATTATAGCCAGTGTATCCGTTGTGTCCAAATGCGCGAGGTAAATCAGCACTTCTCTCATTATTTTGTACAAATTAGCCTCCTCAGTGTCCTTCATAGTCTCCCTTACGACACTCCCATCTTCTAACTGCACAACAATGACTTCCTCTGGTTTTGCCATCCGAGATATCATCATACATCTCAGTTCGTGAAGTACTTCTTGTCTAACATCACTCGGATTCGAGTATAACAAGGAAACATATTGCCGCCAAAACTCCACAATTTGCACAAACAGACTCTTATCTGTCGTCATTGAAATCTGAAGTAACTTCTCTACCCCAATCTGAATCAAATCTGGAGCAGCATTCCTCAAATTTCCATAGTAGGTAGTCAGAAACGATGTTATGAAAGGATGACACTTTGAAGATACTCACTGCTCAGAGATAAATCAACTTGTAGAGACTTTAGTATTCTACTGGCTATTGGGAATATCCCACTGAAGTCAGGCACGTGGGATAAACCCTCAGCCAGGCACCCCAGTACAGAGTTCCTCAATTGGTGAGTAGAGGCACATTCAGCAATGCCATGTAACAGTCCAATAGGGGGGTCGAGGAATGAGAGGAGTTTTTTTAGTGTGTTGAGTGTACTGAGAAGTAGAGTAGACGACTTTGCGTTCTCCAATATGAATCGACACAAATCAAGGAGAGGAGCCCCTCTTTGAGAGTTTACGACATCAGGAGTTAGTTGAGATAGGATCTTCATGCAGTTTATGCACACCACTTCGTCTTGTAGACTCATATTAACGAGTTGCTTGATCATGGACCAGTCTCGCTTCAACATTTGCAAGGCCACCTTGTCGACTCCTTGCAATCCACAAATTCTCATAACAAATTCCTTAAGTCCAATCCGTTCCTGTTCACTGAGGGTTCTCCACTTCTCTTGATGACAATCTCCAGCAGCTGTAGACCAAAGTATTTGGTCTCGTTGTATTGACTCTTCAAAATTGTATCTGCGTTCCTCCAAGCCTCTGGGTGGGTTCGTATGAGTTCGAGGATTTTCACTGCTTGCATCTGCTTCTCTCCATTCTCGTGGTACATTGACCAGACGACATCGTCAAGTACATTCAAGTTTATGAGACCAGCTGAGTCAATAACAAATGATAGATTTGAGAAGTCCGTCATTCTTAACTAAAAATATAGTAATAATATTAATTCACTCAGCAAACCTCACTCAAACCAAACCACACTCACTCAATAAAAAAATAAAATAATTATATTAGTATATTATATAAACCAGTCACTTTCAGACAAACAACCAAACACACACCACACCACAACTAACCACAACAAAATTTACTATAACATGTTATATTTAAATTTAATAGATTATTTTTAATTAGTAATTAACTTTAAATATAATAAAACTACTATTTTCGGGGGATATAATATTTTCCCTATGTATTAGCGAATTCTTATTTTCCAATTCGATAATTATTGCTTCCAAGTTTAATTATAACGTAGATTTATGGGAAAGGTGACGGAATATTTTCTATCCAATATCGAACGAAGGATCGCTTCGAAGATAAGCCAATACTGCAAAAAACTTTGATTGAGACTGCGGCTCAAAATAGCAATGATTAGCGGGAAAACTCACGGAATCCTGTTTTCTTGACGTAGACTAAAAGAAATTATTTTATATTTTCAATAATCAATAAATCAAATCAATTATTTTATATAAAATAATGTTCTGACTCAAGTCCTATTTATTCCAATCTGTTGTCGCAAATGTATTCGTGGAGATTCATGTGGGCACGATGATCAGTGCTAATACGTTTGAAACGAATAATGAACCGATATTTTTTTTCATAAGATAAACAATAAGATTACTTTTGTTGAAATAGGTAACAAATCGTACCAGGTATAAAATTCCATAGGTATGACCTATTGGCGAACTAATTTGAGATTATCCATTGCCCAGAGGTGAAAATAATCCCTGTGGTCATCACCTGAGGTGGAATTATCTCAAGATTCTTCAAGGGCCATTTGGATACCGTAAACGGTGTAAGCATATGCAAACGTTAGTACTACGGAAGACTCTGGAGAGCATTCAGACTGAAGAGAAACATGGAGTATCGATGCTTGGTGAAGAGAAAAATGTTACGGAATGTCAACCCAGGGTAGTCTCTGAATGTGGAGTGTGCGTCGACGTGAACACATCTATATGGGCAATAGAGATTAGAAGAGGAGATTGAGCTAGACTGGTGTTGTAAATTAATTACTTTTACTTGTGACTCAGAGTTTCATTAATTTAACATACATTCTATAGTTTATAGAAATGAATAAATGAAGTAAAGAGAAAAATATGAGGAAAAGCAAATTAGTTTATTCCAAAATGACACGGATTAAGATTTATGTTCTAAACTAGGGCTGGAAATTGGATAAGTCTTCTTAACTATTAGGATGTGGAGAGAGGGATGAGGACGAGTGACAGTTAACTCTTAAATTAGTCGGATATGGAAAGAGGGAATAAGGATTACTAACAGCCAACTCATTTAAATAGCGAGAAAGGGATGATTGACTTCTCTAGGAGGAGGGTGGTGATTTTTATCTGCAATAGTAATTTGATTATGATTTTTTCCTTGGTCTGATTTATTACACAAAATTAGATAAGCATATGGAAGATTTATTTATTACAGACATAAGATTTATTTATTACTGAGAATAATTGTCAATCTTTATGTGTCTTAGCCATACAGAATTTAAAGAAATAGATGATTCTAGAAGAGCTTAATTATAAATTTAAAGAACACGTCATGGTGATATATAAAAAGCCATGGACGAGTTGACAGTTTGAAAATATTGATTATAGATTTAAGTCATAGTTTGAAAATATTGATTATAGATTTAATTTAAAATACATTTATAAAATGTCTATTTTGTACATTTAAAGTATTTAATGGCCAATCCATTGGTTATAAGTCCACCAAATATGAGTAAAATACTCATCAATGTCAGTGGACTGAAATTTGAAACATTTTATGCCACATTGAATAAATTCCCAAACACTCTTCTGGGGGATCCTGACAAAATTAACAAATTTTATAACAGGGATCTAAATGAGTATTTCTTTGATAGAAGTAGAACATGTTTTGAGTCAATTTTGCAGTATTACCAGAGTGGTGGACACCTTATGAAACCCGTAGAAATTCACATCGATGTCTTCATTGAAGAGGTCTCATTTTTTCGTCTCGATCCTTTCATTATATCAGAATTGGCGTCCGAATACACAACGGAATCAGACATTGAAGCAGAATTGCCAAAAAATCTAGTTTTAAAGAAACTGTGGTTGCTTTGTGAATTCCCGGAAAGCTCGTTTTATGCCAAAATTTCTGTTTTATTTTCATGCTCAGTTATTTTACTTTCGATTGCTACATTCTGTATGGAGACTATTTCTGAGTTCAGACATTCCCTTATGATTTTTTACATCGAATCCGGCTGTGTGGCCTGGTTTTCGTTTGAGCTTGTATTTCGACTTATTTTATGTCCAAATAAACTCAAATTTGTCAAAAATGGCTTAAACATCATCGACTTTTTGTCAATTTATCCATATTTTGTAATTCTCGCAATTAGATATTCAAAATCATGGGGGCCGAACAGTATTGAGAGTATTAGTATTTTGAGACTAGTCAAGGTCTTCAGAATTTTAAAGCTGTCGAGGCATTCTAGGGATCTAAAGATTCTCGGTAGAACTCTGAGGGCGTCATACCAAGAATTATTAATGTTGATCTTCTTTTTGACCATTCTTTCCTTCATTTTTTCGAGTTTGTTGTATCTTGCTGAAATGAATGTTCCTGACTCTCGATTTCAGAGTATCCCTGGAACACTTTGGTTGGCTGTCCAAACTCTAACAACAGTGGGGTATGGAGATATTTATCCCACCAGTATAATTGGTAAAATTGTCTGTTCATTTTGTGCCATTTGTGGAATTATAACACTTTCTATTTCTGTTCCTATCATTGTCTCCAATTTTGATTACTTTTACCGTTTGGAGAATGAGAAAGGGTAAATATGAATGTTTTGATGCAATTTATGGTTATTATTCCCAATATTAATGATTTTAAATATTTCTTAATTTTAAAAACATAATTGTGACAGTCTTCTAATTATGTAATCTCCCTACTTTCCCCGACTACCAATATTCGAGAAGGATGTGAGCATGGTAAGTTTATTTAATTTTGGGTAGGACAAGTCTTTTCCGACACTTTCTTTGTTGAGAACTTTGTATCTCCAATGTATCCAGAGTCTGTCACCTAGCCTATGCTCACAATAAGGAAGACAGGGGCTTATATCTATAATAAAGTGGACACCTCATTAAATACACAAACCTCCACCAATTAACCACATAGATAACCGGTTTATCTTTATCGTTAATTCTTAATGCGGATTGCCTCAAGTCTTATCTTTCAAACAAACGTTCAATAATTAATTAAATTGAACGTTAGATTTAATGGAAAAAAAAGTTGAAAAAATCATTTTTCGGCATTTTATAGACTGAGCAAAAAGATAACATTTACGAGAAACTCATCAAATCAGATTATGATCTATTAACTTCATTACCTTAAACATATAATTAGGACAAAAACCCTCCAAGAAATAGACAAAAACGGACTGCTGGAAAAATTCATATTCTGTCTTTTTCTATCCCTTGTCTAAGATCATCACTTAGGGAAATGTCCATAACAATATCTATCCAATGTGCCAATATATACGATGTTTCCCTTGTCTATACACATGAAAAGAATGGGAACGAAAATATCCATATTGAGGAGACAAAGACATGTACAATAGAGGTATATCACCTCCCAAACCATCCCAAAATATTAATAATGTACTTTATACCATGGTCGTGACAAAACATGTGCAACAGGAATACAGCGACAGAGCAATCATCCTCTACTTGTTCCTGTCGCGAACAATTCTGGTAGTTTATCTGAATCCTCTCTCTGAGACGCCTCTTATGACCATCGGTATGGTGATCCTTGGTCGTCCATGGAATCTGGGAGCGTCATAAGAGAAATAATAATGACCATGTTAGCTTGGGTTTCGAGGTCCATTTTCAATACACGTCCAAAGAGCCACCATCTAGCTTACATGATTCAATCAAGATTCAAGAGCACCTCCTCTACTCGCACACGGTTCTGAAGCGTCCTCGACATGACAAAGTTTATTATTATTAACCCAAGAACACCAATAGTTAATTTAATTGCTAAATTAATTAAGTGATCTGAAGGCCTCAATCAGATTTCTCATTTTCTCCTCGTGCGCCTTCTGGGATCCAACACAACTTCGGCGGGGTGGTTTGGGGAATAGGAATTGGAGAGGGGTGATGTATACCCTTCTCATAAGGCACGTTGTGGCTGTGTATTTTGAGAGTTGCACTGCCTGCAGAGGTAGCAAATCCCTTTCCATTTTGTCGGATAAGGTCTTCACGTGATAAGGGTATTAGCTTTTCTAGTTTCCCGAGATTACTAATAGTAGTGGCTGTTAAGGCCTGAATGTCCCGGATTTTTAGTTCGTTCGTCCAGGACAGATTGATTCCCCATGACGTACAGACATAGCTGACAGATGACTCAATGAATTGTTTGTACAACAATTTCAAAGCTGGGAAAGGGGTTTTAATGCCACCGAAAATAGTTTTGATTATGCCTAGCTTTCTTGAGCAGCTTCCAGAAATGCCGTCGATGTGAGATGAGTCTCATAAGGGCCTCCAAGGGCGTAGGTCCGGGTCGATGATCTTCACAAATCCAACGCTCCGTTACTCTGTAAGCCCTCTTTTGCATTTCCTCAATTTTCCTCATATTTGTCCAAGATATGGACAGTCCCCACAAGGCTCGATGTATTGTTTGTATACGTTCATCAAGACTGGGTGAGTACCACTCTTCCATATTCCCGATAAACTATTCAATACGTTCAGTTTCTTCTCGCATTTCAATAGAATGTTTTCTACATGAGGTGTTAAACAGAGATGCATAACAATTGTCACACCCAAAATCCTTTGACATCTGTGGAAAGGGATGCCGACCTTGTTTAACTTCAAGGTGACTGTCTTCCTTCCCAATCTATTTGTCCGAGGTAAATAGTGACGTAGACGACTTCTCTGCATTCACCAAGAGCCGGTTTTCCATTATCCTGGCATTAAGCCTGTCTAGGTTAATTTGTATTAGAATATTTAAAATAATTTTAGTGAACAAGTATGACGTGGTAAATTGGTTGAGGGACATGACAAAGTTTGATACTAAAATAACCAGTTGGTACTAGAAATAATAAAAAATATTTAAAATAATTTTAATGAACAAGTATGACGTGGTAAATTGGTTGAGGGACATGACAAAGTTTGATACTAAAATAACCAGTTGGTACTAGAAATAATAAAAATATTTAAAATAATTTTAATGAACAAGTATGACGTGGTAATAATTGGTGGAGGAATAGCTGGGACTACATGTGCTGAAAGCGTATCTCCCTATTTGATTCTTAGATTAAACAAGCATGTCCCCACCTGTCTATTCTTTTGATTACTGTTTCATCAACAGTAAAGAGAGTTACCAACGTTGTTAAACAGTCAAGGTTATTTGAGAGCTTTGACGTGGAGGAGGTCCCTGCTGATGACATTGGGGTTGTGGTCTTGATTGACAGGGTTTCTGTGATTCACAGACACTATAAAGTACCAAATTTTACCCATCAGATTGTGGATACCCTTAATAGTGGTAGTTTCATGTATAACAGACTGTGTGTATGTACTGGATGTTCTCCCAAAGTTTGAGTGTCTCCCGTCCTGACTCAGTTTTCTATTTGAGGGATTTGTCCACAGTGAAGGTTCACTATAGTCTTACTTTAGGAGTTAAAGGAACGAATGAAGAACTGTCGTAGAATAGTAGTGTTGGGGAACGGAGGCATTGCAAACGAAGTTGTGTAGAGATTTATTTGTATTTAAGTCATCTGACTGATTGTTGTGATGTCATTTGGGCTGTTAGACACAACTATATTAATTCTCAGTTTCTTGATGAGGGGGCATCAAAATTCCTTCTCCAAACTCTTGATGTGGGGAAATTGAGTTGCTTTACCTCCACCAGACAGCCTAATTTAGTTGGCGGAAATGATCACATTTACGGATGTTCTGTGGGCAGTAAGTGGCAGACATCTTTGAAAGGCAGTCTCAATGAGGTTGGTTGTTCATGAGGTAACCCAGAAAGGATGCTTTTACATTAAATACAACACCGAGTTGGCTGATTTGATCAGTTGTGGTTCGGGAGTCTCTGCAATGTTTACGGATGGGGAGGAGTTTGAGTGTGATATGCTGGTCTGTGCTATTGGAGTCCAATGTTCTGTTTCCAAACTGTTTGATGAACCCCCAAAATTAGAAGAGGAGGCTCTTGTTGTAGACAGAGATATGAGGACTAGTGATCCCTTCATTTATGCTGCCGGTGACTGTGTGTGGGCCTCACCGAGTGATCTCTGGTTTCAAATAAGGTTGTGGAGTCAAGCCAAAGAAATGGGCTTTCAGGCTTCCCAGTCAATAATAAAAAGCCTTGATCTGGAGTCTCTCCCAACATGTCATCTGTTTCAAGTTTTCTCCCATTCTACAGTTTTTTTTGGATTTAAGGTGTATTTTGTTTGCAATGTAGGTTGTACTTTTAGGGCTTTACAATTCACAGGGATTGGCTAAGGATGACTATGTCGTTCATTTGCGGGTGGAGGATGGGGATGAGTACATTAAAGTATAGTTTGTGTTTTATGAGGTTATTTTATGTGGTGGTAAAATGGTTGGTGCTATGTTGGTGGGAATACTGATTTATCGGAAACGTTCGAGAATCTCATTTACGATCAGCTTGACTTGACATTTATGGGGATCAATTACTTGCTGTGGATATTAATGATTATTTTGATTAATATTTTTATTTAGATTGCTTTACAATTATATTTATTGGATACAACATCATCAACCAAACCCACCATTTCACAATCTTTTTTATAGGAACCACCAAATTTAGAGAAAATCTTTATGGGGGCAAATAAGTTCATTAAAGGCACTCCAACATTTCCCATAGATACTTAGAGTTTTATTTGAAAACGAACACTTCACTATTTGTTCTACTATTTTTCCATACAACTTTCCTTATTGCACGCTTAAGTGCATTTTTTATTTTGATAAATAAAGTTTAATTAATATTGAGACGTCAAAATTCTTGACCCAAGTGGACGACCAGTCCGTCGGATCGACTCAATGATAGAGGGTTACCAAGGGTCTAGATGGGACTGGATGGTTTTGAGATCGAATCCAGATACCTAGAGGAAACAGCATGCCCATTCAAGCTCCCTAATAATAAAATTAATTTTTCTTAAAATATTAAAAATTGTTGAACTGTAATAAATTCTAGAAAATTATATTTTTATAATCAATATTATAATCAAACGAAACGGGAAAATAAATTCCATTGATGTATAAGGAATATTCAATCCCCCGTTTGGTCTTAGAATTCACTCCTTTCAGGACGTAGACTTGGTCGTTCAAATAAAACAGAGTGTCTGTTCCTTCATCAGTAAATTCAATCTAACAATAAACTATAGTCTACGTCGCAGTCAATTTCTTTTCCGTTCACAAACAGATCACAAGAGTCACGATCTGAAATATTTTTACAAAAGTACAAAAAGTAATGCATTCACTCCCAGAAATCTCCCAAATCATAAGCTTTTTAGACATTAATGACAATATATTCTTTATATGGCACATTATTCACTATCAGATTGTATTCCAGATTAATCATTTTGGAGGGAATTATGTCAATACAAACATTCATATCTTTGATCTGCCATATTCAAAGCTCATTACATTAAACTGGACTGTCCCGCACAATTTGTACTTCCATCCACTCTTATATATTGTCTGGTGTGATATTATTGTTACCTTTTCATTTATCTTTAAAGTCCTCTTCTCAGTAAAGTTGTCGTGAAAAAACTCAACCTTGCTTATTCCATACTTTGTGGGAATAAACCAAAATGCTATTTGACCATCTTGTAACTCCATGACAATATTTATTATAATATAAATTTTTTACTTGATTTTTTACCTTCAATATTTACTTTATTATTAGGCATCACTCCAGCACTTTAGGCAATCATTTGTATTGCGTCAGTTTCAGAATTTCCCCCAAAAAAACTACAGGTTTTCTGAGTCAACAATTTTCTATAGGTCCTTCTCGGGTTACATCGACACTCTCTGTTGATGGCTGCTTGAAGTAAGATTTCACTGATAGGGTTGGAATTTAGAAACGTACAACATAGTGAGGCTTTCCAATACCTGGCTTGCATTCAAAAGGATCCAACTATTTTTACCTGTAGACGAGTTCTGGAATCGCTATAACGCGTCAGGATCAAGGATTAGTTAATTTGGTTTTACCCTTCGTCTTTGAAATAATTTTATTTATTTATCTTATTTTAGGAAATTAATTTTTTCGATCTCTTCTTTACACCTTCTCAGGAAGTCCCTAACTTTAATCTGAAACCAAAAATTATATTTTTCTTTTATTTTAAGAAATTATTTTTTTCGATTTCTTTTAACTTGGAGACCAATCCTTTGCATTTTTAGATAAACAGTCTATTTATTTGAATAAGTTAATTATTATAACAGATTCCATTAGCCCCTGCAGGCATTGAGCACGCAATGGAGTTACCCCTCATTATCGCGAGACAATTTTCATTAGAGCTTTCGATTTACAAAAAATATTTTATCTCATTTTATAAAAATGGACTGAAGAATGGAAAATGGACACACAAAAATTTATTATTATATTTTTTAAGTTTAAAAAACTTTATTAACCTAGAAATGTAAAGAGGGTATTAATTTGAGTCTTTTCACCACAACTGAAGTAACATTTTCTAAATAAACATGGTGGATCTGATTATAGTCGCAATGATTTAGAATCACTAAAGATCAAGAGAGCTCGACATGATTCGCAATAAACTTTTCCAAATTAGGATTTGTATTTATAAACCGATTTTACATGCCTCATAAAGTGGCCTATAATATTGCAGTCTAAAATGTCCCATACAGTCGGAGAAGATTTGATAAAACCACGTGCATTGAAATGGTCTCAATAATATCGGAACAGAGACAAGACAAAATTGAATCTTTGCTGCTATCCAACTATTTAATTCACAGTCGAATATGTGAGTTAAGTTATGATATTTTGTCGCAAATTATTACAGAGATCAAGTCCTTTCCATATATCTCTTCAGTTGGGCGAATCTACTGATGTCTCTAATTGCAGTCAACTTATTGCACTAGTGAGACATTTCCACGAAGGTACTCTGAAAGAAGATTTTTTGTTTTGTGAAGACTTAAAAATGATCACGAAAGGAACAGATGTATTTAACATTGTTAGAGATTTTTTATGATGCATGATTTGGATATCAAGACTATAGGCTCTGCAATGCTGGAAATTAAGTCTGGTTTTGCTGGGTTATTGAAGAATGGAATCCCAAATATACCGATTACATACTGTTTTTTCATCGTAATGTATTAGCTGTTAAAATTCTCCCCCAGTGTTGAAAAATGTACTTAACATCACTGTAAAAATTATTAACTGGATAAGAGGTTGTGCTCTGAACTATCGAAATTTTAAAGCAATTTGCAGTGATCTTGGCAACCATCATTCTATTTTATTAATTCACACCGAAATTCACTGTCTCTCACGAGGTCAAGCCTTAACCCTAGTTAAGAAAAGTAAAATTATTTCTTCATGAAACGTATCCACAATTTCTCAAACGAGTTATATGAACTTATTCCATTTGCAACGACATACTTGTGTGAATCCGGATTCAGCTTTTTTGGAAAATAAAAATAAATAACAGAAATCGCATTAATCCAGAACATTGGTATTGCGATGAGCAACAAAATCCCGAGATTCGACAAAATCATTAAAATAAACAACAAAAAACCATTAATTGTTTACTTTTGTTCTCATTTTTTGTTAATTTAAATTTTATTGTGTTTGATTGTTTATTTTTTTATAAATTAGCAAACTTCTGGTTGAATAATGTGACCGTCCGTTGAAGGAATTTTACTAATTTTTTTCCATTTTTTGTTGGACTTAGAAAAAAATAAATTAATAATTTAATAAAAATTTAATAATTTCTTTAAAAATATTAGAAAATACAATTTACGGATCACAATATTGCGAATTGTCGCGTGGCGCCATGTGGTGATACGTAGTTGTATTTTCCTTCCTTCCGATGGCGTCACTGGACCCAACTTATTGAGGAGGCGCCCAATGCCTGGCCGGCATCAAGAGTATCCAACAATTCTTCCCCGGGGACAAAGTCGTTACCTGGTGAAAAGTTCTGGAATGCTGGAACGAGTCAGGATCGAGGAGTTAGTTAGTTTGGTTACCCTTGGTCTTTGGAAAAATTTTAATTTAATTTCACAACCATAACCAACATAGTGTGCATATCGCTATCGATTAGTATATCTATTGTTTTATATGGTTTGCCAAACAATTATTACAAACAAATAAATTCTTTTAAATTTGTAATAAATTAAATTTAACTGTGATAGAGTGAAAGTGTAGCTACTCGACAAATAAGTTTTTAACAACTTGATAGGGCTAAAGCTTTCTGCTGAAAAATCTTGCGCACTCCTAGTAAGCAATGTGAAAGAGCACCTGAAACAAGAATACACTCAGTCTGCGCTACCTGGGGTCGACTATGGACACGCATGAGATTACATGGACGACATAAATGAGAAGAGAAAAAGAGCCTTTCAGTCGCTCATATGTACACAGAAGTTATAAGTTAGCAGCGACACCTACCTGTTCATCTTAAAGAGAGTTATTCTTCCTAGCCTACTTTATGGGTGCGAGGGGTGGTTCTTCTCTACAAAGAGGGAGAAGATCCTAACCTCCTAGAGAAGACTAACAGAGCTGCAATTATGTCACATGGGCCAAGCGTTACCTATGGGCAGCCTGTTACATTAACCTTGAACCAAGATTAACTTCAATTAATTTTATAAATGATTTATTAACCACAAAAAATTAAATTTAAGTAACTTTTTTTAGTCTACTCATTAATACAGTCGATATTTCTCCTTTCGAATTTTTTATCTATCAAATTAAACTATTTAAAACTACCTCCACGCGATTATTCGATAAAATATTAATTATTTCTGCAACTGGATAATACTGAGACTCAAACTTATCCAGTCGCAATGAGGGATTTGTTCCAAAGTCCTTTTTAGCCCGAACCTATTTATTAATGTTTTTGATTCATACTTTATCTCCCATGTTAAAAGTATATTTACTATTATGAACATTCATTTTCCTGTTCATAGCTTTGTAATAATTTGAATTTTCTTCAATCGATTTAATTTCGAAGTTGAATCTCTTCGCATTCGGACGCAAATTATCTGACTGGGAGTTATCTAGATATAAATTTTTTAAATCAAACTACGTGATTTTTCAATAGATTCTGGAGTCGAACAATTAACCAAATCGTCAATTTGTTCTGGAATCGCACACTCATCACTTAAATTATCTAAGTCATAATGATATAAGTATAACCATTAATTATTGAATTTATTCCCTTAATTCCTCGATATCTTTCGAAAGGACTTTCGTTAGAAAATGAATGGACCGATATGTTGTAACTGTAGACAGCACTTTCTAATTTATCAAGCCACTTTTTTTCACTGTTATCCAGCATTTTTGACAACTTCCTCGTGATCGTCTGATTAAATCTTTCGACAATTCCTTGTGCTCGTGGATTGTTAGGCCTTCCGTGAATTTGCTTAATGTTAAAATCTTCGCAAAGTTTTGTTATTTCTTGATTTTTAAATTCAGAACCATTGTCCGACTGAAGAAATTTACATGGCCCATTCAGGCGGAACAAAGATCTTAAGTTTTCACATACTTCTTTACCAGACTTATTATAGAGTGGTCGTACAAAAGCGAATCTATAAATTAAAAAAAAACCACCTACGATATATGTCAATGACCGTTAAAATCCATTTGAAATTTTCATTTAATGTTGAAAATTTTTTCAGGTCTATTAGATCTATCTGAAAACGTTCATTTGGAGAAGAAGCAAACACATGGTGATTTATATCTCCAATCTACAATTATAAAAAATCACGAACTTTTAAAGGACGCGAAAATTTGCAGACTTCACAATTTCGAATGACTTTTCTGATAATCTCATTCTTTACAGTGAAGTATCTTTGTCGACATTCATACTCAATTTTATTGACTCCTCCGTGTGAAAACTCGTGCAACGATTTCGCAACATGCTCCATTTCGGTTTCATTATCCAGGGATATGACTAACTTGGGATCAGTTGATTTAAGATACAGTCTAAAATTATTGAAAATTTACAATGCCTGTCATTGATAATAGAAAAATTCTCTATCTTCTTTACAAGCCTATATTTTCGGTGCCTCGGAAGTTTTCGGGAAATTTATCATGCAAAGCATCTTTTAAAGTTTGATATTCAACGCAATCTTTCACAAAACCCTTGTAAGAAGCCATTGCAACAAAATAATCTTCCATGCTATAAATCACGCTAGAAATCTAGGTTTACCGCTATAAAAAATAAAATCTTTATAATCATAACATTTATAAATAAAAAACTAATTTAACAGGATTAAATCACGATATAAATCGGATATATAAAATTAAATGTCGGATAATCCGATGAGGGACTCATCCTCATCTTTGTCGGTCTGGGATCACTTAGTTAGATGAGAACTTTTATTTCTTTCTTTTGACCCAGTGATCCGACATTAATAATAATAATGTCGGATAATCAAAAGACCTTTTCAAGGTCGAAAAAATGTAACAGGCTGCCCATGCGTTACGCGCCGCCATGTGACAAATTAAGCTCCTCTTAAACAAGAAACTGAAAGACTGTATAAGCGAGGACAAAAACAAGCTCTTAGAACTGATCAGCAAGATTGTAGTGAATCGGATCAATGGTTTCAGGAGGTGATCAAAGATCCAGGACACGTATATAAAGCTGGGAGAAACGTCCTGCAAAAAAATTAATAAAAAAAGGAGGAAGGGTCCAGATGTGGAGTCCAAGCTTTATGGTAGGTCTCAGATGTAATACCCTCCAGAAAACTCCTTAACTCTTTTGTTTATAAATCGTTGCTCATTGCTTATAGAACAAACCCAAATTTAGGCTTTAAGATGGCAACACTTCTTTTACGCGGACTTTGTCCGCGGAGTGTTTGATACTGACTCTTATTAAAAATATAGAACGAATCCTATCCAAAATTTACTTAAAGCATAAACCCAATCGTCGATAAGAAGTCACACTACGGCGGGGGGCTGTATAGTCGATCGCGTCCGAAATGGATCAATTGATGTTCATAATACTAACATGGAAAAAACTACCTCGATCATTATCGTTTTCAGTTCTCTCTTGAATTGTAAAAAAGCGGAGTTTTACATAATCTGAGGTTAAATAACAAATTTAATCCTCAAATGTTAAAATTTTTGCTAAAAATCTGATTTTCATTCTTTGTATATTGCTCGGCAATACATCTTGCGACTGAGATCTCTTAATTTCGTTAAGTTCTTGTGTTGTCAGTTTATGTTAACCCACAAGAATGATTTATCTGTGTGATTAATTTTTTTTAATATAATATTTTTTAGTTTTTAATAACAATTCTAATGAATTTCCCTTATTTATTTTTTGTAATTATTTTTTGGAAGTAAGCTAGACATTCCTCCAACGGACGGTGACAAATAATAATTATATAAATTAAAAATGTTCTTGGGGTGCGAGAGTTTATGAAGAAAGATTTAGGAATGCGAGTACTAAAAAGGTTGGGAACTCCTGATCAAGAGATCAAAAAAATTATTACGTAACATGACAATAAAATCATCTGGCTGATAGGATGGAATGGTTGTTTCCCCTGACAACTGCTAGAGAATTCTTTTGGAACAGCCATTCGGTTTCCTGATGGTCATTACTGAATTTTGATATCAATGACTTGCGATCTTAGAAAGGAAACTGCCTTAGTGCCGAAGATAATGAGCTATATATGGAATCTGTTGGAGAGGTTGCCATTTATTCGTTAAAAAATTATTCGTTACAAAATAAAATATATTTATTTCGTTAAAAAATATCGGCAGCATACATTAAAAATGGTGTAAAATATTAAAGACAATTTTAGAATATTATTACTAGGATTAACGCTACTTTATAGGTCCTGACAAAGCATGGACTCTCTGCTACCTCAGACTCCTTTAATGGTTTATTCCTTTGTGTGACATACTAGTCAAGGATGGGATTTCTTTCCGGCAAGTTTGCCATCCTTTTCTCAGTTGCATCTCTGATCGACACTAATAAAAATCTTCATCCTCATTTAAAGTCTCGTATATCAGTTTGTATAAGGCAATCTTGATCCCTACTCTCCTCGATTTTTCAAGAAGCAAGATAAAACACTCCCTGTTAGATTACTGTTTTCATGTAGGTTGTCTGCTCATGAAAAACCTGCCTACATTTTTATCCAACAGACTTAACCACATTTTCTTATTAAAGAACTAAAAAATAGTTCATCCGTAGTGGCTACGAGATTACTACCGTTCCCATATTTTTAAATCATGTGTATTGAACTTAAACAAAGTCAATCTAACAAAATTTGACAATAGGCCATGTGAACATCACCATACTATCCAATAATTGTATTGATCTACTCAACTTCCTATACGTCTATTCTGTGGACATTCAAGAGACGATTATTCAGTTTCTTCTCTGACTACCTTGCCGATCATCATGTCAACCTACTTTGTTATCAATACTTTCATTAATGCTCGGTTCTCTCTCCACCCTTACTCAACCTCAATCTATTATGGTTACCGATAAACCCGAAATCCATTTGTCTGTTGGGATCACTATATTTATTTGCAGGACTCAGTTTCGTCTTTATGCCCATTCTGCCTTCCAGGCGATCAAAAGATGGACAGGTTTTTCTATAGCCTTGGTCTGCCTTCGAATTTTGCTCCACACCAGATACACACGACGGATCTCTAAGAACTCCGTTTTTGGTAGTTGCTTTCCATTAAACCACCGACTTTCTTCAGTTGAAAAAACCGGTAGTAAATAAGTCAATCGAATTACCCTTCAATCAATGTTTCATAAATTACACTTAAACTTCTGTCTAACCGATTATGAATATAAATATATCTCAAGAGAACTCATTCACTGTTTAGAATCCTCCTTCAGCATTAAAATCGATCAACTAAATATAAAATGAGTCAAAAATAAACTCATTGAATTTTTAGAGACCACATTGATATTTCACTATTGCAAGAATCCAAACTTTGGAACGGATGGGGGAGCCTAAAATGCAAAACAAGATTCGCTACAAGGATATCATCCACCATATTTACAACCGTCTCCTCCATAGTTGCAGCCTCGTAGTTTATTATTCATTAAAATAATATTTAGTATTATACAAAGGCATTCAATAATTTTAAAAAAACGATTATTCAAAATGTGGCGATAGAAAAAAACTTTGAAGATGAACTGTTTAGTAAGGAATAAATGTTATTTATTTAAGAATAAATAAACTGTTAGGAAGAACCCTTATAGAAAACGAGTTGAATTATATTGACAATTTATCTACCTTGACCGCTCGAAAAAGCGAAAGTTGTTGAAATGTTAATTTTTATAATTCTGCGCTTCCGATTACCGCCTCTCATTTTAAGAAAAGAGTCCTTAGATGACTTGTATTAATTCGTTCTCCAATTTTAATGGATATTCAATAAAAATTATGGAAGGCAATTTAAATTATGTGTTATAATTTTAATATAAATTAAAAATAATATTTTACGATAAATATTATTAATTATTCAATACAAAATACAGTAACCTGTGATGATCGAAGATGGGAACTGCATTTTTTGCAATTTATCACTAAGAAGTGGGTTCTGCCTTGGAAAAATGTTTGAACTGAATTCTGATGCCACCGAAATCACAGAATATGAGATCCCCAATAGAATGCCGGGCACTGTAGAGTCATATGACGAGAAGACCATCAAATCTATATTCCTCAAAAATGTTGGTTTCCGAAAATGGTTTCCAAATACGATTGATGACCTGATTAATGTTAATGAAGGTCAAAAGGTAGTAATTTTGTAGGGAAGACCTTTGTGGCTCATTGGAGCTGTCTTTTTTGGGCGACCGGAATCACCATATACGACAAATCTCCCGAAATGCCGGACAAATGTGGAAAGTAGACACTGTTATGTAATCATCAGTGGAAATTACAAATTCTCCAAAGTGGAAGGAATCAGACAAACTTTGAACTTTAGTTTGCAGGCAACCTGCATTTTCTGTGGGCAAAGAGGCGCCTCAATGCACTAGTCACGCTGGGTGCCACAGGACATTCCATTACCCATGTTTTATAGCAATGGAGACTAACTTTAATTGTATAATACATATTAATGTAATAATTTGATTAATTACAGAACACTATCAATTCCATATGTCTCTGCATAAATCACAAAACTGGTGGTCTGGAGGGGAGTGGTCTCCCTTCCATTTGCTGTTGTGCCTGCAAGGTAGAGGTTGAAGGATCAGAGTCTCTGCTATGTGACTTTTGTGGACGACACACTCATTTGCAGTGTGTTACTCCACCAATCCTAGATGACATCGTGGCCAAATTACCGTGGTCGTGCTCTGAATGTCGAAGATGTGCTGTTTGCAGGTTATTATTGTATTCATGGTAGTGAACATGTGTCCAATTTTAAACAGAATTTGACATGCAAGAGATGTCTCCGTCATTTCCACGATTACTGCACAACGGAAAACTCTCAGGCGATTTTCTTCTGTTCGGTAATTTGATGTTTTTACATTAGTTATGTGAGATCGTCGAGTTCAAGCAGTACGATGACCCGTTGTGCAATAAAGTTATAAATTTGTAATATCTCAAGAGATCCTCATCCTTGTGTGAGAGAAAATTTATTAAAAGGGGGAATGAACCCTCTGAGATGAAGTCTTCCGCAAGGAAACGATATTCCTGGGACAGCCATTCTAAACAAGTTCAGAAATCCCGCCGAAAGACTCAAATGAAGGTTAGTTTGTGTGATAATCACAGTGTGAGAGTGATAAAGACTACAAAGTGACCATTGATTTGTCAAAGATCATTATTTATGACAAAACTGAGCATTTCTACACAAACCAGGTAGGTACTGTGATAAATGATAGGACGTGTGCTGTATTTGTGGGTCAATAGGGAAGGAAGGGTATATGATTTTGTGTTCGCAATGTGGAAGGACGTTTCATTATTATTGTGCTGACATTTCTGTAATATAACAAATTATGGTTAGAGTGAGACATCAGAGTGGCGATGTTTGGACTGTACAGTTTGTTTTGTGTGCAATAAGGCAGACAACGAGGCGTCTTTGTTGATGTGCGATGACTGTAACAAGACATACCATACATACTGTCTATGTCCTCCACTCAGTTGTGTTCCTTCTGGCGTATGGAAGTGTGCTGATTGTGCCCACTGTCTTCAATGTGGTCGTCTTAACGCTTGTTACGAGGATTACACCATGTGCATGTCTTGTTATAGTCAGAAAGCATACATCTGCTGCACAGAACCCACTACGGAGGGGCAACTACTAATAAAGTGTGGTGAATGTGATAGGTTACTTGAATATTAGCATTTTAGGTGGCTCCATGCTCAATGTGACAATATTAGAAATCCAGTGGAGGCCGAGGTGATCTGTAGTGTCGGTTACTCCTGTCCAAAGTGTCGAAGAACTTTAGAGAATACCCCAAACGTTTCATTACTCAATATAGTCGACGGAGTGTGTTTGTCGGAAAAGGGGATTAAGCAATTTCGGAACGAACGATTACATTTTGGCGGAAAATACAAGAGTGTCACTAAGGATGACATTGTTGGAGACTCTTCTAAAATAAAACAGAAAACTCGTCGTTCTTCCATTGCTGAAGATTCACAATCAGAGGAGAGTAGACGGTATAGTAAAAAGAAATCCAGTTTGGAAGACTCGGATCAAAATGTTGGATTGGTTATTATTTGTAGGACGATTTTTTTGTTTCTGAAGACGTTGATGTGACAAATGATGACTTTATTCCACATAAAAAACAACGTAATAACTGCATTGAAGTCCCAAACAAGTGGGTTGAGGATTTGGCAGGGGATATTGGTTTTTTATATGTTTATTGAAGGAGGTCAACTAGAAAACATTCTCCCTCCGTCGTTTTTTGAAGAGAGGGCGGAATTATTCCTTTCCAGAATGAATCCTGAATTACCACAGGACGAGACATTAGACGATATTTTGGGTTTATCTTCAAGCCGTTTATTATCGCTTATTTGGTTAGTTCTTCCAGAGTCTTCTCAACCTGCTGGGAATTCTGGATTTCTTAGTGGGTCTTATGGACTGGACGATTATGCAGAGGACGAAAGACGGGGTATGATGTCAATACATCCGGCAATACTGTATTCGAACACAAACAAGACTGAATTGCTCACTACGAGTTGTTATATTTAAGGAGATTAGATTTGGAGGACCGATTTAGTGAGATTGGGAGGATTTGGGGTCTGGTTAAACCAGAGGAGAAGATGAGATACATAGAGAAGGCAAAGGCAAATAGGGAACAACCCGTTCAATATAACTATCAAAGTGATAATTACAGAATGGTAAATGTCCCTCAATATATGAATTATTATAATCCAAATTATTATGGACAATATTACCAACCAAGAATTGTTTACTCATGCTTTATTGTAGATTCCCAGAATGCCTGAATTTGGATATAGAGTCCACAATCTACCCACTTCTGAATTACCCCAAAGTTGTCAACCTTCTTCGTTCCCTTCAGTGACTCGTCCTCAATATTCTCGACATCTCGATGGTGCTAACGATGAGGATAACTGTTTGATAGTTGGTTATTCTGTAGATTTTAAGAAAGTGAACAAAGAAGATCTGAGCAATTTTCTTAGGCAAGAGAAGACGTTCTTGACAAATCTATCAAGGACGTTGGAGAATCTGAGGGATTGTGAGTTGGTGATTGACAGACTCAGAAGGGCACGAAAGTCCATTACTGGGAGACACAGGCAGGTGAGTACACTCTGTTAAAGTTTGGCTCGTAAATGTGGCAGAGAACTTTCGGAAGCGGACATGGAATTGTTGAAAAAGTCAACATTGGAGATAAAACAAGCCCAGGAGAACGTGGATGTTGCTAGAAATCAGTATAAGCAAGAATGTAGTCAAATTGACGAGTATAGACGATTACACAAAGTATTATTGGCTTATATTTAGGAATCGTATGGAGTTGAGTGGCATGGAGAAGATTTGTACCCCTCAATATGCATTGATGGACAAAGTCCTGCTCAGGGAGGGACCAAGACATTCAAAGGAAAGTTTGACCGACCAATTTGCCAACCACAGAGGGATGAATGTTTGGTTGGGGGAGTAATTTAGATGTCCACTCAATGACGGGTTCTTCTACTACGTCGTCCCCCCAAATGAGACCAGAGAAGATTGAAACCTTTAGAGGAACTCCAGCTCCAAACATGGATAACAATGTTTAAATTAATAAAAAATGTAGCCTAAGCCATTTGAACCAAAATTAAAGCAGCCAGTACTCAGGTCGTCGTTTCCTTTTTCGAAGCCTGATAAAATTTTTACTTGTGTAATGGGGGACATCGGGGATGAGGTGTTTGTGGACGGTGATAGGGATTATTATGAGAATTTAATCAAACATGTATATGATCAGCAGCAGAGTATAAATTATCTCTAATTTAGAAAATCCTACTAGACGGGATTTATTTCCACTGAGAATTCCTTCTCCACCATTCATTAGGAGTGTCAGGTTTGATTATTGTTTATGGTAGTCGAAGTAGGGAAGTTTATGTGGAGGCATCCGATAGAGATGAAGAACATTATGAGGTCGGGAATCAGCAAGTCAGTTCTACTCCAAGGAGACGTGGCAGACGAAATGTCAGTATTTTGGTAGATTGTACTAAATTACTTTGAGAGTGATAAAGAGGGATCGTTTGAGAGATGGATGGAACCTGAGGAAGGACAGGTTGGTGATTTTGATATTGCAAGGTGAGGATAACTATGGTTATGGATCCCAATGTAGGGAATGTGGATATTTCAAATCTTGTCAGACAATTTGCCACCTTTCTTAACATTGACGCCCCAACATCCATTTACACACAGAGGAATCCAAATCCAGAGACTATTTCTAAACTAAAAAGCAGACCAGGTAGGTGGTTACTATTTATTGTAGAATATGAAGATATAATTCTTTTGTCTAATATTGTAAAGAATAGTTGTTTGGTCTGTGCATATTGCAGAAATATACTGTCTTCCTTCTCACTTCGGTGTACCCCAACCTGGTTTACCCATTGTGACGAATTTGTACTATTACTATATAACTGAAGGGACTTTTTGAGGAGTACATTAACTTTTGTTCATTGCAGTGTTTTGCGAGACTGCAGAGGTCTAATAATGTATTAATTGGCTTATGCTAGATGACTGTTAATTTTGAGGATTTGTTCGAGTTTGATCATTCGTGTCCTTCTGATGTTATTGGGAAGGGACAGAAGGCTAAGAGGAAACAATTTGTAATTCCTCCACTAACAAATAGGATACTTCTATATATGGGGGAAGATATTGAACAGGGGAAATGATATCCAATGGAAACGATATTCTGCCACCCCTATTTATAAACCCAAGATTGATAAAATTGCTGTTTGATTGGTGGTTATTCCCAGAGTGAGCTCAACATTAATTATGGACATGTTATCAAATCGGATGAATTCATTGATACACGTACGTGTCTATTTTGTGGACAAACTGGTGATTTAGAGTCGAATGGAGGAGGTAGACTTCTCTATTATGGATTGAACGAGTGGGTTCACATAAACTGTGCTCTGTGGTCGAATATGGTCTATGAGACAACATGTGGGGCGCTAATCAACGTGACAGAGGCCCTAAAGAAGGCCAGTCGACAGATTTGTAGCACGTGTGGTCGTCGTGGTGCCTCACTGATATGTTTTTACTGTCGTTGTTCAAATGCATACCACGTTGAGTGTGCCAAAGTGTGCAACTGTGTGTTTTGTCCCTCAAAGGTGTAATTGTGCTTATAACAGTCCTTCTACTGTTCTCAACACTCTTTGGAGAGTTTGGAGACACCCATGGATGATATATCAGTGATTAGACAGGTCTATGTCCCCAATTACGATAATTATGATATGACTGCTCATATTAGGTAAAGCTATAATAATTTTAGTATTCTAAACAAAAATCATAACTTTATTATGAGGATTGGTTCCCTCGTTATTGCCAGCTTTGGGGAATTGTTGCCTCAACAAATCTTTAGTGGGAGATTCAACACCACGGATTTCATATACCCTGTATTATTGTCTTTTGAGATAATAGAGTGGATATGAGGCGATCAGATTTTGTATTTGTCCCTGGGATAAAGGGAAGAGATCGAAACTTAGATTCTCTATAACAGAAGTGAACGAGAGACCCTTCTTTACTGTGGAAGACCTGACTGACCCACTAAACGTCGTCCATTTTGAGGATGATGATATAAAATCTCTTCAAAATGCTATTTATAGTAATTACCCTCCACCACTATACGACCCAGCCAATGATTACTTTCTTCCGTGTTTGGAGAGTGTGTTTGGACTGACCAATCAGAATGTGAGGGTGGTCATTGAGTCGGTTGTTGTTGTCCTTTACGTTAGTTCCCTGGTGTCACTAGCTTATCAAAGTATAAGTTTCGTCATGGAAAGAATCACGTGTCCTTAGTCCCACTATTGTACAATTCTAGTGGTTGTGCCAGAACGGAAGGAGTTGATATGTACGTTTTGAGGAGGTTGATTGGTGAATGACCCTTAGATCAAAGAAACAACCAAAAAGTGGAGGAATAACAGGGATAAAGGATAAGAGTCCTGGGAGAAAAACTCAATCAAAACACTCACAGTACAGACGAATGCTGGTTGAAAGGAGAAACGACAAAATTCGACTTGGGAGATCTTCCATACAAGGACTGGGACTGTTTGCTACTCGGGATATTGAGAAAGGGACAGTGATTGTAGAGTACATTGGGGAGATTATCAGAAATGAAGTGGCAAACAGGAGAGAGGAAATATATGAGGGGAATGTATTAGTAATATATATTTGTCAGAATAGAGGAGTTTATATGTTTAGAATAAATGATGACTTTGTTATTGACGCTTCCTGTTGTGGGGGACTGGCTAGATACGCTAATCATTCGTGTTCTCCGAACTGTGCTACAGATATCATCACGTTTGAAGGATCCCCAAAGATATTGATTGTTTCAAAACAGAGAATTAATAGTGGGGATGAGGTACGAGTTGTAGTAATGTTAGATTACATATGATTACATGTTTAATGATGTTCTCAATTTAATTCCTTGCATGTGCAATACTACAAACTGCAGAAAATGGATTTGTTAAATATATTTATTCTTTGCTTTTATTATGATATTTTCTCTTAATTACATATTATTAGACTCTGTATTTAAAACATGCTATCTATAATTTCTAAAATTTAAATAATAAAATATTAAATAAAAATTATTATTATTCTGTTTCGTCACTCGTTTTAGTAATACGCTTCACATGGTATTAGTAACCTTAATATTCACTAGAACTATAATAAATTGCTTGATTACATATCTCCACATATCAAACTCAGATGGTCTGCCTTTTCTGCCTTTTTCCTACTCTTCCACTTTAGAGTCATCCACTGTCAGGGATTCTACGTAGTAGCCTATATTTTGAATCTCCACTTGCTGAGTTGGTGTCTTCAGTTTATATCTCCTCGCTTCATGCCAAACGAATCTGGCCCATGTTTGGCTGAACACGTGGGAGATGAGTTTGTACCATTTGTTAGGAAATTACCTGAGTTCAAATTCTGGTAAATTCTCGACTAATTGTAGGATTCGGGGTTTTTTGTCTGTTTCCGCAGCTATTTTCTGCACATTTATAGTGTTTCTGGATATTCCAGTGTTCTGGCCTCTTTTGTTGTTTTATTTTATTTTCCTCACAATTTTCTCATTTCTCAACAAAATAAGGGTAAACTGGTTGTTTATTTGTAGGAGATGATTCGCTATAAATATATTCCGTTTGACTTTGGTAAGACCAAGTACACTTGTGCTGATATTACAAAAATTTAATTTATTACTTTTTCTTGTTGAAATTAACTGATAAGCCATTGTAGGACATTTTTAGAATTATTCTCAATAGAAGCTTGACTAATTGATTTATATGGAAATTGTCGTTTTTATATCATATTTACAATTTTTATAATATTTTTATGATTAAATGTCATCAGTCACTTGTTTGGATAACTCAGATGATACACGAATTTAGTGAACCAAGAGGGATACACGAAGGTCTCGAATCCTAATTAGTCTGCTTTAAGATTATTAATTCTCAGTTGTCGAAAGATTATCAAAATCTGATAATCCTGGGATAAACAGTATTACAAAGGATTTTATCAAAGAAAGGACTTAAAAGGACACAAAGTTAGTCATATACATTATAATTGTGATAAACTATTCTTTTTAATTCTCATGCAAGTGTGAATTATAGCAGACAACCCCAAAATAGAAGAAGCCAAATAAATCGTGTTCCTTATGTTTATTTTCTCACTTATTATGCCTAAAGTAATAATTGTCGTTACTTGAAGAGTAGAGACCAACAAATATTGACAGTCCTCTGAAAAATAGGTAAAAGGATATGGATGGAGTGAGTTTACGGATCCCGACAATATCACACAAGATTGACTGCCACGTGGTGAGTAAGGTTCCGTAACATAAACCAAAAAATAGGCAAACAACAGCCATCGGGTAAAAGTGACCATCCAAAGCTGCAATTCCGGCAGTAAAAATCCCGGACAAATAGAAAGCTACCTCACTCAGCACAATGGGAGTCATCCTAAAATAACTAACTGATACTCCACAAAATAATTGTCCCAAAACAGAGCCCACTCCTTAAATAAATAACCAACAAGGACCTATTATGGATGGGAAATACATGGAATGCTTCGTGAAAGTCTTGGCAAACACAACAATGAAGAACATGGGGATATAACTGGCCCAACTGAATAAGGAGACAGCCACAAAGTAAATGATAAGGCATTTGTTCTTAAATATCGACAAATCGATGATTATTGAGAGAATATGACTAAATCTTCCATATAATGTCTTTGGTTCTTCCAGTTTGGGCACGTGGATTATATTTCTAATGTCCGGGTGGGCATCTATTAGTCCCTGGTCGACCAACTGCTTCCTTGATCCTTTATAGAAAATGTCTGCTCTGTTCATTGGTTTGAGCATCAAATCATGAATCCACTTTTTCAGGAAAGTCAAGGACTTTTTATCGATTAAGGGTTTTTCTGCCTGAATAACATGGTTGTTGCCGTATTTCTTCCTGAAGAGGTCTCCCTCACTGTAACTCATGACCTTAATGTTCCTCCTTTTGTTTAAGCACTCAATGATGCCATCTATTCTCGAAAGTAGTCCAGAAAAGGTCGCATTCCCAGTATAACAACTTAAAATTTGATTATAGAAGCTTGTTTCGTTGTTTTTCAAAAGATTCATATTTCTGGCGTTCGAATTGGCGACATAACTTCTGCGAGAACTCAGGACATTGTAAATATTCCCCAATTCATTGACAGTAGAGTTGTGCCTTAGGGCGGTTGGTTTGACTGAGAAGACTGCTGTTCTGTTCAGGTTACTAATCAGAGAAAAATTTTGCTTTAGTTTGTTCTAAATTAAGTCATCCCTGTACCCTGGGGGTAATGAGGGATCTTAGTGGTATCGTTTCGAAGGAGAGCAATTGGTGAGACAGGCTTCTCCTGGAAGAGACAACATAGTCCAAGTTACTAGAGTAATGTAAACAGAAACCCATAATCGACACTAGCCTGTTTGAGTTCCCTCATGTACAGTGCTGACTCCTCTCCAGTTGTGACAACCTCGGAATCATCATTTATTTCAGTTCCTGCCTCATCCACGAGTTTAAGTTGTACATAGAGAGGACCAATCAAAACCAATAGAAAGCAGATCCCTCCCCAGAACAGATATAAAGTCCTGAATTCATTATATGTGATTATTATAGAGGTAAGGAAAGGCATAAGAATTGACCCAATTCCACTCCCAATTCCTGATATACTGTAGGCTAGGGGTCTCCGTTTGTCAAAATATAAACTGATCATTACTTGTGCTGCCATTACACAAATGGAGAACGAGAGACCCTCAATTAAGGTAAACAAAACCTGGAAGAACCCCAAATGTGAAGGTAATAACACTCAGAGACTTGACAAAATAACTCAGAGTTATGGAAAGAGCGGCAACCAACCCAAAGAATGTGACCAGGGTCCTCGTTTTGAACTTGTCCAGAAGAATTCCAGCAACAGGGGCTAAGATTATGATAATATCCAACACATAATGTAAATGAAAAGAATTAGCATCGACAAAACAAGAGTGGTGTCCCCAATACTACTATGGAAGTACTCCTGTATAGAAGGGAGGATAATCCCCACAGATCCATTAATACCGTCAATTACAAAGTTCATAATTAAAGAAGCTCCCACCACTAACCAGCCAAATCCGCCATCTGGAGGAGTGGGTGGATTGATTACATTTGTTATTAAATAATCTTCTGGTCGGAAATCATCGGGAAACGGGAGGTTCGTTAGCTCCTGTTCAAGATTGAGGTTATATTGCAATTTACTGTCGACTTTTTCCATTTACGTATGACGCTACTTTGTGTATAAATATTAAAATTATTGCGCATTTTCACTTATAAACTATATATTAAAAAAACTATTAATATATTAATTTTTTATTATTTAAAAATAATTTGATAATAATAGTGTGCTTGCGTGTGAGTGCTAAACCGCAAAATGATGATTAAAGCAGGTCATATGTCAGAGTGTTTAATTCCCAAATAGATTAATTACTTTGAACGTCATTTATTTAAGAATGACTTCAAATTAACATCAATACGCCATCATTCTTTCCTGCAAATAATAATTTAAGATTAATCCATGATTAGTCTTAATATTTTGCTAATCTGACTGAGATTATTATAAAGTATTTTACCTTACATTGAGGTTCACTCTGGTTGCTTTATTTTACGAGTCTTTATCACACGCGGTTGGCTCAGTGTTACGAGTGTCGGGCAAGAGGCCTGATGGCCCTAGTTCGAATCCCACTGCTGTACATTTCGGTTGAAGTTTTCACACATTTATGATGCTTTGGCTTGACGAGTGACCCTGTCATCAGTGAACATTTCACTTCGGAACCGGATTGTCCATAAATGATATACCCAGCAAAAATAATAAAGGGGCAAAGAGAATTCATTGGTTCTCCCTCTACGATTAGTTATAATAACTGTTCTTTACTTAAATAAAGTGTGTGTCCTGCCTGAGTGTCATGTTAATATTGCTCTGCGTATAAGTGCAGTTTACCACACGGTGATCACTTTTCTTATAAAATTTATCTCTGTTAATTTTTTTTAATGTGAAAAATTTATTAACAAAAAAATATTATTTATTATCTATAGGAGAGCGGCTGCTGAGATCAAGGAGTAAGCGTTTCCGCGGACAACTGCGATACCAATTCGTTGCCTCAGTCAGACCTCTCTTAATTAATTGGTCATTTGATTGATCATTATTATAGGCATTATCAGTTAACAGATGTCTTGACCTTTGTTAGAGAAAAGAAGGAGGGACAGCCGAGAAGGGGAATGGCTGATTGAACACATACAAATCATGAGGGATGCGCTTTCAACCAAAATAACTGCTTACTAATTATAGGTTGTATTTGTCTTAGGTGTAGTGTTTAAATGTTAATTTTATAAATTATTGATTTTACAAAATTGGTGATTTTGATTAAACTTTAACCACGAAATCTGATTAAAATCACAAAATCTGATTAATAACCAAAGATGACTTTGTTGTTAGTTTCTTGGGGCAACAGTTCGAGAGTGCTTAATGATAACTCACTTTGCGGATCTACTTGACATCCTTCAACTATTAAAGTCACTAATGATGAAACCTATCAGTGAGCTACTGCGGTTATCTGATTAATTTGGTGAGGACAAATGGTGTTGACTCTAAACACGTGTCTCAGTGGATGAGTTCAATAGGCTCTAATGTTAAGTAAATTCTGAATAACTATTATTTCATAGAATAATGACATCCGTAAGAGAATCAATAAATAAAGTAAATTTGTGTAGTAACCTTGACTCATCATAGCATGACTCAATAAAGTGATTATTAGAGACAATATTGTAGAATCGTAGGACTATTTCAATACTTTTGGAACTCAAATGTCTGCAAACTATCCGACTTAGAGAGTCGTATACAGTGGCCATATGATGAGGTATTTCAGGATTGGGTCTCCTCTCTTCCAAGGAGGTGACAGATATTGATATCAGGGATTGAATACATGCTTCCATTATTTCCATGTCGTCCTGGTCGACACTCGTTATCGTGTCTTGACTGGTGAAGTAATTTAGCTTCAACATAACTCTGATAAAATTGATTGTAATTTTCTCCCCCAATACGGGACTTTCTAAATACGCGGAAATGAGATCTGAGAGGGAAGTGAACAAGTCAAACACTTGGGTATCCAAGTATTGTAGAGTCAACCGATTTGTCATTTTACTCAGCAATTTCTTTATAATACGGGATTTTAGATTGAACGACTTGTGATTCTTAGCAACTAGAATTATTAAACGAATAATACCTGGTTCTGGCATTTTTAGTATGATTATCTAAATTTTAATTCTTTTATAAAATTATTTTTAAATTTATTAATACAAAATTTAATATATTTATATACTCATATTGTACCTCATGTCTTCTCTAGAGTGGACCATTAAATTAATGAATATCCTCCTTAGTGTTGACTATATTTGACTTTGGCTCATGCTTTGTGTGATAATAATGCAGACATGATCGCATAGAACGTGTGTGTTTAGTGGGTTACATTTTTAATGAAAATTAAAGATCGTTCTGCGCGATTATTAACCGATAAATTGAATTTTAGAAAATATGGAATGTCAGTCGTGGGTAACAACGAAACTTATTTTCTCTGAGCAATCATCGTCAAATCGATTTTGTTTATTAGTTATTAGCACTTAATAAAAACGGTTTGATACAAAAACTAACATTAACAACTACTGGCTGCTCTCATAATTGAGAACGCATTTCCCCTGACGATGTGCGAGGAAATGTGCTCAATTAGTCATCTCCCTTCTATCCTATCATTTTTTTCCTTCGAGATGAGTGATCCGATTCTGTTTAACAGGATCAGTGATCTTCTTCCTATGATTCCTGACGTTTCCACGGCGACTGGTTTAAAAATGAACTGTCCACAGAGACATGCGTATTTCTGCATCCCTAGGGTCTCAGCCTTCTCTGAAGCAGAGCCTGGGTTAATTGCTGTCATAATAAGGTTGGAGGGGAGAGGCTATCAACACAGGTGGCGTCCCAGGAAAAGTATCTACCGCTTTCATGGGAAGAGAGTCTTTGGTTGGCTAGGGCGTGTCCGAGACTGGAAATCTGGCCGCTTCAAGTTCCCAAGCAATAACTCCGTGTATCTTTGACTTCCAGCACTCCTCCAGCAGGAAAGAGCGTGAAGACCTTTCACGTCGACCATTCCTTAATATCTACAGCGATGGATCGTGCAAACATCCATTCCGAGGCGACAGAAGCTCAAATCATCGTCGCGTCGTCATTCAATAGTGTACCAAGTGAGGTGCATGTAATGCTCTGAGCCATGCACAAGCCAGACGATGCAGGTAAAGCTCAGGTTTTATCTCGTATATGATCTTTGAGCATAAAAGCTCGTCTCATTCTCTTTATTTATTAGCATTCTTCAAGATCCCACACTCAGTCGTGTTCAGACTTTCCGAGCTATGCACTATCCGTTAATGTAGTTTAGGATCTGGCTTGTGACTATCCTTTTTACCATTATGTTAATGAGAAAGTCCTCAACTAAGTGATTTCGGTTCATAGTCAGAGTGAGACGCCTCCTTTCAGCATATTCATCCATATCCGCCGCTATGGAACCCACTCCAATGGAGTAGGGAGGAGCCAGCCGACACTAGCATACTCGGACAGGTAGACCACATGACACTCAATAAAGATTGAAGAAGACAAGAATAGAATCATAAACATATGAATACTATAACAAGATAACTATGTGGATTTGATGCGTCCCTCCCTGCAGAGCCCTCAACATGGCCCGGTGTTCTTACCTTGATATCACAAAAACCCGGTCACCGAGTAACGGGCACCCACATACGAATTACAGTTTCCAGAGTATTCTGTAGCAATGATTACTCTACAGTGATTCGATTTTTCAAATATGTGATGTCATCGGCATTTGTCCATAATATGGCTAGTCCCCACTATGTCCATGAGAGGAATGCATGATTGCTTGTATAATGGTTCCCCATCATCCCCTGTTTTTAGAGGTTTTTCAATATGTTAGTTTTCTCGCGTTTTATCAACACATTTTTGACCTACCACTTGTAACACATGTGCATGTAAAAGTTTACCCTCAAGGTTTTATGGAATTTGTTGAAGAGGGATTTTGGTATCGTTTGACACGATCATTCACATTCCTAGTCTTTTTTATGATTTGAAAAGAGAGATAGTTGGTATTCCTTAGACCAAATTCTATCCCGTCGCGTATCCTGATCTCGTAATGCCAGAATTGTATTGATATAAGTAGTGATGATATCGTTACATTCCCCAGTGTCTGACGGCTGGCTAGAGTAGAAAAGGAGATAATGGTCGAAAACAAACACTTATTTTGGTGTTCCTTAAAATGTATGAGTTCTCTAGATTTATCCCGATTTTTAGGGATACTGACTTTAACAATGTTATCCCTTTGCAAGTGGCATACATGTCGGTTTAAACTTACAACCTTACCTTCTACTTTGGGGAGGTCCCAGTGTATTCACAACTCGTTTGGGAGAAATAGATACTTATAGTTCTCCACTTGGATAATTAATAAGTTAGTTCTTATTTTGGTATCTTCGAGAAAGACAATCAAGTTGATTAGGGTTTCATGCCAAAGGAAAAGAGAACGACAAATTACGTTCATTTAGCAAGAATGAAAACATGTAGTGTTTCTGGTTGAGCTGATGAGGTGCCTCTCGCACAAATGTCTTTTCACGTTGAATATCTACTAGCCCGTTCTCTCTTGGCACCCTAAATACCTCAATCCTATGTATAAATAACTTAAGTTCGCACGAGACCTGGAACAATGCAATCCATATGTTGCCTAAATTAGTCGAAAATAGTAGGCAAATGAACATTAGAAATTACTGCCGGATTATCTTCCCAACAGCCAGTCGATTTGTAATCCAATGTATGATCTTATATCCCGGTGTAGTCCGTCTCAGACAGAATTACTACGCATTAATGTGAGGATGTGCAGTAGGATACTGAACGTCGTATAAGGAAAACTTAAGTAGTTTATGATTTTTCGGGAGTGCTTTTAATCTAGGAGTCCGTCATTTCCCCATTCACAGGGGATGAGGGATACATAAGAAAATGAGGGCGTTTACTACATTATTAGTAGCCAACATAATTTACGTATATTCTATAATAAAATGAAGTAAATTAAATGAAAGAAATTAATCCATTCTGGGAGCCCGTCTTCTCTGAGTTGGCTCTGAGTTTGTCTCCACTTTACTCTCCACTCTAGTCTCGTCGGGTTTATGCAATAAAAATACGCAATACTGTAAAATCTTCAGAAAATCTCTTGTTTACAAGGTAAATAATAATCATCACAAAGGGAGACATGAAAGCAATTGTGATGCCGAGCACAATGAAAGGATGGGACTCATCCGCAGCATCATTCTATCATATTTAATAACAAATACAGCAAATATTGCACTGTGAAACAGAAATGCAAGTAAAAGCATTGCGTACAAAATGATTTAAATTTTATTTTTTAATATACATTTATAACTTAACATTATATCAGAATTATTATAATTTTAATATTTGATCACGTCCTTGTTGATTTTTTTATTCGCTTTTTAATTGAATTATGGACTTAACGTCTGATGACATCGGATCTGATGGTCGTGGGTTCAAATTCGAAAGATGGAGTTTTCAGCAAAGGTCAATTCTTGTCAAACAGATCCCACCCGTGAGGCGACGAGTCCTTCTGGCACACACAGTAGTTAAAAAGGACTTTTCTACCTTTCTCCCTGACAAATCCTCTAGATGAAGATTGCATTATGAAAACTATTCCGCCAAAGAATGATGTCCGCGTCGGTAGGACGTAGGACAAAAATGAAAGAGGGCGGACCTACTTCCTCACCTCTCTTTGGAAGCGGAAGCCTGCAATGAAGTATTGGAAGATAGATTTGGTCGGCAAAAGCAGATATTCTTCCTTGGATTAGTTAGTTATGACTGTTTGTATTAATTAGTCCCGTAACTACTACCAGACAAACTAATAAATAGTTCTTGATAAGATAGATAATGTGGGTTTGTTGGTTATAATTGTAGCTCCCAGTCTGTACAATCTGCCCACAAACTGGAGAATAACTAAAGAGCACTATATCTCGGTCAATTACAAAAGCTTTTTTCATTCTCTACATGTAATTGACACTATTGACTGATGCTAAATTACAATATAATTAATCTGACATTTTTTGGATAAATAACAAATGAGATTGCTCTAAAAGAGGTTGGAATCACTTTAGAGGTTGAAGGTATTGAGATAGAAAACTCCACAAATACGACTTCCTCGTTGGAGAGTTGTCTCGAATATACAGCGCAAAGTTAGGATTATTTCCATTGTGTTAAGTAAATACTATAGATTATATGGATGTTTTGGGTGTATACTCTCAAGGGTATATATTCAATCTGTCACGGTCAAAAGGACTCTTGAAAGTATGTGGAGAATGACTGTATTTTCGAGAGAGTGATGTTGGTTAAGTTAATCGATACTTCCAACGAAAGTCTTTTGAACGAAAAGAGGAAGATCTGAACTCGCTCATGGGACCAAAATGCTCGAATGAACAGTAGCTAGACGAGCTGGGTAGTGGCTCCAAGCGAAGGAGGTTGGGAAATAAGAAAATATAATTACTTAATTGGACTTATTGATTATTTATGTCCTAATTTGGTTATTAAGTTAAAAAATTCTATACAATTATGAGTCTGGAGAATTAAGTTATTTAACCACATGAGTGTCATCGAGGTACATACAAGCTAATGTGGATAACCAAGTTTTACTCATGAAAAATATCAAAATTTTATTAACGTGGGATGGTTTTCAATTTATAAAATTATATTTAATGATGTGCTATTGAACAATGGGATGAGTCAAGATAGAGCATTGGAATAAATTTGGTGATGATAGAAGAGGTATATTGGAAGGTCGATAACTCTTACAAGATGGGAATAATTTCTGAGTTCATCATCATTTTGTGACGATTATATTCATTAACTAGGACAGTCGGGTTTAAGATATTGCCTTAAATATTTTTGGTTGCCAAAATAGAACATTCAATAAAGACTTAACTATTCCTCAAGAAATCATTTTCGAATACAGAAATGATTCAATCACAAACTGTATGACGATTAAAATGTCTAAGATTCAAATTAGAATAAACTTATATTTTTTTGAGTTGATTGCACTGCCCAATCAGTAAAAATTATTGTTACTTAAATTACAAATTTGTGACAAGACCATATTTTCATTTGAGTCATATTGAGTTCGTTGAACAACTTTGCATCAAATATCCTTAGAGCAGTAGCTGGTCACTCGAACTGCAACAAATGGAGTCTCTAACCCTCCATACAATTCATCATGACGATACTGAATTATGCTTCTCCCAAGCCGAGCTCCATACATATCACTCTCCATCCTACAAAAGCTGCAACAGATCCTAAATTCAGCGTTGTGAGCTGTATGGGCTGTTTAAAATCATCCCCCGTTGGGCACTTATACTGGGAGTCGAAAATCCTGACTTTGGGTGATCACATTGAAACGAAGAGCATACAATATCTGAAAATCGCTTGATCCAAATCGCTTGACCCAAATCGCCTAATTTTGACATTACTTGAATTCCAAAGAACACTCAGGTCTGGCAAAAGACAAAACCTGAACCAAAAGTATACATGACTTTGACTGCGCATACTATACAATCCTTTGAAAAAAACAAGATACTGAGCTTAGACCTCCTGAGATTAGTCCTTCAGAACTGTTTCTTCCGAGGGGCATCAGAATGGAAATTTCTCGTTTGCGATATCATCCTTGCTGGAAATTAGTTATGGATTTGTTTGCTTGCCTAGTGTCGACGTGGTTAGTAAAAGGTTAATAATTTGAGAAAGCAAGAAAAGTAGATATTGTAAAATATCGACTAATAAAAAACATTCAAATAATCTGAGAGGCACTGCCATAACAAATATATAAAATTCCTGAGGAAATGCAAAGAGAAGCGTTTGTGATGAACATAATCTTCCAATTATCAGTATATGATAAAATAAGTCCAGAAATGTAAACACCAAAAAAACCTAAAGTCACAATAATACTAACCAGATAAAGCACTAAAAATATTAATGATTCCTACATTATAAAATATCAATTTGTTACCATAAACTGCTCCAGAGTAGTTGGGAGCAATGTCCATTGGATTTATGGAAGACCCGATTAAATGAAACGTGGAAAATATCAAAATAAAGACCGCAAAGAAGAGGGCTTGGTTGTAGTTGGTAGAACAACAAAAGAGAATTAGGAAAATACCCTGTCCCAACAGACCAGACCCCTACGGAATAATACTACGATCCCTCACCTGAAAGAACTTCCTTATGAAAGTAACAGAGTACCCTGGGATCAACCCAAAGAGTCAAACCTTTACGAGTCAACAAATTGTTTATGAATGGGAGACCCAGTGAGATTGGGAAGCATAAAAACCATGGAAGGGAGTAAAATATCCAATTCTATAATATTGGTTAGAAAATACATCATCTCTTTTGAACATGGTACTAATATACATGGGCACCCATGAAATGACGACATATATGCAGTTATTGGCTGAATAGTGGGAATAAATCAGAGCTCTGTTTATTATAAATAATACTTGAAAGCTGAGGTTCTGAATAGTGTAATCAGATCGAATGTCCGTATATTCTTGTTGTTAAACTCCCCACGGTCATTCCAATGTTAACCCATTACCAATCAGCAAGTAAAGAAGGAATAGCCACATCATGGCCAATAAACCTTTGGTATTATGTGAAATAAAACCCACGACACATATGAATGAAGGCCAGGTCGATTTATCAGCCTGTGAGCTCAGTAAGGAAACTAGGAAATTTCTGTTTGATTAAAAATACAAAAACCCTAAATAACTACCAGAAGAGATTGTAACAAATGTAAATGGACGACTTGAAAACTCTATATTCTTTGAGACAAAACTGCTTATTGAAGGAAAGAATACCCCTGAGGAATCAAAAACAAGAAACCCTGAAATAACCCCGTCATCATTCTAAAGATGACAAACGAGTCGAAAATGTAACTTTCAGTAGAAAAAAAGAGCCGACACGCGGAAGTGGCGAATAAACAAATAATCCACGAAAAACTCGAAAAGAAGATAATAACTTCACTTTTGTATTCATCGGCAAATTTCCCCCCAAAATATTGGGAAACAGAATAACCCAAAAAGAATGATGCCATAGCCAGAGACTATAAATAATAATAAAAAAAACCGCTTGGAATTTATTCCACTGTAGGTCCTCCACTATGAGGGGCATTGATAGGGGGACAACAGATCGGGACATGTAAACGACAATTGAACCAAGAAAAAAACATAAAGTCCATTTATTTTTCCCATTACTAATCGGTGCATTAATTATCGGCATTTATTAATCTATTATATGTTTATTTGTTATATAATTTAAAATAATAAATAAAACAATAATTCATACAAGACTAACATGAAAATATATTTTAAACTCCAAGGAGATATGAAAATATATTTAAACTCGAGGAGTTGAAATTTCAAAACTTCCGAAAAGTGATTCGTCCATACAGGAAGTATGTCGGATCTCGGGAGTAGCATCGAGAAAGGATGAGACGGCTGCTTAAGGAGGCCGGGATCACCTGACGGCCCCCACTCTCTTTTATTTTGTCGGTGATTCTTGGTCTTAGTAAAATAAATAAGGAGATATATTATTGGCTAAATATTACTCAATCGTTAAAGGCTACTCATAGCTCCTCATAGGACTTTAGCGTAACCGATCTATATTCTCTCTTTTCTCCCGTGCACAAAGAGGTGCCTTCACAATAATCACATTTTGTCATTTTACTACAATTTCACAGGTGCCATTGTAAAATGTCTGATTTTCTTGTTCCATCTACTCTTGGATCAATAAGGTAACTAAGGCTTAGTGGAATCTTATTGTCCTTACTAAGTTTAACAGTAATGACTTACAAGGCTTGTTTGATGGTATTGGATATCATCTTACTTCTCCCTACTCTTCCCGAAAAGTGTAAAAAATTTATGCATAGGTAACTTGACAGAAACTTTTTGAGTTTTACTAATTATTATAAAACTGAACAAGGATATCGATATAATATGTTTTCACAACTGTTGAGACTAGACTACACAATGCAGGAATGTGGCCACATATTTCAGATGAGGTCACTAATAGAACGAATAGGGATCACTGATAATTAGTTTGATTAACCGTAATCTTGGATGTTAAATAATATATATTTGCTTCTAGTTGTTGTCTTTGGCTCACAGATATTAAATTATTGATTTTACAGGAAACAGCCGAGCAATGAACGCTTCGCTTAAGGGATTGTCTCCCGATTGAGTGAATTAGGTGTTCTCTGGGCGACATCACGCTGTTGAAAAGCATAAAACCGCACTAAACGTGTACTAATTATTATATTAACTGACGCAGAATGGAGGTTATTTTCTCCTAAAGATAGAGCAAGAAATTTATAACATTCTTCACAAAACTAACCCAGATAATAATGGTAGCACTTTCACGAGAACCATAGAACTTATAACCTCACATGTATAAGTAAATAACAGTTATTGTAAGTGGTGAAGGCAACTTCTTTCTTTTGGCTTTATAGACAATCAGGTTCTACAGTGAGGTATGACGACATCACTCATCAATCCCATTAAATCCAGTTATCAAAAAATAAAATAAATAATTCTAAAATATATATTTAAAATTATTAAAATAAAATGTTTCGACCTATAATTCGTCAAGTCCATAATTTTAATAGAACATTAAGAAATGTAAAAAATTAATATATTCTAGTTTGACTTACAAAAGTGTCATGATGGGACAGCATATGGGGTACTCCAGTTAAATAATGAGCACTTAAATGCATTTGATACAATGCATGGTGGATTTGGTGCCACTGCTGTGAATTGGATATCTCAAAAGGCTTTAAATTCCTATTCAGACAAATCGTACAAGCTAGTAGACATTAATTTAAAGTTTGGTGGTCCCTTGAATTTAGTTATGTCAGTAAAGTTGGTTATGCGAAGGAAATTGAAATATTGAGCACAGTAAAGTCAGCTGGGAGATCCATGGCTTTTGTAGAAACTGTTATAAAACGAATTGCGGACGGAAAAACCTGCGTTTCTGCTAATCTCTGTTATTCTAGAACCTAACATTTAATTATAATAAAGTTATGGTTTTGTGGTTTAATTGGATTCCATTATATTAATTGGTTGAACTGGTGAAGTACCTCCATTCCACGAAATATATAATTCATGATTACTTCAAGCACGAAATTACGAGCCAATGATTTTACAAGAACATTGGTCCATCGATAACTCATAATCTATTCAAATACTTATAGAATGTTCGAGAATGAATAATTTAACAAATAATTATCTTCTCCCATCACTAAGATGATGGTGTCTGAATTGACATAATTTTTAGACAAACGTCAATGTTAATTAACAATCATCCATTAATGACTTCCTTACACAGTTGTCGAAAGGAATCTTCCTACCTTCTTTCTGACCAACTCAACTGGTGAAGATTACCATTATGATAACTATTCCACCTAAGAATGATGTGTGATGAAAATGGAACAGGGTAAGCCAAGTCTGTAATGTATTATTGGAAGATGGATTTGGTTGGCATTTACCCATAATTTTTTGACAACCATAACTTCTACTTTACTATGATATACATGTACTTTATTTACAAGCTTTACAAAGGTACTCCACAAGATTATTCAAATTATAATTGGTTGGAGGGTTACTATCACTTAGTTCCTGTACACTTAATGTCTTCTCAAGGTGGAGATAACTTCTTGTCCATGTTCTTAATTGATTCAAGAGACATAGAATGCACACTGTCTAGATTCGAATCCCTTCTATCTCAACTTGGATGTCTGATTTAAAGTCTGTACTGAACTTAAAGCACACAGTCTTGGATAACTGAATTATTGAAGCATTCATGCCAGAATAATGATATCCAGAGCCCAGACATTCTGACGGATATCCACCGAGAGAGCATTTTTTACTAACCCATGGTATACCAGGAATAGGTTTTACTCACTTCCTTGTCAGAGTTGGAGTGCATCCTTCCCTATTTTTAGGTCAATAAAGTCAATTTTTTTATTTTTCGAGTTTTTGAATAAAATACTAACGTGTCATCTGTTATTCACGTTCAATAAGCTTTTTATTGAATTTTTCGTAAATAAACATTTCAAACTTACAGATTTATCATTTTATTAGTCTTTCACAGGAGCCACTGTAAAAATAACTGATTTTCTCACTCCATCCACCGACTCTAGAATCAATAAGGTCACTAATGCTTAGTAGAATGTGATTTTCCTTGATTAGTTGAACAATAAAGTTTAAAAAACTTGTTTAAAGGTATTGGATATTATCTTAATTCTTCTAATGTTGTTGTTTATAAAAAATTTTAATAGAGTAAAAATAACTAAGAGTTTTGATAGAATTTTGATCAAAAGATACTTGGAACCAATCTATCCAAATGAACTACAGAGCAATTTATCGGCATGATTTATTTATTTAACATCCAAGACCACGGTAAAACCAAAACTAACTATCACGTGATCCCGATGCGTTCCGCCAAAATCCTCATTTTTTCCCGGTGCTCCTCCCTCGTACCCACACAAGCTCGTACTGGGCGGCTGACTGTATTTGCAGAGCCACCTTCCCGCATGCCGGAGTTTTGTTTAATGAGGGCCTCCCAGAGTAGTCGGTTCGGTTCTGTGTCTCCCACAAGACCACCGCTCCGTCATTCTGAAAGCTTCTTTTGAACGTCCTCGATTTTTTTAGTGTTCGTCCATGATAATGAAGGTCCCCACGAAGCACACTCGTACGAGAAGCATGGTTCGATGTATTGTTTGCAAATGTTCATCAAGACTGAGTGGTACCTGTCTTCCATATTCCAGATAAACATTTTAATACATTGATCCTCTTCTCGCACTTCAGAACAATGTTTGCCACGTGTGGTGACAAATATAGGTTTGTATCCAGTGTCACGCCAGGATCTTCTGACATTTGGTGAAGGGGATTTCAACGTTGTCCAATTTTAACTTGACAGTCATCTTCCCCAACCTTTTGTCCGAAGTGAACAGAGACGTGACCGACTTTCTGGAATTTATCGTGAGTCGTTCTTCATTACCCAGGCGTTGAGTCGGTCCAGGTTAATTTGTAATCTTTCTGTAGCATTTTGGATAATTCTTTTAGTTGAAAATTAAATATTGAATTTTTATTCGCTTACGAATAATTTGAAAATTTAATAGTAAATTTTTAAAATTTTATTATTATTACAGGGTTTTCCTATTTATTTAATAACTTTGTCAAATGTTTAATAACTTTGTAAAATATTTATGGATTATTATTTATATATTTTGGGATCATTATTTATATTTATTGGATTATTAAGTCCCTATAAAAACAAACTGGTATCCAATTAATTTTTAAGTGTATAGGGTATGAATTGTATTTTTTGCCTCCTTATACTCCTCAACTTTATCCAATTGAAGAGTTTTTTTCTGTTTGGAAAATAACATAAAAAATTGTAGGAACTCTGAGGAATAAAAACACAATCCAAAACATCTGAGAAATTCCATCAGATGTGTGCAATAATTTGTATAGCCACATGCGGAACTATTTAGTTAAAGCATTGGCTAATGATGAATTTTAATTTACAGTTGTTTTTTTTTCAATTAATTATAAAATTGGTTTTTTTAATTCTACCCTTGACAAAAGTAGGAAAACCTATTAAATAAATAGGAAAACCCTGTAAGTAGTAATTAGTTGTTGGAAGCCGAAAATTCTCTATTGCTACCAACATTGAAAATTCTTTATTGCTACCATTCGCAAATGTATATAGCCGCTCGTTTACTACGCCACACAAACCGGAAAAAAACGAATAATCATCAAAGACAAAAATTACAAGACATTACTGAATACTGAAGAACAAGCGGAGGTAATTGCAACAATTTTGAGAAACTTTTTAATGTGACTACAGCAATCCCCATTCAAAGAAAGCCTAGACCTTAAAAGAACCAATTTCAATTTTGTAAGTAAAAACAGCATGTCAAAAACTAAAAAATAACAGAAGCCCTGGACCAGATACGATAAACCCAGAATTACTGAAATACGGGCCTGACCCCTTTTTGAAAAAATCGCTACACTACTAAATGAAATGTTTTCAACTAACTCAACCTTGCCCTGGGAACGGGATTACTAATACCTATACAAAAACCAATAAACCCAAAGGACCGGTTGAAAACTTACGACCTATTATATTATCAAATTCTCTACGGAAAGTCTTAGCTAACATTGTATTGGAATGAATAAAAGGACCCATATATGAAAGTCAAAGTGGGTTCAGAGAAGGAAGATCAACAGCTGATGCAGTCTGGAGTCACAGATGGAGATGTGCAACACATCAAAGATATTGCAATGCCATCCACATTCTGGGAATAGATCTATCAAAAGCCTTTGACTCGGTTAATATGAAAAAATTGATGACATGCTGGAAAGGTTTATTGACGAATCGAGTCTAAGAATGATTCAAATTTTTCTATCTAACACAGAACTCCTTGTGATAGTTGGAAAAACCTACTCAAGAAAATTTGAAACAAACACAGGTACTTCTCAAGGAGACTCCCTCTCTCCCTACTATTCACAATATACTTGGAGGCCGCTATGAGGGAACTGAGACCATTATATCAAGGAAAAATGATGTCGACCTAATTTCTGAAGACAAAGAACTCCTGGAGCATGTACTAGAAAAATCACCAGATATACTTGAGAAATGGTTTCTCACCGTGGACAGGGAAAAAACAGAACGGACAGAGATAAAAAGAATGAACAACTCACTCGAAAAAAATGGGGACACTAAAAGAAACTGGGCTCACTACTAGGAGATAACGAAGACATCATACGGAGAAAAACATTGGCAAATGCGGCATTACAAAGGCTGAAAAATCTTTGGCTAAAACGGAAAGGATATAACATAAAACAAAGGATTATGTTATACGACACTTTCATCAAACCAATTCTACTATACAACTCTGGGACCTGGGCCACCTCTAAAGAGGAATTGGAGAGGCTAGACTCATTTCACAGGAATCATCTAAGAAACATAACTGGAATGTCCTGGCCATCCAAGATCTTGCGGAATGGACTGTACAATAAGTGTGACTGTATACCATTAAGCCACGAGATCATTAGCTCTCATTGGAGACTTTTTGGACACGTCCTGAGGTTGGACCCGATATCCCCTCCGAATATCGCAATGGAAGATTACTACTCCTCCAATGTAAAACGCTTTCGTGAAAGACCGAGAACAATCCTTGTTTACAAAACGATCTGAAAGCCGTGAAGAAAACATTGGCATCTGGTGACGACCTGGACTCACTGAGGGACCTAGCAAAGAACAGAAGAGCTTGGAGCAACCTAACTAATTCTCTTATATTTTTTGCTGCACATGCGGGGCTATAAATATTATGGCTCTCGTGAAAGTGCTAATAATAATAATACCAACATTGCTTCAAATTCGGTGTTCTTATGCTTTTGTCTCCATATGAACTCTTGAAATAACTGTTCAGATACTGTCTTCGAGTTCCCATTTCAATTTTGAATCCCCCATTGCTACCAATATTGCTTCGAATAATAAATTTGGCTGAAAATTCTTTTATTTTAATATTATCGTCGTACGTACGTTCCGGAATTTTCCCCCTAACGTACAGGGGACAAATTCCTATACTTCGCTCCATACTCCCCGTAAACCAAATATGAAGTGTGGAAAAATTATATTTAACAAATAGCATCTTCAATATCACTCGATAATTCTCTAACCATGGGGAATCGCTTTGTTTCTTAAATAAACTTGGACATCTAGCTATAAAAGACACGACGCTCGTGAGACTCGGTGACTTCTCCAGTGAATCTTTGTTGCGAGTCATACATTATGATTGGAGGACATAACTATCATAGAGATTGGGATTACTTACAAGTAGTATTTGTAGACAATGGATGTGAAAAATAGTGAGGGATATACCAATATTCACAATGAAAAGCCATAAGTTAAAAATAGTATACAATAACTCAATTATTACCAATAAACATTTAACTGTTTCTATAATTTCGAAATGAACATTAAATCAAGCGAGTGAAAATCTCCTTCGAAATATAAAAAGGTAAAATGTCACTACGATTACATTACTTGCCAAAGTAGTCGACTATACGAACTATAAAGCGTTTAATGTCGATCAAAGTGAGTGAACTCATCATGTATGTTCAAGATGGTTTTAGCTGATCCTCGCCTAAACATCTTCAAAATTGTATGTGCAGCATTATTATTATAGGCACGTACGCGATGCCAAGATCATGACAAAGCATGTGCAACACGAAAAATTAACAATCTAATTAACGTCCCCCATTTTTTTCGATCCGTTGCCATGTTCCGTAGCATATCTAGATCGTCCCCATCTTTAAGGCACTTTCCAATCCTCTGAGATCTTCATCTAGAATAACCGGCAGTGTTGTCCTCGGCCGGCCGCGGAAACGAGAAGCTTCTAAGACAAAATACTCCTCCATTGCTATGTTGGCAGGGGTCCCCATATCGTGGTGGTATGTGTCCAACAGCCTCCACCTTAAATCAGTAATATGATATTGGCTCAGTTCCTGTTCTCTTGTATAAGATTTCGGACGGAATTTTGAAAAGCTTCGGAAGAAAGGAGTGTCGGAGATGATTTCTGTGAAAAGAATTCAACTTTTCGAGTTCCTGCCCTGTACATGCCCATGTACCGGCATTATATAATAGGATGGCCTCACTAGGGCATTGTATAGTCTCATTCGAGTTTTAGGGTCAAGCCCTTTTGCAGAGCAGGTCTTCTCATTTTGTTGGAAGCGACGTTAGTTAGTGTCTTCCTTCGTGTTATATCTTTGGTCACCAAGAAGAGATCTTTGTTTTTTTATCTACGCCAATTCTCCTCGGTCCTTTCTTCACTTTTTTTAGCTCCGTGATTTCGGTTTTGTTTGTGTTTACTTTTAGTGACCATTCAGCCATTTTATCAGGCATTTTCTCCAAAATTGCAATAAACTCTTCTTTGTTATTCGAAATAAAGTCCACGTCATCCACATATGCTATTATGCTCGTTCCTTCTCCGATATGAGGCTTCAAGTCTCGTAGAGCTGCCTCCAGATAAATAATGAACAAATGATAATGGATCTCCTTGAGGGTACCAATTGTTGTTTCAAATGTCCTCGATAAAGCTTTCCCAGTCCTGACCATCAAACTCGTGTCCGTCAAGAGTGTCCTGACCATCCTAATCGTTGAGCCTTCCAAGAAGTGCTTCCAGTATTTGCAGCAGCTTTGTTCCTGTTGACGGAATCAAAGGCCTTTGACATATCAATCCCCAGAATGGTTGTCGTTATTTAAATTTTTGAACAGTCGCACTTCTCCATTTGTGGCTCCATATAACATCTGACGTTGATCTCCCTTTGCGGAAGCCACTTTGATAAGCGACAGGTACGAGTCTAGGCGTCCCTCCATTCTTTGAAGCGTAATATTGGCTATCTTCCGTAATGTGTTGGTAATACCACTGGTCTTAGGTTCTCAACTTTCCCCGATTTTTTGTTTGGCTTCTGTACTGGTATCAATAGTCCTTCTCCAAGTGGCAAAGTGCTCCTTTACGTACGTTTCGTTTAGAATCCAGGCAATTATCATGTATATCTTTTGAGTTCATATTTGAAAAATTCACCATTTAAGCCATCTGGCCGGGACTCTTATTGTCCTTCAGTTTGTAACTTGGTGTCATCACTTCTTACAAAGTTATTTCTTCGTATAATTTTCCCTGATCCGTGTTAATGTGAGTTTTTTGCTATTTTTTGATACGAATTGTGCTTCAAAATAATCCGCTATAAGTAGTTTTGATTGTCCGACAGCTCATAAAACTTCGTATTGTCTTTAAGGCCTTCGATTTTCTCTATTTTTTATTGTTTTGTTCTTTAATATCCGACGTGCAGCTTTTTTATTTTCTTTTGATGACTGTTCTTTCCTTTTGTAGCCGCTGTTTCGTATTTTTGTCATCTGTATTTAGACATTGTATCCATATCGTTTTGTTGATTAACAATGATTTCAAAACGGTTGCTTCTTCAGTGGGTGTATTAGTTACGTAGTCCTTTTTCAGGTATATATCAGCAGCAATCATGATCTTCTGTTTGACCAAGGTCCACGCAATTTGCGGTGTCAAATCTACTGATATTTCTTCCAATCCTCATCGAGGTATTTTCTGAATTCATCTCCCTGGATAGTATTGTTCTTTAGATGGTCTTAAACGTATCCCTTCCCCCGCAGTTCCGTGTGTCCATTGCACTTTCTTTGAATCCCTTGCAAAAACATAAGTTTCTTTATACACATTTTGGCAATAACCGTCTTGTGATCGCTGTCAATTATAGACCCTCTATAAGCACGGGCATCAGTGACAATACTGCGGTCTTTTTGTCTGCAAATAATGTAATCTATTTGATTGTAGATTTTCGCAATGCTTTTGTCAGATTTAGTTCTATTGTCTGACCAAGTTGTCCTGTGTCTTGCTGAGTGCATAAAGGATGTGTCACAAAGGAATAGATTATTTGCTTGACAAAAGCTAGCTAACAAGGTTCCTGCAATGTTCCTTTTCCCCTTCCATGTATTCCAATGAATGCTTCTTCTATAGTGATTCGATTTCAACTTTTGCATTATCACCGGCAATCAATATTAATGTGGAATTTGCATAATTGGAATAAACATCAGACAGATTCTCATAAAAGTCGTCAATTTCCTCGGGTTTCTTATTGATCCATCCACTATGTGGAGCATATGCGTTAATAATAGTAAGATAACTCTTCGGAGAGTTATATCGTCCAATGTTATTTGTAGAATCCCAATCCTTTCATTGATTGTCCAATAACGGTATATGCGCCGGAGTAGGTCCTTTCTTACAGCAATCCGAGTCCGTAATGTTTTGATCCCCCAGAGAGAAAGATTAACTTAAACTTTCTATGTTGTTCTTCAAACTCCTTTGATATTTTGTCTCTTGGAGACATCCGACTGATATCTTGTATTTTGAAAGGTCTTCACAAAGTTCTTTTCTTTTCCATGCACTAGAGAGTCCTCTGACATTGAACGTTAAAAGAGAGAAGTCATTTAGGTTGCAATTTTCGTGTTTTTCAGACATACTTTTCAAGAGGGACGTCACCACCTTAACCAATGTGCAGCATCGATTGATTAAAAAATAATAATGATCACAGTATCCTCTCCATTGTCAGTTAATTGATCGGAAGGTTAAGGGATGACATACATCTATTGCACTAAATGTCTACTTTGCTTTATGGTGGATAAAAGCCTCTGTCTTCCTTTTCTCATGACCATAGACGGGATGATACGTCACTGGATCGTCTAAAGGGATTTGCAATAACCAAAAATGAAGTTAATAATAATTTTGATTCCTTGACCCCTTTTTTCACTATTAATTAGCAGAACTGTTTTTTCCTCTTAAAATAAAAGTATGTCCTGTCCAAATGAAGGTTTTGTAGTGTAAACATTACTACTCCTCTGGAAAGGGTTATTAGTTTTTCTGATGCGCTTATACAAATCTACGAAATTGGGGAGACAAAATCTCAAATCAAAAAAAAACTCATTAAAGGCGTTTATGACAAAAAGCCGTTTTGGGGGAAACCACATCCAAAATTTAAGTACAATTTTTATATGCGTCCTGTTCGATGTTCCCGTCTTTGGAAACCGAGTCGATGTGATTTCTGTTTCTGAACTTTTCATAAAGAGTATTGCAAGGAAAATAGAAGTTATCTGATATTACAATAATTTAAGACGTCCAACGGATGGTTGTATTGTTTTAAAAGCAACAACTAGCTGTCTTTCGAAACTATTCCTGAAAAGAACTCATCAGAAGTAAAATAATATCGACATCGGATTAAAGATCAATGTTAGGCAAATAACCTGGAGTCGTGTAACTGCGACTACAGCAGTGCTGGAGAAAGATACAAAGATGTGTAGCCCTGACAATTATTCCGAGAATGTGCACTAGCTGGCCTTGAAACTCTCTAGTTTCTGATAATATAATATATTTTGTTTAAAGTTAATAGTATATTTTGAAAATATATAAATTAATATTATTTCTTCTTATGGTACAAACACGAAGATTTTTCATAGGAGGTAATTGGAAAATGAACACCAACAAGTGCTCGGCAAAGGAAATAGTCGATAATCTAAATTCAGCAGAATTTCCACCAAATGTAGGTAATGATAGTACAACAATATAAGACGTTGTTATCTCTCCTCCCTTCGTATATATCGATTATGTGAGGACCATTCTCGATAACAGAATCCAGGTTGCCTCACAAAATTGCAGCGAAATGTCACATGGGGCGTTTACTGGGGAGATATCGTAATTTTGGTAAATTAGACCGCAAATGGTAATGGATTTGGGATGTACCTGGACTATTCTGGGTCATTCCGAGAGAAGGGACTCTGTTTTGGGGAGACTGACGAGATTATTGGGAGAAAACTGTGTTTAGCAATGAAAACTAAACTCAAAGTAATTTTCTGTGTTTGGGGAGACTCTCCAGGAAAGGGAGATGGATAAAACCCATGATGTATATCCAAGCAGTGATTTTATTAAAGGTATGGTTGTATTTACTGGTAGATTATGTGGATGACTGGGAGAATGTGGTCATTGCCTATGAACCTGTGTGGGCTATCGGGACTGGAAAGAGTGGCCACGTGCGAACAAGTCAGGATGTACACAAGTTTATTAGGGAGAAGATTGGGAATGAGAGTGTTCGTATTATTTATGGAGGTTGTTGATAATATTACCGTGAGGATCTGTTAATGTTGATAATTGTGAGGACTGGCAAATCTTCCGATGTTGATGGGTTCCTTGTTGGAGGGCATCAACTCAAAGCTGATTTCACTAAGATAATACAATGCCATAATTAATTATCTCTAACTAATATGTCAATTTGGTCTCACTAAAAGGCCCTTCCTCTCATTGTCGTGGTACTAGGAATCTGTTCAAAACTTGAGAGAACTTATTTTTTTATTAATATAGCATTACATAATTTCGATGATATTGTCTGGTAGTTTACTATTACATAAGGTGAAACCCATCCAGCCATCAAACCATTTTCTTCAAGAGGACCGTGTAAACAAACTCTGGACATTTATAACACTCTATTGGACAAACATCCACAACCTCACAATCTGCACCCCGTCAGTTTCCCGCCAAAGTGAGTTCCTTCATCCTATCAAATGATGAAATACTTTCAATACAGAATTTGCCCAGAAGCAGTGGTGGTCTCGACAGATTGAGCCCGGTCAGTTGAAGATCAGACTTTGTCTTAAAAAATCAATCACCTCACATAAGAACCGGATTTTGTCTGGAGGACTTCACGAAGTGGTTTGCCAGTCCTGCTAGCCAATTAGATCTCCTTGATAAAATGGAGGAAAGTGCACCTAATTAGGAGGCTGGGTGCCTAGAGTTTCTCTCGATATTATATTCCTTTTGTAACAAAATTCGTAAAGCCTCTTAGAGTGAGAGTCGGAGTATGTCTCGGATACGAGGACACTGTCCATTCCATTCGACTAAAAAAACCGCAGCATAGAAAATTACCGAAAACATATATTCTCTTAATATCATCAGAATTATCAGCCAGTCCTATAGTTTGCCGTCATCCCTACTATTCGGATACTACCTAATAGTTCTCTGGAGCACATCTAGAAAACTTCCCGTGGACTCCTGCTATACTGCCTTGCAATCGAAAGAATCACAAAACTTCGGCCTTCAACATATGTTATCTAGACGATTTCCACATCTTCACGATTGCTGCTGGATATTATAAGGAGTTTCGCTCTCAATTTTAAGAATGAATAGCAATGTCCGTCCTTCCTCATTTACATGACTCTTAATTCGATTCCGATCTCTTAAGAATAATATTATCTCTCATAAAAATATTCATTATTAACAACAGAACGTATAAAATATGGGTATATTCAAACACGCGCGGCACCAGAAACGATTCTATTAGCCTCTTCTTTTTGGTTGAGCTGGTAATGATGTACTATTTCACAATGTCTTCCAACCATTCGAAATGATTAGTACTTCCTTCTCTTGGTCAAACAAAATAACAATATTAACAACTAAAAAATTTAATTAAATTTAACTCCGGAATCACAAGAAAGAGGAAAAGAGTTATCTTTTAAGTAAGTGATCCCGGTGTCCATACCAGTCCTTTTTTAGCGGTTAGTCTTGGAGTCCTTAATTAATCTCCATAAAATGGAAGATTTCTTCTCTTATCTTGGGCAGGCGTCCAAATATAGTTTGATATCGATTTTGTAGCACTTCCACTTGCTCTGCGCCAATAGTGAGAGCGGCAATCCATGCAGAAAAGACATACTCGATATTCCGTATAACAAATTGTTTATATAGATGCTCCAACGATAAGAAAATCCAACAACTAAAAAATAAACATAAATACTAAATTTAAATTAAAAATGATTAAAATTTATATCATTATTAGTGTCACATTAATGTCGAATTCTAGAGATCATCGTGACGTGGATCCATCACTTACTTACAACAAAAATAAAGACTACAGAAATCAGAGAAGCTCATTCAACACAAACTGGCAGATGGAGGCCTCAATATAATAAGAAATTTATAACGCAAAATTATTTGCAAAAAGACAGAACCTGTTGTAAATACAGTCAAAATAACTTAAATCTTCGTGAAAGACTGATTGAAGAACTTGATAATGAAAGCTGCGACTGTCCAATTTGTTGTAGTGGGATCACTAGAAACTCTAGGATTTGGAGTTGTCTCAACTGCTATAATGTGTACCACATTAAGTGCATCAGAGAGTGGGCTCGGTCAAGTCTACGTGAAGAAGTATGGGATTGTCCTTCCTGTAAATCAAGAAAGACCATTATTCCCAACAACTATATGTAAGATCTTGTATAATCGAGGGTGTTTCTGTGGGAAAATGAAGGACCCTCCTATGAACGACTACAGTATAACTGCTCACAGCTGTGGTGGGATTTGTGGCAGAGTTAGACAATGTTCTCACAAATGTGTGGCTCTTTGTCACCCAGGAAAATGTCCAAGTTGTGTCATTAACATCACAACTACTTGCTACTGTGGGAGAGTGAGGTTGTTATGTTTTTAGAGGGCAGTAAACTCGAGATCTGCCAAATGACTGGATTTTCATGTCAGACAAAACAAATGTGGACGTTTCATGGACTGTGGAGTACATATCTGTGGTCGAATATGCCATCCTGGGGAATGTGGGAGCTGTGAGGAGGAGGTGGATTTGAGTAAATTGAATTTTATCACTAGAATGCTTTTGTGGGAGAGAAACACGACGGATTAATTGTTGTGAAGGAACTAATCAGTTTTCCTGTTATGGGATTTGTCGCCGTAAGCTGGCTTGTGGTGTACACGAGTGTGGGGAGGTATGTCATGTCGGAGAATGTCCCACTTGTCCTTTCCACATTGAGAATCTCTCGACCTGTTCTTGTGGGAAGACTCCTATCTCTGAAATTTTTGAAGAAAAAGTTGGAGTCTTAACCTCACTCCCAACCTGTGACAAAATATGTGGAAGAACCCTTCTTTGTGGACTAGAGGATATCAGTAATGAAAGTCACACATGTCCTTTAAAATGCCACGTGGGTGATTGTCCGAACTACTGTCTCAATAATACATGTCTCGTGTACTGTGTCTGTAAAAAGACAAAAATTTAATCACGTGCAGGGAAGTCCATGATAACCTCAAAAGTTGGCTGTTTGTTCAATTATAGATAATTTGACTATAAAATGCAAGATTTTATGCAATAGTAGAAAAATGTGTAAACGACACACGTGCAACCAAAGTTGCTGTCCTTTGGGTATTATTTATGGCAAGTTTAGTTCTGCATTACTGCAGTAATACTTGTGAGAGACCACTAAACTGTAAAAATCACAAATGTGAGGAGACTTGTCACTCAGGAAAGTGTAAGCCATGCAGTCAATTCAGTAAATATTATTTATAGTGTTAGATCACGATGAATTGAGTTGTCACTGTGGAAAGACTGTGATTTGTCCTCCAACACGATGTGGGACTCAACCACCGGTCTGCTCACATCCTTGTGCTAGAATTCACGAATGTGGTATTCATCCTGGTTGGGCTTTGTTTTACTATTAGTGAATCACAACTGTCACCTAACCGGTCAGTGTCCCCCCTGTAATGCACGCATAACAGCAGAGTGTTATGGTGGACATAAGGTTAGTTGTTGTCTTATATAGAAACTTGACTCTGTTTTGTGTTACCTAAAGTCATTTTCCTGTGGGGATAAGTGCAATAAGCCTCTTTCCTGTGGTCGTCACAAGTGCATCCTCACATGTCATAGAGTATTCAAAATATAATATTAAGGGTCCCTGTGGTGTCTGCAATCAATTATGCAACACAAGAAGGACTGATTGCCCTCACATGTGTGCTACCCAGTGTAGTAGTCACACTGAGTGTTGTGTAGAACCTTGTAGTAAAATGGTAATCGTTTGTGACTAGTATAGGTGGACGTCTACTGTGAGTGCAAATGTCGCTCGGAAAAGACGATCTGTTCTCAAGCAAAGAGGTTCAGTTGTGTTATGACATGTAGTGAACTGGAATGTAATGATTTTTGTGTCAAACAGAGGAGGATGAACGCTTTAACAAAACTCTTTGGTGTTTCTGAGATGAATGTTGTTTACGCATTCAATAATGTGTTCATTCAGACTGCAAAGTTAGTATTTATGAATATGTAGGCAAAATATAAAGTTTATTAAGTATGTGGAGAAGACACTGTGTGACTTGATCACGTGGATTAATTTAGTATTATTTGTTATGTAATGGTAGAGTGATCAAAATAGTATGGTCTATGATTTCCCAATAATGAACTTTGATAAGTGCTCTATTATTGAGAAGATGGCTGAGTATTATGGATGTGAGTCAACCATTTATGATTCAGAACCACATATGAATATAACTGTCTTTGTCCATAAAGGAAAGAGTGCTGTTCCTGATAATCTCCTCTCCACTCTATGCCTGAATACTCAATAAATTGTCCAATTTACTTTATATCCAACATTTTGTCATTTATCAATTTTTAATGTCATTCATTTAAACATGTAATTTTTATAGTAACTAATAAATTGACAAAATAAATTTATTATAAAACATTATATTTACTCTAGAAAATTTTGGGCGCTTCAATAGTCACTCGATACTGCAAAAGTTGCAGTAACTACACTTAACAACTACTACAAGTTCCTTTCAGTAAAGGTGGGTCTCTCTAGGAATTAAAAGCCCCATTTCCCATGACGATTTGTAAGAAAATACACTCAATAAGCCAATTCATTTCTTTAATATCTTTTTTCTTCCTTGCGATGGGAGATCCGATACGGTTCAGGAGGGTTAGACTCTCACTTGAAGAGGTTTCAAAATGCTTGGAATTAGCACGGCACAGTTTATCAGACAGATTGCAGGACTGCGCAAAAAAGATCCTAGAATGTATTGAGAATACTTTTATTTGCATCAGATAATTAAAGAGAATGGAGAAATTTAGGAGCCCAATTAACAATAAATTGAAATACGTGTTGTTGTGGACGGTCGTTGTTGTGATTATGCCTGTTGTGAGAAAAGCACGTGAAAGAATATTCCCACTTAGGAGAAAAAGGTACCAGCCAAGTCAACTGAGATGTGTTCGTCCTGTCGGCTTGTCAGAGCTCGGAAGCGTGGGATCTCCTGCTCTGCTTAGATTTTTTCCACCTCGAGTGTATCAAACTATCCTGAGCCGCAGCGAGCGTGCTTAGAGTATGGCACTGCCTCGGCCTATGCAGAGAGGTTCCCCGTGTCCGTGCCAATGTTAACTCTCCCGTTAATTACCCACCAACCACGCACTCTGAAACGTTTTTACGTCTCATCTCTGAATTACGTTTTTTACGGATTATCCCTGTGAGGATTCCCAAGGCCGTGCGACCTGTCGCTGCTGAAGCCCTTTCCAAAACGATCGAAGATGCCTTCCGGACTAACGCGGTACATGATTTGATGCGCTTATTCAGTTTTGCGCTTTCCACACTGGGACTTGATCGAGATAGTCACGGAAAGGAGTCTCTCGCTACCACCATGAGGACCAACATTCGTTCTTTATGGAGGTATCCACATCCCCAGTTGTCCTATGGTTTCTAACCGTACGAGGGAGACACGTGGTCAGAACGAGGAAGTCGAAGTGCTCCGTCTCAAGAGAACTGTCCGGTCGAAGTTTATCGAAGGTGGCACCAGCCATCAGGGCACTTTCCTTAAGTAGACAACGAAAACCGACTCCAGACGCCTACAATATTTTGCTGAACAAGCATCCACTGCCACCCCAAAACCTACGCCAAGTCACTCCCCCATCCGGAGTGAGTCCCCTGATTGCATCAAACGATGAAGTCCTTCTCGCAATACGGCATTTTGCCCCTAGTAGCAGTGGCGGGTTCGACGGAATGAGACCTGCCTACCTGAAGGATCTAACCTCTTTGTCCGTAGGAGACCAGGGAATTCGTCTTAAGAATTCAATTACTTCACTTATGAACCGGATTCTGTCTGGATCCGCCATGTCTTATTTTCCGCCAATTTGATAGCCTTCGATAAGAAAGGCGGCGAAGTACGATCAGTTGCGGTCGGGTTTGTCTTCAGAAGACTGGCTGCTAAAATTGCCTTCAGACATTCTATTCCACTCGTCACAAAATTCTTGAACCCCCTCAAGTAGGCGTCGCTATTCGCTTGGGATGCGAGGCCGCTGTCCATTCAGTGAGGACATTCATAAACCGAAGTATAGAAGATTCTCGGGGACATGTCCTGGTCAAGCTGGACATCAAGAACGCCTTCAATAGTCTAAGGAGGGACAATATCCTGGAAGCGTGTGTTGAGAGATGCCCTAATATTTTCGAAATCTGAATCAGTCATACTGCATACCTTCATCCTTACTTGTCGGGGATCCTGCTAACTACCGCTCGATCAGTCTGATTCACTCAATTTCAAAAATTATGGAAAAAATTGTCTTCTGGAGACTTACAAATCAGCTCGAAGAAGAAGACTACTTCAGAATCAAAAGCATTTGACAGTGTTAACCACAGAGCCATAATCGATCAGTTACAAAGGAACTAGTGAATCGGGTGAAAGTGTACCTAGAAGGAAGAAACTCTTATGTTAGATGCGGACGCTATTTTTCAAATATGATACTATTGAAGAGATGAGTCCCACAAGGATCAATTTTGAGCCTTCTATTGTTTAATGTTCTAATGGCCGGTTTCCCGTTCCGTCTACATCAAGTACGAGATCTCTGATATACGCAGACGACGTGCTACTGTCTGATATGTCGAGATCGAGCATGATCTCAGAGAGGAGACTCAATGTGTACATGGAAGAGATAAAAAACTGGTGCGGTCTTCATGAGTTAAAACTGTCAAAAGAAAAATCTAGTGCAATGAGGTTCTTCGGACGGAATGTTAAAGGAAATCAGAAAGACTCCATATGCGGAATCAACATTGAGAGCTCCCTGAAGTATTTCGGAACAGCTTTGAGAAATCTGGGAGAACATTGTGCAATTTTAAGCTCAAATGGAAGAAAGCCCGCCATGCGTAATTGTGTATGAGGAAATTGAGACTCGAACGGATATTTTTATTTATTTTTTCATGTAAGAGCATTCCATCACTTCTTTATGGACTGGAAGGATGGTATTACACTGCATACAAAGAGCGTTTTATCTTGATTCTTAAAAATCGAGAGAGCAGGGATCAAGATAGCCCTACACAAAAGGCTCGACGAGAAGCAAGATAAAGATGAAAAAATCGAAGTATTCTGGATTACAACAGGGAGATCCCCTTGGACCCCTATTGTTTTGTCTTGCAATAGAGAAAATCACCAAAGTTCCGCGCTCGCCCCTCACCTATGGTATCTAAATGATGCGGTCCTCGGAGGACCCCTGGATACTATTTTCCAGGATTTAGAAATGATAATTCCAGCACTGTTCGAAGCTGGCTAGAATTAAATTACACTAAATGCGAAATATACAATTGCGGACGTTCAGAATAGAAGTATTAAAAACTTTGTCATGTTTCGAAAATTTACTGCCTGGAAGTGTTTCCACACCGATGAAGAACTTATATTCCTCGGATTCCCAATCACCATAAATGCAATGGGAAGAGCTATGTGAAAAACGACTGTTACTCGGAGAGACTCTGGAACCGCTTGTTTCTACTTGACATGCATACAGCATTATTCTTGCTAAAAAACAGTCTCAACGTACAGAGGCATGCATATGTCCTGAGGACTGCTCCTATTTCACCCTGTGTGACCAACTCGCACAGATTAACGAGATCATCCGTACAACAGAGGAACGTATCTTCAACGTCCGGTTCGAGATTACTCATGGAAGCAAGCCACGCTGCCAGTGAGACTCGGAGGACTTGGAATTCGGAACCATGTGGACCTTTCTCTCCCTTCATACTTATCATCGCTAGTGGCCTGTAACTCCCATGTCAAGAGATTCTACACTCTACTTGAATTCTCTATTGACAAGGACGCCGGCCATGTTCGTGAGGCCTGGAGTGCACTTATCAACTTTCCCTGCCTTCCTCGTCCTCTCAGCGTGGCTTGGACGATGAATATTTTTTTCAAAGATTTGCTAGTGTCATCTAGCCAATATCCCCGTTCCTGTTTGTTGTCGGGGGCGTCTTCTGAGAGCAGTGCCTGGTTCAACGCCATTTCCAATGGAGTTCTAAGTACCTTCCTGGATGATGAATGCGTACGTATTGGGATCTCATTGCAACTGAGATTAAAAGTCTGTGTTCCACATCCGTTCCGATGCGGAGACCAGATCGACTGTTTTGGCCTACACCCTCTTTCATGCAGGAAGAGTGCAGGCAGATTTCCAGACACATGGCCTTGAACGAAGTCGTTAGGCGAGCTTTGTACGCCGCCGGACACCCATCCATGCTCGAACCAGTCGGTCTTTGCAGGCGACCAGATGGGATGACGATCTTCCCTTTTGAAGCCGGAAACCTCTTGTCTGGGACGTTATCTGCATCGACACATTTGCATTTTGCAACCTACTCCAGAGTGCCTCTGGAGCCTGTTCTGCCGCTGAGAAGGCCAATAAGATGAAACGGGAAAAGTACGCGGTCCTACCAAAGGAGTTTTTGTTTGTTCCACTCGCCGTTGAGACGTCTGGTTCCCTTGCGCCTGCGACGCTGAATTCTTGAGTTGTCTAGTGAATCGAGACCCTCGTGAGCGATGCTGGTTATTTGAGCGAATCTCGCTCGCCATCCTAAAAGGAAATAGCCAAGCAGTCAGGGCAGCCGCTATATAACCGTTTACTCTTGGCATTCCAATCTATTGTCTCAGCCAGAATCTTTCTCGTTGATCCCTATTCTTTCTGACAATCTGACAATCCGAGTTCTCGCAAAAACTCAGCCGTCATTGGACCAACAGCTCCTGATGATTTGACCGCAACAGGAGAAAACCGGTGCCGGTCCCCGAGGCGAGAATATTTCTCGATTTTTAGGTTTTCCGTGGTTGAAGCAGATGTCTGGTTGTTACTGGTTGATGTACGTTTTATTTAACAGTAAATTATTATTTATTAACAATAACGGGGAAGGGCGGCTGCTGACATTACGGAGTAAGCGTTTCCGCTGACAACTGGAATTCCAATTCGTTGCCTCAGTCAGATCGCTTCCCGCACGTCTTTCTTACGATGTGCCAATTTCCCCCTGATTTTTTTAGGAAAAAGGCTGTAATACTTCCTGCAGCACCAGACGTTTCGATTGCCACCAATACAAAACGAAAGCGATTTCCAATTTCGCCATATTTTTTTAATCTTGATTTTCTCGACCTGATCGGCTGCCGAGCTGAGCATCATCGAGTTCGAGAAGGAATTCACACAAGTGAAGTCCCATACTAGCGATTTTCCTCAGAGAACGGAAAGATTGTTAGCCCATCCTGTCTTTTCCCGTCTCCATGGTCCAATCTCACAGGCTCCAGCACTGCCGGGAAGCCTGCCGCTTCAAGAGCTCGCAAGACAATGTTGTTCATAGCAGCATGGCGAGGTGCTTTGCCCGCTCTCCTTTGCACGAGAGCGGGTGCAGCCCTTTGGCATCGACGATCTTTCTACAACGACATTGGTGTTCGACGCAAAAATCAACTCTCAGGCGTTGTACAATCCCAATCCGAATACAGTCATCGTCCAAAAGGGTCCCCAGGAAGGAACATGGGAGTGCATCGGGCCACACTTCGTTCATGGTTGGCGACGGACACGAGACATGCAAGACAATGCTGGTTGGTCTCAGACTTTAGTACGTCGAAGATATACTTGGAGTAGATCTCGTTCTTCTTGTTGCCTCGAAGGATCGTTCGGCGTATCCGAATTAGTTTCACACCATTCGCGACGAGCTTCGTCAAAGACTGGACAGAGCGAAAAGAAGTGGACCAAGTGGGTCCCCATGTTGAACTCCAGTCTCCGAACAAATAATCTTGTCCCCGAAAACCAGTGAAGAGTTGGTTTCGTATGCGAGGTAGACGAGTGGAATAAGTTCCGGGGCTCATTTGCTTGTAGTTTCGAAAATTTGATCTTTCCGCAGTGAATTAAAAGCGTTGCAGATGTCCAGTTTGACCCCAATGTGTGGGTTTTGTTCGTTTTTATGTCCAAAGAAACACCTCGCAACATGAACTGCCGCCTCGCATCCGTTCCTTACACCGACCCCAGTTGGAGGGAAGAAAATTCTTCAAATATTCTCGGACAGACAATACTGCATGCGTTTTTCGCTGTCAGTCTTCTGAAGTAGTTGCCGACCGCGATGGGGCGGACCCCGCTTTCGGGTTTTTTGAAGGCTAGTAGACTGAAAAAAAGCTCCTCTGCGTGAGGAGGAATATCTCCGTTCAAAATACGCATAACCAGTTTTGTAATTGATTTGACAAGGCTACAGCCAGCTTCTGTAGTAGCCCCTGTCGCAAGATCTTTGATGTGACCTGGTCGCAAGCCATCGAAACCTCCACTGCTACTTGCCGCAAACGACGAAATGCCGCGCGTCCTTGGCACATTTCCCGGAAGCACGAATGAACGGTAGTCTGCCAGGGGACATGGATGTTTTCGTCTCAGTAGTTCAAGCACCTCATGCCATGACAATATCGTCGCTGGCAACGACGCAAAAATATTTAATATAAAAAATAGTTAAAATATGAGCCTCTGCCTCAACCATAGTCCCTCCCGTGGCTCACACGTTTTTGAGGCAATTTGCTTCCAATGCAGGAGAGAAAGGCGTCCGTCTTCGCTTCCACAGTTTCAGTTGTCTCCACAACAATAGGGGGTGAAATGGTATTGGTCTCCGAGGGATTCGTATTTACGGATCTTCTTTCCTCCGCCTGGTCGGCTGCGTCTCCAGGAGAGTGCGTCGCCGTCAGCGATCTGGCACCTGAAAAGGTGTCCACACGTTGCGTCCCAGACGAGTTATTTTCCGTGGGAGTATGGGAATAACGTCATGCCATCCGGCCTCTTCCCGTCGCCTCTGTAAGCCCAAAGGTTCCAATTGGGCCAGAAATCCCGCGGCCTTGAGGGCTCGAAAAATGATGTCATTGAGGGCTGCGTGGCGCGGGGCTCGACCAGCATTCCGTTTTCTTCGCGGCCTCCAGAGTGCTCATACATGCAATTGATTCCCAACTCTTCTGGCAAGCAAAGGACTGCTTGGACCAAACGACTGCAGCTCGCAAGGGATGAAAAGTAGGCAGGCAGGGTGGCTTCAAGGGGGGATGCTGACCCAATGCCCCAATTTCTCGCATTGTTTTTCAAGAATTAATAATTCATTGTTCTTAAAATGATTGGTTTAAATTAAAATAATTTATAATAAATATTTTAAATATATTTTAAATCACGATTGTCTTTAGTTGGTACAGAAAATGACAAACAGTATACAAGATCTGGAGATTGAAATGATGGCTGATATGTTCAACAAGTTTTTAGCAATATAATATTTTAGAAATGTCATCAGTTTTGCACTAAAAAATGCATATCTACAAGTTTTAAAGAAGGAGAACTTACTAAGGGTGAGGGCGTATGTATTGACCGATGTGTTGCTAAATATTTTGATGTTCATGAAAGACTCGGCAAAAAGCTAACAACAAAATGAACTCAACAAGAAGAACTTAAATCTTTAAATGTTTCCCAATAATATTAATTTTAAATATTTAATACAAGAAATGTCATCACTTTTTATTACCTTCCCTTCAATTGACCTGTGGGTCTTTGTTTTTGAAAACAGCCTAAAGGTGGCATGTAAAGACGTTCACTTTTTCATGATAGAAGACATATAACGCCAACAGTTAATTTATAGGATTCTCCGACCCCTTTAATCTTGGAAGTTATCATGCACTCTTTGTTGTCACATAGAGTGGACCTGGTAAGCATCAAGGATACAAAAGAGAATGTGAATTATTAATGATTTTTTGACGATATTCATTATCTTCTGCCCCTTTGTTAAGCACAAACGATATGTCTTACAGAGTATCGAGTACGCTTGTGCAAAATGAATTGTCTTGCTATCGGCGCAGAACAAATTGGAGGTGATACAAAACTGTTACCTTAAAATATTATTGAAATTTTCGAGACTCCAATATCACGGATATTCAAAAAAGTTAAGTTTTCTGAACATCTCCTTGGCCCAGATTTCAGAATCTGTGGAGATTAATCCAAGATTCTAAAGCCAACAGCGGTTATGGACTTTTCACATCCTACTCAATAGCCTCTTGTCTACTACAATTTAGTGAGGCTAGAGTAGCTTAACTAACTATATTTAAAATATATGCTTTTAGGTAATTATTAGTGTTTTGATAGGATAACAAACATCACCTGGCACTTGAAAGGTCTTGAGGTGATCCAACAGACTGGAAAACATGATAATCTGGTCCTATGAATATACAACAAATACACAATCCACTATTTAGAAAGTCATGATTGGAGAGGTTTTACTGTCAATAATATATAATGTTCGTGTTTTTGTATAAAGGATGTAATAACAACGATAAGCTATTAGATAGTATATTGTGACATTCGATTTCTTACTATAACTCCATCAGTCTCACTTTCTCTTCTAACATTTATTAGTCCTGAGTGTGACAAATAAATTATTTTAGTAATTCACCGATAATAGCAGAATAAATTTTCAAACCTTTTTGAGTTTTCAAGTGTTGTGCATTCTCTCGTTGATTTACGTCATTCCTCGGCTGTCCCTCCTTTTTGTCATTGTGATACTAAAATCATCGAAACTTTAACTTACAGTAACTTTATAAGTAAAATTGATTCTAAAATAAACTGAGTAAAGAAATTTCATTAAAATAAACCAACATAACCTAACAGTAAAATTAATAGAATTAAGGACTAATTTAAGAGAGTTCCAATCAAAGTAATTGGTAGAATAACTAAAATGACAAACACCCTATACATTTCGATAGTCTCGTTTGAATCCCATTGGTATTCTCGTTAATTGTACTATTGGAAGGAGGAACTTTAGTAGAATTTACTGTTGTACAAGTCGAATTAGTTTTTACGGTTGTATTAAGAGAAGAACTTGAAGTAGCAGTAGTACTAGTCTTGTTTGAGAAAGAGGAAGTAATTTTTTGTCGTGTACTAATAGAATTAGCCTTTGCTGACTCCACCGAAACTAATAGAAACAAAAAGACTGTAAAATTAAAACATTAAGGAATACTTGCGAACTTTATGATTTTCATAACTTTAATAATTTTTACGGAGAAAGGCTTTATATAATCCAATTCATGCGAGAAGATAAAATTGTGATTTTCTGAGTTAATTTATTTAGAACCAAAAATCACCGACAAAACAAAGGAGAGTAGAAGCCGTCAAATGATCCTGGTCTCCTTTCGGTGTTCCTCCAGAAAACATATACCGGTGTGGACGAATGACTTTTTGGAGATTTAGAGATTTTGGCAGAGCTCCCGTATTCCTCACTAGTTCTTCGAACATTTTAATTTCTTCACAGACATCGACTTTTACAAAAGAAATATAATTCATTATTTTGTCCCTCATTTACTGCAATTATGAGATATTCAGAATATCTACATAACAGATAATCTAAATATACTAATCTTGATTACAGAAAATTCATAAATAAAATATATTGTTAATCAATTAAAATTTAAGCAAATAATTTTCGAAGGTGGATTCTTTGAGGATTTGATGTCTTTGATAATAAATCCGTGATTCCACCAATTTGTTTGTTCATGAAATCGAGTAATTCTAAAAAGTTATACTTAAAAACTCGAGTATTTTATAAAGCTGGCTGTTCGTTCGAGAAGGACTTCACGAGATATGAAATAGCCGATTACTCTGTTGGTAATTTCTTGGATAGTGGGAAAGTGACGCCATTGTCCACAATGCACTCGTGTAGACCAGTATTAACCGTATACACAGGTGTAGACAACGAGAGGTACCTAACCTTGCTTCCGAGAGTTTTTGAAATGATGTTTAAAATTATATTCTTTTTAATAAAGTACAGATTGTAGTGTGGTGTGACTTTTATGCTATGAAGGAGGAAAGAAGAAAATATGAAAAGATACCGAAAACCAGAGAACGGTTCAATAGTAGGCAAAAGAAGTAATAGCTCACATTATACTTGTAATATTGGAGGAGGGGTGCGCATCTTGTGAAAACCCCCGTAATTGCCCTCACCGAAAACAAAATAATTTGAGGAATAAAGTCGTTTGTACGCAGCATTAGCAGAGATGGACGGACTGCGCCTAAAAAATTCGATCGGAACATACTTTCAAAGGCTAGCTGTTACAATCGTGGAATGGAGAATCTCTCCTAGGATTGGAGAAGAGCTCTCCCCGACTCAACTTGCCGTGAGTGTTGCCAGTGATGCGAGGCAGTAGTGCACTCAAATATGAGTTACTTCAGTGGGAATAATTATTCCCAGGCTTGAAGATAATGCTGCTGAACCTCAAAAATTTGCCATTTTTTGGTTCCTTAAAATTGTGTCCAATTTGAAAAAAATAAAATCAATAATTTTGAAGAACAAAGAACAAATTTTTTTTAAGAAAAATGCTTTAAATGATCAAAAAACGTATTTAAATTTTATTAAAATAAATTTGTTTGTACATTCTTATTGAAGCAATTGGAAACACATGTTTGTTCTCAACATTAGCTAAGAGTTATCTCTATTGCAGCTTTCTATTGCAGAATACTGGTGCCACTGGTGCTACCCACACAAATTGTTCCCTACATTCGAATTGGGATTTACAAAAGACTTTGTTAGCCACATTATTGGCTTGGGACTACTGTGGAAGAACATACTGGGGAAGGGACCTACTAGGGGACAACTAACTGGAGATGGGCTTACTAGCTTTGTACCTACTACGTTCTGGACATAAGGGCGTTTATAGGATTCATGGGATCCGACGCTAAGACGAGATTAAATTGAATATGGAATGGAGCGGAAGTGTCCAGGCCGCATAGGCGGACTCGTTAAAATATTCTTTAAACTAACTCCTAATTCCTGATTTGAATAAACTGTTCCTGTTCCAATCTAATTAAAATATCCATACAGGTCTTACTTTTTCCGATTCTTCTTCACTATTTCTGATTGCATTATATCAATTTCAAGATTTATTGGAGTTAATTCTGAAACAATTCCTGATCGTCTCTTCAGATATGTCTTCCCCAGCCATTTTTGTAAAAAACCGTATCTTTTAAATTCAATTTTTTAAGAATTGTATATCAAAACATTTTAAAAAAGACGTTTTTTTCAAATAATATGTCAACTAGATTAGCCTGAGTATGGAATAATTACTCATAAGATGCCAATATCAATGGATTGAAGTAAACACGTACTATTTTAGTATGGACAATGTTTTCAGAAAACCAAATAGAAAATTGATTTTTCGATATCTACCATTAGATTCTACTACCTCCATCAATTCTATCAACTTCTCTTCAAGTTTCGGAAACTATGGTATATGTGCAGCTTTACAAGACAATTTATAGTTTTTAGAATCTATTAAAATAGTGTCTTCGTAAAAAATTATTTGTTGTTTTTCTTGATATCAGAAAGGCCGACCTGTACACCTATCGTACATAACGGAGTCAGACTTAGTTCATTCCATGAGTTTAGCAGGGGGTCCCTTAGGGCCCATGCTTTTTTTTTTGACGATTGATAGTGCAGTGGGCAATATAAACTGCGAATTCAATTTGTGGTATTTGATGATGCCACAATAGCTAGCCCATGGGATAATATATATCCCTATGTTTCTTCGGATATTTCAGCTAGCTACCATCACTTTTTCGTACAAGGTACACTTTCTCGGATGTTCCCAGAAGAGTTGAAAACCACCTTCGCACAAAGGAAAGTTTTTACGGAGAGAATATCCTCATTAGATTCACATGTCAATGCTAAATGTCATGTTCGATGAGCTGGGATAGACAATGTGAAAGTGCTTATGAGAAGCTAATGTCCACCATTGAAGCTTGCATATCTATCATCGCTTGCGAACAGTAGTCGCTTGGTCCAAGGAACGTAACTGGACCTACCTTGGGCAGAGAACACGACAGAGTTTATAAGTTTTGATTGAAATAGGAAAGGATTTTCCCAACGAAGTAAGATAAGTGGTGCCTGAGTGAAACCTACCATGTTCGTCTCTCCTTGAAGAGAATTGCTTGAAGATCAAGTGGCAGTGCGACTTGGATTGGATGCCTGATAACTACATAGTTGCTGATGGGAGGGAACGTTGACACCAAGTGCCAAAATCTTCTTTCTTGCTGAGAATGCAGAGCAAGTCAGGTGTTGAAGCAGATGATGTGATATTTTGAATTAGTGAGTGACGAACGAAGTGGATACTGTTAGGGTTTTTGCTTTTTGAAATTGGAGACATGCAAGGTAGATTAGTCAGGTAGTGGGTTTAAAATCCTTTATAATCTGGAGAATTTAATGTGGTGTTTAGTCAAAAGATGGACTCATTCCATCTGACCTCATTTTGAGTTGCAATAAACGAAGATATTTTTAATTAAGTTGATTATTGAAGAAGGGTATTACACTGTGAATGCGTTCTCTTAATAATGATTAGAGAGGAGTAGAAAATGTAATATGATTACCTCTTTTGATTCAAGGGTTTATTTACCCTCAAATAAAATGAAAGAAACCGAAAAGTAAAAGCCAAAAGGGAAGATTGTATGTCTTTAAAATGTAACTCGATTTTGACCACAAAGGGTTTATTAAAAACCAAAGAGACTGGAAGAGACTGGTCCTAAAATTAGAAGAGGTATAATTTTTGATTTCTATATTAATTTAAAAAATAGAATAAACCTCAATGTAGTGAAGCTATATCAATTTGTATGTTTTGCTGGCTGTGAAAAAAGGGAACTCCACAGCGTAAGCATTGACAGGATGTAGAAGACTGAATCGAAATGTGGCAATTAAAGTACAATCAGGAAATGAAAACACAAAATCACCCAATATTGTGATAAATTCGGCCGTGGACTGTGTGGAGTAGTCCAACTAAGTGAGCGTATCCTAATGCGAATGCACGACACCCTGATAGCTGGGTCAAGTGTGTCTGCTAGGAAGCACGCCATAATAACGACCGAGAAAACAGGGCAACCCACCTAGGCACTATCAGACTTTTTTTGTCTGCTAAGTATGGTGTTGATGATGGTGGGCTAGTAAATGTGAAGGAGTTGATCGAATTACAATATAATAATTTGATGGAAAAGATCAACTTAAACAGTCTTCATAAAGTCCTCTTCAAAGCATTGGACAACCCACGTCGACCTTAAGTCGTCGACGGTGACAACTCACCTCGATCGGAGGCGCTGTACACGTATATGCAAGACCGCAATATTTTTTGGAATCGATCAACAAATACATGTCCCCACTGTAAGTCAAGGAGCATGTCGGTTGATCATTTAGCCACTCGATGTGGATCCATGCTCTGCCACGACTATGTGTGGAGGCATAACGAGGTAGTAAGGAGTCTTCATCTTCTACTATGCAATAAGTATGGTATTCGCCACACCAGAAAGTTGCGGACTCATAAGGTGCAATCTGTAGTAGAGAACACCAGGGTCCAAATTAAGGTAGACAGTGTTATCCGTACCTCGGTGCTAGTCAAGCACAATAAACCGGACATTGTGGTACACGATAAGGAGTCTGGCCAAGTCCTTATTATAGAAGTTGGCATCACGTCTCGAGACCGTTTGCAGACTGTGGAGGTGGAGAAAAAAAGGAAGTATGACTTTCTTGCAAACGAGATGGGGCAGATGCTTGGTTGCAAGGTCCTCGTTATTCCTATAGTAATGACGTGGGAAGGAATTGCAACAAAGTACCACAAGGGTTATCTGAAGCAGTTGGGGGTAGATAGGGAGCTCCAGGCTTATCTACAATCCACTGTGTTAAAGCAGACCCTTGAGAGCCTGACACTAGAGTATAGGAGGCAGAGCCCTGAGATGCCATATGGGCAGAGGGTTCAATTGGACAAGCGCTCTCGGAGTTGTTTCAGCAACCAGAATCGAACCTGCCTGAGGAGGCTGGCGAACAGGCAGGCGAGGAAGGTTGTTGATTATTAAATATTAACTTTTTTATTGTTTGTTAAATAAAGTGGGATTTTATTAAACAAAATTATTAGGTTAATTAAAATTAATTAAAATTAAATTAATTCCATAGACCACGGTAAAATCGAAAAAACTAAGTGATCCAGTCGAATTGGATCAAAGCTCTCATCATTTCTCGGTGTTGATCTTTTGAGCCTACACAAGTTCGTTGCGGACGAGCACTTTCTTTTTGGCATTGGTGTCTATTTTTGTTTTTTTCGATTAGTTTCTCCATGGGCGTCGGTGATTTAATGTTTTCCCCTATGTACCATCTCTCCGTTAGTTTGAAGGCCCTTTTCTTGGTTGCTGAGATTTTATGGATGTTCGTATAAGAGGCCAGTGGTCCCCATGAAGTACACGCATATGAAATGCATGATTCGATGTACTGTGAGTAAAAGGTTTTAAGTATAGGGTGATGTCCAATTTACCATAGACCTGTTAGGCATTAAGAAGGTTGATTTTCTTCTCACATTTGTTCAGCACGTTAGTGACATGTTTCGAAAAGTTCATGTGCTTATCGAAAGTCAGACCCAATATTTTTTGCCATTTGCTGAACGGCAATGCTCTTCCTTCCGCAGTAACTTCTATTGTCCTGTTCGGCAATCTCCGAGGTATAAAGAGTTGTAACAGATTTTTTGGTATTGACTGACATCCGATTTTTATTAAACAACTCGAGTAGTCGATCCATGTGGTGTTGTATTCTTTCCGTCGCTGTTTGGGTGTTCTGATCCCGTGAGGCTAAGACGATATCGTCTGCATAAGCCAGAAGCAGGTCGTCTTCTCCATTCGGTGTCGGAATGTCAGCCGTAAATAGGTTGAATAGTAATGGTGATAGCGGCGAACTCTGGAGTACTCCATTTGGGAATAAACGGGAGACAGAATGAATGTTTCAAATGCACGCTCTACTTCTTCGTCCGCTAAGGAAGATCATCAGCTAGCGTTTGAGGTTTTCAGGGATATCTGATTGGTAGATTTTCCATGTTAGGTTCTTCCTCGGCACAGAGTCGAAAGCTTTATGGACGTCCAGTGAGCATAACACAGTTTTCTGGTGTCTTGGCTGTACAGAAATCCAGAGCGAATAAAGTTAGTTAGGGATGTGAGGAAGCTCGTTGTGAATCATCCTTTTTGAAACCATGCTGGAAAAAGTTAAAATTTAAAATTATTAGGTTAAAATTATTTTAACCTTATTCGGAAACCTGAAATGTTCGAATAGCTTCGGATAAGGTCACATAGACTGCTAATTAACACGTGGTTTTTGAGACTTTCTTTAGCTGTTCGAACTAGATATCCATCATCCGCGAATGATTCGAAAATATTTTGAACTCTGATCAGATTTTCTGAATAGTATGTAGCGGCCTTAAGTCAGGTCCCCCATCTTGTCAAATGCACACGAGGTGGAATGGCGATGTTTCTGTCTTTGAATATTAGTTTTCTTCTATTGTTTTTGTTAATTGCCTCTTGTACAGTAGCTATCATCAAATCAATTTCCGGATAAGAGTCTCTTATTTTCTCACAACAATTGTGTAATAGAGGTACATGTGACATGGAATAACTTGGGGTAAAGAATTTTAAGTAGCCAGCTAAAACATAAAATTTTACCTGATTTCATATAATTTGCAGCATTCGAAATTAACAAAAGGAAATTTTCCCTCTGAACCAAATTATTTCCAAGTGCATCGTCGAGTAATGATGTTCTTGTTAGGAGCAGATTCTATCGCCTTAAACGATATAGCCAATGCTGCGTTATATAAACTGAAGAATCTATGGCTCAATCAAAGAGGTATCGACACGAAAATCCTTTTACACGACTCATTCATAAAACCCGTACTTTTATATAACGCTGGAACTTGGGCCACCTCATCAGCGGATATGGAAAAACTAGACTCGTTCCACAGAGGTCAGCTGAGAAAAATAACAGGAACTACTTGGCCTACGAGAGAAATGCTTTATATAAGAGATGCAGCACTAGACCTATCTGCTAGAAGTACTGGAATCCCGATGGAAACTCTTCGGACACGTGCTGAGGATGGAATTGAACATCCCCACCGAACATATACATGTAAACATACTATGTTAGTCAAGAAGGCCGCTATCATGGAAGTCCTAGAACAACACTGCCAATAGTTCTACAAAAAGACCTGGTCAATATCAAAAGAAATCTAAAAAATGCCGACGACCTGGACAACATGAAAGCCTTGGCTAGAAGCAGGGGAGCATGGAAAGGAATGACATCTAACCTTGTTTCTTTTACTGCACATATAATTAGTATGGCTCTCGTGAAGTGCTTAAATAATAAAAAACCCTAATTATGTTGAACATCACCAAATATTAATAATTATCGTAAATATAAAAAATTAGAATAGATTAGAGAGGAAAATGTGAAGACAAAAGAAGGGAGAGGAAAGTGAGTGAATGAATAGTAGAACAAGTAAAGGGTGATAAAGAACAATGGCAACAAACAAATCCCGACAACATTCACTCCAAGATCTCTCACATTCTCGGGGATCCACACCAATAGTACTTGTCAACAAACTCATCCTTATTCCTCCAAAGATCAATCAACCAACTCTCAGGAGACTCAATCTCTGAGAGTTCATGTCTCTCAAAGTGACAGTGAACTTTCGTAGGCAAGATACCCCGAATAGCATAGTCCTCAGTAAGAGGGACTCCCCCGTCGTAGCAAATGGTAACATCATATATGTAATCAACCTCTGGAATTCCTCAAAAAGTAACCTTTCTTCATTTTATCAAGAAAATAGGTAAATCCGGTCATTCGGGGGAAGAGAAGATATTTAAAGCACTTTTGGGAGTGTTGAACGGCATATGACCTACTTTTGCTGACCGTAGTATTGGAAAAACTGGTACCTTCGGGAAAGAAAACGATCTGAATCAAATAAAAACAAAAACAGTGAGGGGATAGTTGAGAGATCTATAGTAGTCGAAGGAACGATCAATGAGTGTTTGATCCTCAGCCCACCGACGATGAAGGAAGAAGGACCCAAGGGAGGTTACAATGGGACCTAATATGAGAACAGAAAGCAACCAAAAATAGGGTACTTGGATATTTGACGTTTCATGACATATTTAATTGTCATATAATTATAAACGTCGGGAAATAAGACCAAAGGAACATCCAATCGAAGCAACACTGATGGTTCATGATTACAAGGGACGACTTATTTGGTTTGAACTCAATGCCAGAACACGAAAACTTAACATTGCCCACATATCTCACAAATATCTAGATTTACTTATATCAACGAATACTGATAGAACTGACTCCCACAGGCCGACAAAATCTGAAAGACTTCTATGAAGACGAGGCCAAAAACGGAATATTTGAATGACAGCAATGTACATATTTAAAAAAATGAATAATAGTAATGTTAAAAAAATATAACCCCACGCGCGAATTAGCATCAACATTTATAATTTATAATTTTTTTAAATTATATTATTATATAAATAAATTAAAATATTATTTAAAAAATAATAATTAAAGTGGATTGCTAACTAATTATAGGGCGGAACTTGTCCTATTTATTTATTTAATTTAATTTAAAAACCAAGAATCACCGACAAAACAAAGGAAGGTAGGTCAGTTGATTCCGACTTGAGCTTTCTTTATGGACGAATTACTTTTCGGAAGTTTAGGGGTTTTGGCTGAGCTTCCGTTCTCCTTACGAGTTCTTCGAGCGGGGTTTGTTTCAATGACGAGGAGGATCTTTATAGGGTTCTCGTGACTGTCTCTTGGATGGAGTTTAACTTCTTTAGGTTGGTGTGGGATTTGTTAGTACCCCATGCCGCGCAGCATTAACTGATTGACGTATGTATATATTGGTAGTAGAGATGATCTACTGTTGGGTGAAACCATCTTTTGTAGTATCCAAGTAGTGTTTTTACAAAATTTAATTTTCGCTGGGTGAGGAGATTATGTTGCTCACATGTTTGCTGAAAGTCATTAGTCATAAGTGACCTCCAGTATTTTGGTTGAATTTGTGGAGGGGATTGTTATTCCATTTAGGGTCTTCTATTTAGTAGAAATAGGGCATTGTCTTAAAATAGGACATAATTATTATATTTAAATTTCCCGATAACAAGGGGCTTTAATTTCTCATTTTCAAGACTGCAGCATAAAAGAACTGAAACTCGTTCTTTGCTTTTCGTTTTACCAAAACATTCATCATTTAAAGAGACAATTTTTTTAACAAAAAGAGAGGTTTCGTCGCAGTTAAAAATATTTTTTTCTCGTATTAATCAAAAAAATTGTCGTAATCGTTAAAAAATCTTCGACTTTATTTCTGTCACATGAGTTCTTTTCACCCGAAATTACTTTGAACAATAATTCATGGCGCTTTTTAAATCTATCCAACCATCCATTTGATGCTTTGAAATCATTGAAGTCAAGATTAGCTGCAAATTTGTGCAATAGTTTTGAAGAGAAATCCTGAAACTGAAAAACAATCCTCTTAATTTTTTAAAGACTTTGAATACTAATCGATAAATTCGAATAGAAAGATTTGATTCGAACTTCTTAGATGAGAGTTCATCAGATCATATTTGTGTTTTTGAAACCCCTTTTCCGATTTCTGAAAATGAAAAAATAATTAAACAACAGGCTACGAAATAGGTACTACCAAGTCCGCCAGTTGCCTGGACTGTTCATCCCGGTACCCTATCCTTGTTAGCCATCCATATGCTAGTCTAGGCAGTTACACATCCTAATTTCATCTCCAGAACGTTGTAGGTACAAAGCCAGTAAGCATATCTCCAGTTAGTTCTCCCCTTGTAGGCCTTTTCCCCAGTATGTTCTTCCACAATGGTCCCAAGCCGTCCTGTAGGGAGCGATGATGTGGTTAACAAAGTCCCGTGTAGATCCCAATTCGAATGTAGGGTCGATGAAGAGATCTTATACGTGTGGTCCTGACGGCAATCCGGGAATTTTGCTAAAACACATTGGTAATGTTGCAATCAATTCGATTATGTCAGTTTTTAATTTGTCTTCTAACAAGAACGTCATCCCATGAAAATGGAAGAACTCACTTATAATACCCTCCTAAAACCAGGAAAACCAAAAAACTTAATTTCTTCCTACCGTCCATTATCGCGCCTAATGGAGAAACTCATGCAATTATGAGGGTGAAAAACTTGAACCATTGATTATTGGGAAATATAATAAACTCGCTGTTTCAAAAATTTCAATGTTGAAGATTTTTGTGTTTTATATTCAGCTTCCAAAAGTGCATGGATGACGGGAACGTTTTTAGAAGTTGGTTATGCAAGCAAGATGAGAAGTTGGTTACTCAACAAAGAAAATATTATTATTACTTGATAATGCAGGATTTCATAAAACTATTGAATGCTCCACTATCGAATTCTTTTTTTTGCCTAAAAATACGACACCCTATACACAGCCATTAGATATGGGGATCATATACTCAAATTTTTTAATCGAATTTTTATGTTTTCAGGACATTGAAAGTGATCTTAAAGAACTTCTTTCAAAACCAAACCTTCGTCAGGTTGTAATGCTGGTTTCAAAAAGTTGGAATGAAGTAACAGAAATTCACAGATTGTTGGAAACAAATTGAAAAAATCGTGATGTCTTAAATATTGATGATCGCCTAACTGATGAAATAATGACCGAAGCTGTAAATGAAATATTAACCGAGGCTGATGATGAAGAAACTATTGAATGCAACACTTTTATCTATAATGGAGATGTAGCTGAAAACGAGGACGTGACAGAGAAACAAATCCTGGAAACTTTAAATACTCTGAAACAGAACATTTCCTGTATAATACCAAAGTCATTAAAAAATTCTACGAATTCCGAATGGCAGTAATGAGAAACATCCGAAATGGTTACAAAATTGGAGCAAAAATAACCGATTACTTCGTTAAAGAGCGACTTGATAGATATTATTAATAAAATAAAATCTTTAACCTTTTTTAAATTTATATGGTTTAAAATAAAAGATTTTAGAATGGAAAAAACAATAACCCCTGTTTTCGAGCCACCCCGCTTTTCAGGGAACAGAGTGCCCCAAACCGGGGTTACACTGTATTAGGATTTAATTCTAGATTTGAAGTCTTGGGGAAAATTTCTTAACCTTTTCATTAAGGACTCTGCGTAAAATTATTTGAATTTAGGATAGCTCACTGTTATTTCAGAGCTGATTAGGACATTCAAATATTTAACGGAACAATTCTTCAATATTTTCGCTTAAGTTTTGGGTTGGGTTACTAGTTTTTTGATATTAAAGTGGAAATTTAAATTCTTGTCAAAAATGTGTCGATGTAATACTTGTCAGTCATATTAGGTCAATCTGTTCTGTTTTTCTTACTGATTTTAGTACGAGTTCATAAGCAACGACTGTAGGAGTCGCAATGTAAACGCAGATTGTCTTGAAAATGTTCAGGACATGTTAAATAAAGTAGATTTCCGAAACAGACAAGTAACTAAATTTTTGTCACTCCTAACATAAAGACCACCCATGTTGAACGAAATAACGTTAGACATGTATCAATTTCGACAAACTAATCTTTTTTGGAAAAGAAATCAAGTCAAATAAAGAGATATCTGGCGAGAATAGCCGCCCCAAGAGAGCTTCATGACGGACACTCTCAAAATGACTTGGATACATCTAAGCATAATAAATTCCATAATTTTTGAGATAAAAATTTCAAACTTGTAAGAAATACTTTGAAACATCCACTCCATAACTCTTGTAATGAATAAAGATCTCTGCAATAAACACTACTTCCACATTAAAAGAATTGTTATCCACAGAGTAATTAATTTCTGTGAAATCTGTAAGTTTTCTACTTTAAAAGTTTGTCTTTTAGTAATATTTTAATAGATAAGTGATAAAGAACATTATATCATTGCGTTAAAACCGAATGAAAGGTTTAATCTAGATCTTACACGGATTCTGATGACAAAAACGCTGAAAAATCTTGGATTCAAATGTTACCTAGTGCCACTCATATGTATAACATAACTGTACATTCGTCGAGCGGAGAATACCTTTTGAGATGTATAGAGGCATTCCTGGTTTAACACTTGCACTTAATGATGGTTGTATTTTTCTATAATTTGACATAGATTTGGAGAATGATATTTGCGAGGAGACAGTAATCACTGATGTCGTTTTGTTTAAGAAATTTCTGAGCTCAATTATCTTTCCTCTCAGTCCATTTATGTTGAGTTGAATGATGGAAAGAGATTTCGCTGTTCCCGGATTAGGTTTGATGTCTCCAGAGATATTAAGAGCGGTATTAACAGGTCATATGAGTAATAAAGAGAGAGCCGTCCAAGAAGGACATTCTTCTTGGATTGGGGTGAGCAAATTATCCATTTTACTGTGTGACTAATTCCACAGTTGACGCCACCAGAAACGGCGAGCCACATGACGCGCGTTAAAATCATTAAAGGTGCCAACTCTAGGTATTCTTACGAAACTTCCGACGTTCACTAAACGTGTCCTCTTTTTTAATTTTTATAATTTTATAAGTAAATATTTTATTTTTAAATTTCCCAATTAGTCTCGTTGTGTGAATGCCAGTTTACAGACAACCTGTAGGTCAATCTGGGCCAAGTTGTTTCGATAAAATGAAATATGGGTTTGGAGTCGGTTGCTTAGTTGGGTGCGGTTCGGGAATATTATTTGGCTCCTTTTCTGCATTCAGGTTATATTCTACCTGACATTAGACTTGGATTGCGTGGAAGGGAGTTCATCGGAATGGTTGGGAAGTCTATGTTTCAGGCAGGAGGAACATTCGGACTTTTTATGTCGATTGGTACCGGAATTCGGTGTTGACTTTTAAATTTACCGTTTTCTCTCGCTATTTAACGATAATAAAATTGTTTACAACCTAAATATTGAAGTACCAGGACGAGATTACAACTCAGGACCTTCCATCTTACGACGACTATTAAAAAATACAATTAAGGTTATTGGAGACATTCATAGGTCGTAATATACCAATCAAAATGAGATACAGAGGTTGAAATGAAAATTAAAGAGACATAAGTTGCATTGATTGAAGTGGTCAAAATGACAGGTAAACATATTGTAATGGGGTATACAGAAATTGATGAGTCAATAGGAAAATATTAAATATGAAAATAATCATCTCGGCCTTAAGGACAGAGGAAGATCCTAAGGGCAGCCAAAATCTAGACAACCCTCTGATGAAACACTCTCAAGATATATCGCGACGAACAAAAGTACGAGAGGATACCTTGTCCAATGAGGTGGTATACATGAGAGAACTTTCCCTGATTCGGCTGCTTCATTGGCGGTTTGGGATCTCTCTGTTAGTTGGAAACTTTCTCCTTTTCCTTTAACCCAGTGATCCTGTGGTAATAAAATAAATCTCTCCTTAATTGAGAGGATTCTGTTTTTAATAATCACGATTCTTAAGGATTGAGCTTTCTGTCATGTAATGTAAATTTGAGAATAAATCAGGTTCATGTTATTCCTCAAGTGAATACAGTGATGTGTCACCTGAGTATAATAATGTTGATAAAAACGAGGAAATTGGTTGAATTTTGCACTCAGGTGAGGTCCGACACAAAATTAAATGAGAAATTAAAGACCAGTAAAGATGAAATGTATAAAAGAATAGCAGTTTTGCACATGAAAATCTGTGATCTTCCTTTCCTGATGTACTGGTTGAAGAAGGATCTCGTGAGGAGTCTAGGTCTTTTGAGGTAAGACTCCCTCGTACTTAACTTAAATGGTTACCATGGTGACGTGCATAGTCGACCTAATTTTCTGTATTAAATACCTATCAATTTAAATAATAGATTAATGTCGCTTGGGTACAATAATTGGGAGTAGAGTAACTACATTCGCTTTACTCGTCCACTGACAAAATATATTATTTAACTTCAACATCTCCCTCGGACAGCATTAGTTGACTCCCTCGGATCTCTGGCTATCTTAGATATCTTTGTTGACTAATATTGGACCTTATCTATCTTTGACAAGTGCTTAAACCAATAATGATAACCTGCACAATCAATACAGCGAGAAAAAGTGGGGTACAAACTTTATTAAAAGATCCCTACTCTTATAATACTTCACACAACCCCTTCTACCTCCCAATCAATTACTTAGTTCTAAATGATCTCTACTTAAATATCTATATTAAGTCAATTGAGGATCTTTCTTAGAACAAACAGATCTTTCTCTTCCTAAAACTCAAGATCTATATTGCCACTCCCATTGAGGTCTCGTAAGAGTAGATTAATGATACAACTCCGCAGTTGTAGGGAATTTGATCAGTAAACATAAAAGTTAAACAGCACATTTTAAAATTAACTATCAAATTTATATTTATTGTCTTTCAAATATACTAAAATATCGTAATTACCTTATGACTTGGGCTCATAAAGGCATATAATCCAGCAGAGATGGTAATAACAAAAATGCAATAATATGCAAGTAATGAAACTACCAATAATTAAACAACTACTTTATAGTGGAGGTGAAAATAGCTGTACAAATGTGTAAAAATATCGAGGAAATATTGAGGATCATGGCAGTGGTATAGCACAGAAGGAATGACCATATAAATGATAGCATGAATGTTGAATAAGCAACTAAAACGCCAGCTAGACAGAACATTTAAAAAGTAACTGATTTTTGGTGTGAATTCTATTATGAGTAATTTGTGGTACAAAAACAGTTGCAGGGATGTCAGTAAAAACCCAAATGTCCTGAAGAATGCGAGAAAGTCAACAAAATCTTAATTTTAAATTAATTTTATTTTTTAGCTTGGTTAACCACTTGAATATCCATACAATAAAATATCCCCGGGTGGCATAGTGGTTGGAGTCGGGCTTAAGTGACTTAGGTTACGGGTTCGAATCTCGATGCTGTTCACCTGGTGGAAGGTTCCACGCATACGATGCTAAAAGGGATTGACGATTGACGCCGTCATCAGTGGAGCTGGATTGTCTAGAAAGGACCCACACTCAAGAAAAATAAAAAGAAGTGAAGATCATTCCTTGGTTCGATTAGTTAAAATTAACTGTTCTTTACTTAAATAAAGTGTGTGTCCTGCCTATGCGGAGCTATAAATATTATGGCTCTCGTGAAAAGGCTGTTAAAAAATAAATAAAATATCCCCATCGACAATGCAACTGGATCCTTCAATTATCAATATCACACATATAAAGTGAACAGGCCTATAACTGACTTTTATCATAGCAATTGAAACCACAAAGACAGTTACAATTATAAAGGGAATATATCAACTAATTTTACAAATTCACATTTACCTGGATATTTGTGATATTAGCTGTTTGATATGATTGACCACTGAACGTTCCCTTCGACGTCAGTAAATGAGACGGCAACCAAAACTAACAACAAGTTCTCAAATAAATAAAAAAATGCCCTTTCAATTGAGGCTGAGTTTCCGCAAAAATTTCCAAGTTATGAGTAAATTTCTGGCGAAAGATTTTTATTTGAGAAATCAAGAATACTTAGTATCAAAGATTTCTGAAGCTTTTTTGATATATAATTTTTTTATATTGCACCGATCTGATGAAAATAAGATTTTCAATTGAATAATCGATTATTTCGGTATTAAATTACAATTAAAATTATACCAAGGGTAACCAAACTAACTAACTCCTTGATCCTGACTCGTTCCAGCGCTCCAGAACTTGTCTCCAGGTAACGACATTGTCCCCCGGGAAAAGAGTAGTGGATCCTCTTGATGTTGATCAGGCATTGGGCGTCTCCTTAGTAAGGTGGAGCCAATGACGCCATCAAAGGGAGGGAAAATAATTTTTGACATACTAGCCACATAGCACCACATGGCCATTTCATTGTTTTTTTTCAATTAACACCAAATAGTTTGAACTGATTTCGGTTAAACTTGAAAACAACGTGGGAATATTAACTTTGGCCTAAAATAATTAAAAATCGAAACATTTCTGATTAAAACTCTATCTCCTTCAAATTCAGAGAAACTTTAATAATTTCTGGTAGATTCTGGAAGTAATATTTGGCTGCTTTTAGCCAGCTTCCCTATTTTGCTGCAACAACTTCGGGTAGATTTCCTATTTGTGAGAACATTTCCCAGCGTCTTTTGTTCTTCACTGTGGCAGCCTTTAAAGAAGAAATCAGATTATCAACATCTTGAAGTAGGATTTTATTCTTATAATGTTTCTGTTACTTTCATAGCCCAACTTTTTCGACAAATGCCACGTGGTTCAACGTTGGTGTAGTGCTATGTGGCTACATGAATCGAAGATTATTTGTTTGATTCTTCTGTTCCTCCTCTTCTCTTTTGGCTCCAGGGAGCTTGAATTGTCAGCGTTCACCATCTCTGGTGGCGTCAGATATAATCCTAAATTATATCCAAAAAGGACTAAAAAATTGTAATTTATTGAAATTGGTTGCCCTAGTTATCATATATTAATATGTCACAGTCCGTAGCTGTAATGGCGCTGTTGGTGTAACGCTTATAAATAAATTCTAGTGGTTAAGTAAATGCCGTTGGTCTAATGACGGCTGAGTTCTTGCACAAACTCGGAAGAATACTTGCCAGAAAAAAAGGGATCAACGAGAAGGGTTATGGCTGAGACAAAAGATTGGAATGACCATACTCCGAGGGAACTTGTTTAGGATCCACGTAGCCGGCTTCCTCAGCTAACATTTGTTTCTTTGTTGAATAATTGTCTTTTATGAAGAAATAACCGCTTTGAAACTCCTTGCTAATCAACAAAAGGCGATATGGATACAATGTCTAAATACAGATGACAAAAATAGAAACAGCGGCTACAAAAGGAAAGAACAGTCATCAAAAAGAAAATAAGAAAAGCTGCACGTCGGAAGAACGAAACAATAACAAAAATAGAGAAAATCAAAGGCCTTAAAGACAATGCAAAGTTTTATGAAGCTGTCGGACAAATCAGAAAACTACCAAGGAAAACACTGACTTTACGAAATGAAGTAGGAAAACATATTGCTAACCAACAAGAAATTGCAGAACTTATAGCGGATTAAATAATGTTTGGCAAATATGACATCTAGCATTTTCAAGAAGAATGAAGTCGAGTCTGTATTATTAATTTTTTGTAACTAATTAAAGATATCTCTCATCACCCATGCATTCTTTATACACAACCTATTTGTATTATTTAAATTAGTACTCCATAATCCTCAGTTCTTATAATTTAAGTTAAACTTTCCAACAACCAACGGTTTTAACTTTTCACCTTTAATACTATAGAAGGACTAATATTTTTACAGATTTTTAACAAAAATAATATTCATCTTTAGTTAAAAATGATTTATTTCATTCAATTTTGTGAGAACTGTCCTTCTTTTATACATTATTAAGTTTTCTGTAGAAATCACCATTAAATTTGATTATTTGTTCGAATTTGACAAAAAACATATTGCTTATGTGACTATAACTTTTGTTTTTTTAATCATTTTTCACTGAATGTACTCAAAGTAGGTTTCTTCCAGTTCCCCCAGTGGAATAAAACGTATCCTTTCTCAGCAACATCTCCTTAACTATCTGCCATTGGATGAACCCTTCTACTTGAGTAGAAAAGAGGGGGATCCTTTTGGGCAAGATATTAGGCGTCTCTTGAGTTAAGTGGATCCAATGACCCTTTTAGGAATTGCAGAAAACAAAGAGTATATAGGAATCCTTTATTATTTATCAAACGTTTATCAAATTATATTTAAGTGCAATTTATTGCCATTAATGTGAGACCGGCCTCAAAAATATAATTTTATGAGAAAAATTAATTGTATTAATTATTAATAAACCTAGTTTTACTAATAAACCTAACGAATATTAGTTAACTATAAATATAATAATAATATACGTCTTCGTTTGTGTCACTGATTAGTTCGATGCTTTCGTTAATCGCATTAAAAAGAGATTCATCAACCTAAAGTAGTTATAATATGATAACTATGGTTTCTGTTATTTTATCAAGTTTCCCGAAAGAAAACTCAGACTACAATAACTCCATAGAATACATTTGTAGAGCTGACGTTTAGTAAACTGTAGGGAATATCTAAGTGATCGTGGGTAGCATCTGTGTAACACTGATTGACCAATTCATAAGCTGATGTTGCAGTGAGTCTGTCATTGGGATTTTCCCGAAGTAATTTGTGAATCAAACGCTAAAATAATAGAAAATGATCACCTTAGGTCCAACCTTACTAAAATCAAAAGATTCATTGATTTGCCCATACGGATTGTCTGCAAACGGGCACTTTCCCACAAACCTTTAATACATGAATTCAGTAAACATTTGGTGACTTATAACTCCAAGTGACCAAAGATCGCAACTAGACTGAGCACGTGATCCTCTGATTATTTCGGGAGCTAAGTTCTTCAAAGATCATACCACATGTGTGAGGGTATGAATTGACAAGAGACTGAAGAAGAAGTGGTTCGTTAACATATTTTAAATAAAATCCGTCTATTGAATTAGCAAAGGACCTACCTAAGAGTAGGAAGTTATTTTTATCAAAATAGATAAAGTCAGTCTTAAATTACCACCAATTCTGATACCGTCAAGCATCCGTGGACAAGGTCGTTACTATGGAGGAACTAACCACTAAACTAAACAAATACATTCAAAGCCGAACAAATTTGCATTATCCACGTGCATATCAACTTTTCTGAATAAACCTGAATATTCATAATTCTGAGTGATTTTACTTTACAAACCTTTCTTCGAATGTAATACTTTGGAATGTCTCCAAAACACAATAAATACTATTTTGACTTTCCAATAGGTCAAACAGGCGAACCTTAACTATTTATGGAAATCACCAGATTTCTGTGATTTATAAATTTTAGAAAGCCAATTTCAGTCTGCTTTCTTTTAATCTGCGATAAATTGCAATCTGATACTTTGTCGTTTTTACTTTTATCGATAATTCTAACTTGTAAATTTGAGAATTGTAAGCGATTGCATCTGAACTTATCAGAGAAAAAATCCCCACTAAACCATATTGATTTAAGTAAAACCACATAACTTGTGAGTCGATATCATAATGGTCACAAATATAATCAATTCTATCACTGTCCACACAATTAAACATTTATTAACTAAGCAACATTATTTTAATTTTTGTTATTCCAATAAAACTTTAATTAAACAGTCCAATTAGTTATAATTGAGCATTCTTACGTCTACTAACCGGATGGCGCTGTGTAATAATTGGTTCCAGGTTAGAATTTCACATTTCTCCATTCGTCTAGAGTTCCATGCATCTACTATGTTTCTGAGTTGACGAGTGATTCCGTCAACAGTGCTTCATTACTGTGGATTGTCTTTTGAGAATCACAAAAAAACGACAAGTCAAGAACATCTTTGATTAATTGACTGTTCTTACTTAATAAAATATGAGTTCTACTGAGGTTTAAGTATGGAAACATTACTACTCCTTCGTGGCTGTTTATTATTATTCAAACCATCCCACTTCTAGACTGTTTTATTGCTATCGACGACGGCACGTGGAAGGAAGGTGATTTTAGTCCTATAAAACTATTATGACTGGGAAAATGTATATTCATTAGAGACTAATATAAACGATGGAACAGAAATTAAACCAGATTAGTTAACAAGTCCTCACTGTAAAATCCTTTCAATCGGACGGAGATAGAAACAAACTAAGAAATAGAAAACAAACGATCCTAATTTACACAAAATAAATATCGATACTCAAAAACACTAACAACATATAGAAAAAGTTGTATTCATCAAGTATTCCATGACTTTTATATTTTGACAAATTGACGGAGATGTAGGTTGGAAGGTTTAGGTGTCTGCTCTATTATACTAAACACCTCCATCTCCACATGTCCGTAGCCTCTCGTTCCCTTTTTTGTTAGATTAGCAAAATATTCAGAAGCTATATAACTAAGTAAGTGTTGGATGCACAAAATTTAAAAATTATAATGCTCCTCGAACTAAAAAATCTGTCTGAAGTTAGTTTCGTAATTTTTTTTCGACACAGTTATGAATGGACAGGGTTATTAAGGTCCGAAGTAGGAATTGGATTTACTTAATGATTGAGTTGAAACAAAAACTCAAGCATAAAAATATCAAAAATGTAAATTGAAAAAATTAGTTTCCATAGCAATTAGTTAAATGGAACAATCTGTTACTTCAAAAATAACAATATTGATAAATACATGCGATAAGATTGTATTTGTTTAAATTACGTAGGTGGGAACCAAATCAGCACACTTTAACCTTCTCTTGAAAAGTGAATATTGTGGGAAAATAATAAACGAATCAACTAAGATAGCTTGCACTGGGGAAAGAGTCACCTGCGACTATTCTATTTTATTTTCTGCAAACATTAACGACATTCAAACAGCAAACGAATTGGCAAATAACCCCATCGTCGGTAATTATTCTGTTTCACAAAGTATACGCCTATGAGATTCTTCCGAAAGAGAAAAAACAAAAAGAAGAAAAAATGAATATGCTTGGTTATTTCGTGGTAGAGCTTTTGAGTGTAATAGAAGGTAGTTATAATGATTTACTTAGGCAACCACTTCACGGACCAAGCAAATCTGATTCCCAATGAGCTTGTCTACTCCGATGAGCTCATCAAGACAGCCTACAATGTGCTGACTTATTTTATTGTAGTCGACGTTTGAGTATGAAATCAATTGTACGGAAAAACTTTTCACGGAGAAACTTTTAAATTCCTGGTCGAGACTATCGTTTACCATTGGGTCACTTTATGGACTTCCTGAAGCAATAAATATTCCTGGAAACACATTTGTTGCCTCATTTCTCCTTCCGATTGACGACAAGGGTTCCCAAAAGGAAGAGATTGGTGTGTACTTTGACGGACACATCAAACAAAGCTCAGAGAGACACTGTTATACTAAAAGATACCCTAAACTATCAACTCTATCCAAACAACTATATTATAAAGAAAAGTAGACAAATATTTAGTTTCATAGATTCGAGAGAAGTGACTCAAATTTCTCCATAGCCGAGATGAAGGATGTTCCACATGGGAAGGAAAGATTCATTTTACAAAAGGAAAGTCCCCGAGTGATGTGGAATACAAGAATATATTTTTACATCGACCAGGATGCAACCACACAGTATAAAATGTTGTCTTGTATTCAGACTTGTACGATACATTACGAAAAATCGTTTTCTTCCCTTAGAAATATGTGTAATTTCATCACATCAGAGTGTAAAGGGGAAAAAGGTAAAATTAATTGTTGAGAAAGGCTGAAGAGGACTTTCAGGTGGCCCATCATGGAATATCCTATGTAAACCTATGGCCTTTACTCTATCCCGGGGAAAAGGACTTTAGTGGAGCATTTTTAGTAAAACCATTCGATGAAGACGAATTTAGTTCTTATGTATGACCTATCAAAAGTATTTCAGGGTGGAAAGCGACGACTACTTACTGATGAATTCGTGAATACCACATATTCAACCTACATGGCGCCAGGACAACACAAGTCAAAGAAGGATGACAAAAAGGAAGCTAAAAAGATGGTAAAACAATGTCTGATTTTACTAGGCCTCAAAGGCCGTAATCTCCCCATATGATAAAAATGACACTACCACGTGGGAAGAAAGAAAAAGCTTTATAATCGTAGAATGCATAATTGACAAGCCCATGGTGGTTAAAAGAACTCGAGATGATTTGGCTGAAAGGTTATATAATGTCCATTCTGAAATAGTGTTTACAAACATGTCGTTGAGAAGAGGCCCAAGCCCTCACAGGAGACATTAGCAGAAAAGGTTTTATGCTAATAAACTTTAAAGGCCGTGAACAACTTCAGGGATGTCATTTCTGAGGTCTCTGATTCGATTTTGTCAGAGTTGAACGAAATGATTGGATCGGATCAAGATTTTACACAAGAAAAAATGGTTTAACAAAAATAACTTTTAATTAAAGGGAGACAAAAATGATGTGTAAATTAAATTCGTCAGATATTTACTACGAAATCAAGGAGAAGGTGAAATTTGCGATTATAAACATTGTGAGAGAGAAATGCATGAAAAAATCCAAAATTGTAAATGAAAACGAATTAAATGTGAAATATTAAATTTAGTTAAGAATTTTCTATCCGATTTGTACGTATTTTTGATGGACCAAATACACATTGCCTTAAATAAGAAAGTTTCGTCAGTTAATGTTGTCTCTGAACCAAAACCCTATCTTAGCATAGAACAGCTAGAATTTTTCACCGACGAGGCCATTTCACTAAAAAGACTTGAATTAGCCTCAGAATATCTCCGACAGATTTTATCACGTCTTACAGCATCCGCAAGTCACTGGTTGAGGCTTGCAAGTGTTTCGTTAAGAAAGGAAGACTTCGAGGGGGCATTGTACTATTCGGAAGAGTCCCTCTTTCATGATCACACAAATTATGACGGACAAATATTTTCTGCAATTTTATCAGCACTTTTGGGCAACTACAATAGAGCTGAAGAGATTATGGAATACAACGTAGAATTGAATCCAGAAAACAACATTTCCTTAATTATTATCGGTTCCATTGTATGCGAAATTCATTAGGTCTTGTATACGAACAGAATGGGAACGACCTAAAGGCTGAGATGGCCTTCCGTCACGCCTTGAGGAACGCTAACAAACAAAAGTGTTGTGAAAGTTTATTTAAACTGATTATTAGTTTCGCAAGATTCATCTAGTAAAAAGTCGAGTCATGATAGCATAAGGATGGAACAAAGTGAAGAACTAGATTTGTCGAATAATCAGGGGTTCCTGTTTGCTGCTGAGTACTTGTTCTCGTTGAATCTGATTTTAGTATTTTTGTTTAAAGTAGGTTAGTATGCAGAAAAATCGATGTCAAAAATATTTGGTGAGAAATCAATTGCATATAATATTTTATTTTGCCGAATCACTTTATTCAGACAAAATTACGATGAGTTCGACAAACTTGTGAGAGATTGGCTTGTTGACTTGTTCGAAGAACCTGACATTTGGGCATTGATTGGTCACAGCTACTGTGAAAGAGGGAGGAATGAAGAAGCCGTAGAAGCCTATAACCGATATATTGATATGATGGGGGAAAAGAAAGACCAACATGCAGTACTATTAAGATTGGGGGAGATTTATTTGGCTGAGGGTAAGTTCACTGAGGCAAAATATAATTATAAACTAGCAACACAAGAGAATCCAACACATATAACATGGCTTGGTTTGGGAATTAGCTGTTATAGAGTTTGGATTACGTTAATTTAACAGATTGGAGAATTAGAGGAAGCTGAGATGGCACTTTGTGAAGCAAACTGTTTAAACAGTCTTGACTTTATGGTGTGGAGTTACCTTTGTTTGATTTGTCTCGGAATGGAGAGGAGATTGGAGGCTGAACAGACCTTCAAATATGCTATAAGGGTTTTTTATTTATTTATTTTAGTTGGGATTGGGGGAACATGAAAAACTACACAATGAAGTGACGGAAATGCAAGAAAAGGTTGGTTTTGGAAATCCACAATTTAATTTTTGACTCAACAGTTTACTAATACTTTTAATTTAAAATAAATCGAGTTGACTTGTAAAGCTTATTAAATTCAATATTTTGTGTTTGAAAAAAACGATTACAGAAATGCAGAAATTATAATCAACTCAAGGATGGCATTACTTATGGATTTGTTGTGAATATTGGTACATCCGTCAGTCATTCTATTTTCACATCCATTTATGTTAATCCTGATAATTAAGTGTAACGAGTGTCGGCTGAGTGCCCTGGTTCCTAGTTCGAATTCCACGGCTTCAAATTTCGTTCGAGCACGCATTTAGAATCTTTGGCTTGACGAGTGACGCCGTCATCAGTGAACATTTCACTGCGGAATCGGATTGTCTATAAAGGACATACACCCAACTCATTGGTTCTTCCTCTACGATAAGTTATAATTTTCTGTACTTAAAGTGTGAGTCATGTCTGAGTAGATATAGATACTATGACTCTGCATAAAAGTGCATTTTTTAAAATCAATTGGAATATAATTTAGTTTTGCGAATTCGTGAAAATCGTTAATCTTATCAATAATTTATCTTGGAATGTGGCAAATCCAAGAAAATTCCATTGGATGGGAAAAGAGAAGAAATAGATGTTGTCATATATGAGAATTAATAAATAAAATATCTAGTGAGGTGTGTATATTAATTTATTAAACAATAAACAAAAAAATCATTTACATCAATGTTCAATGGCTTTGCTGTCAGAAAAGTATTACCTATTTAACCTTGAAAAGAACGTTCACAGCGAACAGCGTTCACAGCGAACAGGCACCTGCCATCGATTAAAACCCGTGTGCTCGAATTCTTAAGGGCTGTCAACAGAACACATTTATCGCTAACAGTCGATCAAATCTATGATAAAATAATAGAGAAAAAAGTGAGTATAACTTAATAAAGTGAACGCTTGGATCAGCTGTCACCTCTAGTAACGCCTTTGAATATACGAATAGAATGAGTTGATCACATAGGACGACTCATTAAAACGATGACATGGGATTGGTGGATGATTCTAACTTAATATGAATTATTGATTGAATTATTAATTAAAATTGTTGACATTTTTATTGAATTATTAACTGGATAAACCCCAGAGATTAGTGTGATCTGAACACTTAGGTATGGAATATTGATTCCTTATACCTACAAATTTAAAAATGAGTATTAAAGTATAGGAAACTTGCTTTAATAAACTGAATGAAACAATTGCACAAAGGTTTGACTTGATGTTCATATCATCTCAGTACATTTGCTTACATATTGTCCTATTTAGTTTTCTCACGTTAATATCATTAGACTGTCTCATTTATTTGGTTGTAGCCATCAAAAACGAGTAAAGAAATGTTCTTTTAAAATTTCCTTAGTGAAGCCTTAAGTATTTAGGAGCCAAGTGCCATCGTTGTTAGGAAAAATGAGTAGAACAGCCGAGAAGGATGATGCATTTCCATACAAATCGTAGAGGCAGTCTCAAAAACCGTGTGTATTAATATAAATCTCCTAATAAAACCCCACCAAAAAGACAAGTAACCAAAATATATTAATAATCAATCCAATTTTTTATACTCATCAAGACTAAATCCTCCAGGTCCATGAGCCACCAGAATGAGGAACCCTCCTAGTCCTGTCATACTCTGAAAGAACTCAAAGGCGTAATATTCAGACAATGAAGATTTGAGTCCAGGCATCCAGAAAGGATAAGCAAAGAACATATTCAAAAACACAACAACCGACAGAATGGAGGAAGCCAATTTAGCTCTATATCCAACAATAACCATAATAGATGGAATAAAGCAGAGGGAGGTCATAATTGCCTTATGTTAAAACCACCACCATACATAGCTGTAGAAATTTCTAAAGTCAATCAAACTGATCATAATGAACACCACAAAGACTCGTCCTGCTACCTTAAAGTATTCCTTTGGCTTGTTGTTTGAATGAAGTTCAGGGAGACCAGCCACATTGTGACGAACCTCAACAAATGACTCAGCAAACAGGAGAAAAGTTACCCGCAAAGGGAAATGGTCTTAAACAGTGAAAACATCCTCATAAGGTACACCACGTGCTATAATAGTAATAAACCCCAACCTGATATAAAATGTTGAATGTGAAGATCCCACACGCCAGGTGGATCCTCTTCCTAGTGAGGATCATCACTGTTGGCACAATTTGAGTGGCAAAATTGATGAGGATAATGATCCCAGCAGAAAACGCGCCGATTCTCCAGATGTACATAAAGTATCTCTTTTGATCGGAGTATTTGAAAATCATCCTAAGTGAATCCTCCACGAAGGTAGCCAAAAGTAGAATCCTAGCGAGCGTGGGGATGACTTTTCGGAATCTTCTTAGTACCTAATGTAAAACTGGTGTAATATACATTGTCTATTGCATCCTCGTAGTTATTTATTAGCGAATGTATGTCCCACATGATCAAAACACGTAATTTTAAATATTTGGTTTTGTGATTTTATCTGATTATTTTAATTTACTGAATATATATTATCAACTTATATTTTAATACTCACATCCGTTAATAATACGTCATTCTCCTCCCTTTTATCTTTTCCTTTTCAACCTATTTCTACATGACTTACCTACTACCTATGACCAGGACACTATGTTTTTATCCCATGCGGACGACCTAATTATCGCTGCAAGAGATAAATCATATTCCGTGCTGTAGCAACTGTTCAGACACACCTAAACCGAATTTGTGACTGGCTATCTGTAAATATGTTATGTATATTAGCATCCAAGTCTCAGTTCACATTATTCACTACGGACAGAAGGTTTAAAGGTAATATTGAGATATCCCTCGGAAACACTCCCATCCCTTCTACGCGGACACAGAAGATCTTTGGTGTAGTTTTCGACTCTCTGTTGACGTTCTAGAATCACGTGGAGGAGGTGCTCGCCAAGGGTCTTTGGAAATGGAACATTCTGAATGCGATGACAAAGAAGAGCCCTTTCCCCCGGCTGATTGCACCAGCAAGGTCTATCAACAAGTAATCACATCGACCATTAAATATGCCTGCGATTTCCCTTTCGAGAGTGGACCATTTGAACTCCCTCAGGCTGAAAATTATGCACCACACGGACATCCCCATTGGCGGCCTCGTTTCTGATGAAGCAACGTTGAAGAATGGCCAAGGTTTCTTACGTTTCTGCAAGGAACTGGGAAACCCATTCAAGGAAAAGGTGGCCCATGCAGAGGAATTATCGACGGTAATAAAAAAGTGCACGCCGATTGAATTCCTTTGCAGAAGGAAGAGAAGGCGCTTCCGGAATGCGGTTGGGTCATCAGAAGACCAAATGAAGAGAGTTCGGATGTTTTTGGAGGCTGGAATCACCTAATTAGTTAGTTTTGATCTATCTATCCTGGTGGTCTTGGGGTTAAATAAATTAAAAATTAAATTTGTCTTTACAACTTCTCCCCCCTGCCAAGTAACTTTTTATTAGTTTGCCTGGTAGGGGCTATGGGACAATCGCCAAGCTTACGTTCCAAGTTCTTTCTATTGATCCTCTGCGGAGACTTTGGGCAAAACCCTGGACCCCCTTCCAATTTTTGAAGGCTTAAAATCCAACGAACGTCCATCATTGGTAGTTACTTGAAGGGATCGGGGGTAGATAAATAAATAATAGCGACATGATCGTATCATAATTCAATAAAATTACAAGTGGGCTAATGCTGCGTAATACAATTAAAAATATTATTAGAGGCCTTTGTAAATTGTTCCTACACATGTTTCGAGAAAGTTAGTTGGTTGAAAATGACTCCATGTATTTTGGGATGTTTCGTAACGGGGAGTGTTCGTCCATGAATTATTAAAATTTGTTGAAAATTTAGCTGATGACGGTTTGACGTGAATATAGATTTCGATGGAGAGAGGGATAGGTGATTTGCTCTAAGTCACTCTTAGAGAGTGTTTAAGTGATTCTGAATTTCCTTCGTCAACGTTTTTGTCTTTAGACGCGATAATTAGGTCATCCGCATTTGATAGAAGTGTCTTAGAATCGATTGGAATATCGTTTAGGTACAAGTTTAATAAGGTAGGAGAAAGAACTAGGAACTCCGTTAGGAGATTAAACTCAAGAATATAAATTTATGGTGTTGTACAAGATAGACGGTTGTTAAAAATTCTATCCACAATATGAGACTTGAAATGGATGTTAATCACTATTCTCTGAATGGGATAATTTCATGAGGTTTGATTATTTTTCAAGACGATCAATTTTTCCAAATCACCTTATATGAAGTGACGGTATCGGAGATAACACCACCGCAAAAGAATGCAGAATTGAAACGTTAGGAATTATCAGCAGTCTTAGTGGCGAGTATGACAGCGATGAACCCCATAGTCTCCCACAGTTTTCATGAAACACGTGAACAGACTAATAAATCATTATGTCGCAATCAACCACTTCCTACATGCGAAGCAATTCAGAATAAAAAAAATTATTCTATTCCCTACATGCGAAACAATAAAGAGTAAAAATTGTGCCATGACTCTTTAATCTTCATGATGTGGACAGGCCATTATTTAATTACACCTCACCACTGTATTGTGTCTCTGCTATACATCATAAACACTTAGGTTTTCAAGTAAAAGCTACCTTTCACGATTCACTTGGTTTGCCAATTTATCACAGATTTATTCAATGAGAAAACTCACTAACTGACTCCAGAATTAATCAACATACAGAAGGCGTTCGTCTTTGTTGCTGCCGTTGACATCTATTTTGGTGATCAGCCCACTTTATTAAGTACATCGTTAAATGCACTCTACCGTTGCCCATAAGCACATGAATACTTATGGTTCCCTTATGCCGTGGTATTTAATATCCGTTCAACCAGTTTCTTTATGTAACTTTCCTCCTCACACGTCTCCGCAGTCAATCGAGGTCGTCCATGGAATAGACATTATTATGTGTTAACCAAAAACCATAAAATAATCGAAAATGTCAAAATCCAAAGTTCATAGACTTATTATTAGCCCAGTCAATACTAATTATATAAATTGGCGACAATCCGATAAACTTGTAAGTAATGTTCCTTTTTCTGTCGGTTTTAATCAAAATGGAATTGACATATCTATCAGTGATAATTCCAAAAAACATCTTCATATTTGATCACTCGGTGACGTTCCCCACATCACCTCATAACTCATCAGAACAAACTTTTGTCATAACAGATGGCAGCCTCGACAGAGTAATGACGAAGGCTAGGCAAGTGGATGTCTTTGTGGAGAAATATAATCTTCCCATTACAGCATTTTATGCAGGAGGTCCCCTCGCTCTCAGACTATTCACGTCTTCACTAAACAAATCCGTAAAAATAATATGTGATCTCCGAGAGGATCCTTTTGTTCCTATATTCGATGTATTCCATGAGTTTGCTAATTGTTGTAGGACGAACGGTTACGGATAATTAATCCCCAGACAAAACACATTTTAGCAGGAGTAAAGTACTTTTTGGGAGACTATAATTCTATGCAAGTCTTTTTGATTATCGATGACGAGGAGGATCAGTTTGTGTTTGGGTTGGCGGACTACCATAGACGGAATAACATTTACTTGCAGATTATTCGACTAAAAACCAGTTTAGAGAACTACGATGAACTCGACTTGAATATTATTGTTGAGAGTTCGAAGCCAGTCGTCGTTTTATATGTCAGGGATCAGTTTATCTTCGATATCCTCTTCTACATAAAGAACATGTATAACCACCAAAATATTATACTGATTTCTGCCAAAGGAAATTTTACTACACAAGAAAAGTCATCTTACCAGAATGTCCTCTCCCTTGATTACCTCAAAGAGTCACCACCTCCTAATATAATATTTCACCAAATCTCTAGTGTAAAGTATATATATTTTATATTTCAGTATTACAAAGTCCTTGCATGAGTATTCTCAACAAACATTATTGGGGATATTCTTTTACCGTCTAATATTCAAACAGGTGGAGTCTCAATTATACGGGACAGTAACCACATCCCCAATTCCCTACGTTTCCGGACAAAACGTGACGGTTTACAGAATGTTAGAAAGTTCATTGCCTTTCCGAGTCGTGGTGAGGGTTGACGAGCCCTTTGTGATGGTTACTGATTTATCAGATATTAAATTCTGTCATGCTGGGTTTGTCTGTCTTCAAATAATCGGTAATTCATCAGTAGATAGTTCATTTAATGACTTTACGACTGACAAAATGCTTGTTGGAAAATTATACAAAATTTATTGTTGTCACGGAATGTTGATTCAAATTCTTATTGAAATAATTCAGCAAAATCAAATGACGTAAATATTCAGTTTATCATAGAAATGTCCAAGTTTACTTTCTGAGTGACCCCAGTTACGGAGTTTTAATAAACGGTCGATGGAACGGTTTGATTGGCGAACTTGTTGATGACAGAGCAGACTTGGCTGTCGCTTCTCTAACCATTTCCACAGAAAGACTACAAGTTGACCGTTTTCTCACTTTAGTACGTTGACTTTATTTCAATTGGAATCAGCACTGTTGATTCTCTAATTTCCGCGAACAAAGGACACATCCCTTCCTTGGGGGTAGTCTTCTTCCCTTTCAAAATTGACGTATGGGTGATCATAATATCATTTATCTTCATCCTCATTTTTACAACAGCTGCCTTTGAGTGGATGAGTCCATTTGGACGAGGTTACAACAGTACTAAGAGGATATATGCGATCGGTACCTCATTTTATAATTAAAGGTTCTGCTTTCACTACTATTATATCCGTATTGACTATGAATTCCCTCACATCAAAAAGTCCAAAGTCTGTATCTGCAAGATTTCTTCAAACGTTTTGGGCCTTTTCCGCATTTATTATAATGGCCTACTACACAGCACTCCTAACGGCCATTATGGCTGCCGACAACCACTCAGAAACTGATATTGACAAAATATTTGTTTTACCTGTATAATATATTAGAAAAACCCTTCAGTGAAGATTGGAGTACTCAAGGGGTCATCTCTGTCCGCCACCTTTGTGAACAACCAATTTGTGGAATATGAAAGCAATGTTGAAGGATTCGGCAATCTCAGGAAAGACTTATTTTTATTTATAGAAATGGACTAATCGATTATATTCTGAACGAAGAAATATACACAAAGATTCCGAAAATCAATTCTCGCTGTGATTTGATTATCAACGGGAGAATGTCAAAGACACGATACGGATTTGGGATTCCACGTGATTCAAATTACCATGTTGACATTTGGTGAAATTTCAGGAAAAAATCAAAGAAGTAATGGATAGACTATGGCGAACGAACGCAGTGATTGCACTGATGGAGAAATACTTTGTTGATGAGCACTGTGAGATTGACTTTTCTATCAGAGTCACGGAAATATCCCCACGTCATCATTTTGGAAGTTTTATTTTGTTGGGAGGATCTTTAATTTTCTGTTCTTTGATCTTTGCGGTGGAAATATTCTTTCACAAGTATTTCATACTGTTGATCCGTAATCTCCCTTCGGGGAGCATATGGAAGAGTAGGAGAATGCACTTTGCCAGTCAAGTAGCTATATCTTTTAAGTAACAGAAAATTTATGATCTGGTAATGTCGGAACCTGAAACTCCGGTTTTTTACAGAAATTACGTGGGATATTTCAGAGTTATAGGAAAAGCCTTATTGTTCATCAGAAGGATTGATAGATTGGTAAATATTAAGATAATCTCTAGAGAAGGGAAACTGCTGAGAGACAGTTGAAAACAATGATTTGGCGTAATCCTGACAAATAAAATATTTATTGCTATTAAATAAAACGTAGTTAAATAGTTTAAATTTTTTATAAATTAAAAACAATTTATTACGTAACAAACCAATCAAAATAATCCAGCTGATAGGCTGTTTCCCCTGATAACTGCCAGAGAAATCCGTTAGAACAACCATTCGGAGTCCCGCGCTCATTGCTAAGTTTGGAAATCACTGACCCAATCGATCTTAGAAAAGAGACAGTCTTTGGGCCCGAAGACTCCACTCGTCTCGACTAAAATGGGTTGAACATGGAATATTGTAAAGCAATTATCGTATTTTTTTATCTTTAAATTCTCGAAAGTCCGAACAGCCTCCCCATCGTTCAACGCGTAACTAGCAAGTCTCGACTGGGAAAAGGTGTCTGTACAGGGCCCATCCTAAATCAAGCATTTCCCTCGAGAGAAGGGGAAGACAGTACTCCATCTGGACTTTTCCTATCTCCATGATTTAGGCACACAGGGAATCTAACCGTTTCAAGAAAGCGCTTCACAACCCCGTTGATTGCTGCATGCCTCAGGAATCGTCCTCTGCTGAAACGGCAAAAGAGCTTTTGCAGTCCACAACAGATCCACAACGGCAGAGATGAGGCGGCACAGGTCGATCCCGAGATGGATAGAAATCCTACTGCGAAGAGCTTCTGTTCCAGAAGGAAACCAATTGACGATGATGGGAACGCTTTCAGCTAAGCACCGCTGTGAGAGGAAGAAACTGCAAAAATGCAAGTCTTCCGTTTCCATAAGGGTCGAATGAGTATTTTTGTATAGAATGCTGGTCCAGTTGTGTATCAAGATGGGTTTCTTTAAAAGACACCGAGCAGCTCTTCAATCCATCAGCAAGACTTCATCTACAAAGAAATAAATTTGTAAGATGCCTCGAGTCTATCAGTAACAAAGCAGAACGAATACTCATCCGATTTTATGGTGACTTGGAACATAAGGAAAATTACTAAGAAAAGCGGTAATTCTATTGGTCATTTATTCAAAGATAACACACGTGGCTACTATCGTAGAATTCATTTCACGAAGGTACAACATTGAAAACATGAAGGACTTGATGTTGAAATTGATGGAAATACAGCATGAATATCTATTAGGAAAAATTGAGAAGAAACCGATTGAAGACACAGAAGTAAATATTTATGAATCCTCTGGATGGCTAGTGCATGGAAATCACTCCTCTATAACCGAGGGAAGACTGTGTCTACATCAAGATCGTAACATGTTTTTTGATAACGGAGAAACTAATTCAGCAAAGAAGACCGTCGATCACCTTGCAACTAGGTGTGGGAGAATGATGAATAGCTCATATCTCTGGCGGTATAATGAAGTGGTCAGATGTTTAAACCTACATCTCTGCCGTCAATATGGAATAATAAAAACTAAGAAACTGAAGACCCATTCAGTACAATCTGTTGTCGCAAATGAATTTTGGTAATCCGTGTAGACACGACGATCAGTACGAATACGGCTGTAGCGAATAACAATTTTCGTTTATGATAAGACAAAAAATACAATTACTTTTGTTGAAATTGGGATCACTTCGTAAAACTGCCTCAAGTAGGTCGAGGTAAAAAAGTTCCACAAGTATGACCTACTGGCAAACGAACCTGAGATTATCCATCGCGTAAAGGTGAAGATAATCCTTGTGGTCATCACCTGGGATGGAATTGTCTCCAGGTGGAAGAGATGGTCAAAGCTTATATACAGACGCTAGTGTTACGGAAGATTTTGAGAATATGTAAGCTGAGGAGAGGATCTTCACTTTTTTTTCTCTTTTTCTTGTGTGTGGGTTCTTTCTAGACAATCCAGTTCCGCAGTGAGTATCCACTGATGACGGCGTCACTCGTCAAACCCTTTTAGCATCCTTCCACTAGGTGAACAGCGAGAATCGAACCAGTAACCTATGCCACTTTAGCCCGACACCTAACCACTATGCCAACCACTATTATTATTATAAGCACTTATCGCTATGTCATAGGACTTGACAAAACATGTGCAACACGAGTTAGCAAATCACTGGTTAGTTTCATCCACTTCCTCCTATTCAAAGCCGCAGTTGGCAACCAGTCAAGATCCTGTCCACTTCCAAGATGCCATCCTATTTCTTTGAGGTCCTCGTCGAGAACGACTGCTAGTGTCGTTTTTGGGCGACCACGGAAACGGGGGGCCTCCAACATGAAGTAATCCTCCATGGCTACGTTCGCGGGGCATCTAGGTCCAGTCGCAGAATATGGCCGAAAAGCCTCCATCGTGTATCCAGAATCTCATTAGAAATTTCTGAGGTCTTCGTCCTCTTATAAAGAAGATTAGATGACATCATCTTATCACTTCTTTCGAACATCAGATGCCGTAGTTGATCTCTATGAAACGCATTAAGCCTCATCAGTTCATTTCTTGAGCAGGTCCAAGTACCAGCGTTATACAGTAGTATGGATTTCACTAGCGAGTTGTATAATCGAGTTTTTGTTATAATGTCAAAACCTTTTTTGTGAGCCAGGTGTTCTTTAATCTAGAGAGGGCAGTTTGTGCTAGGGTTTTCTTTCTCGTAATTTCTTCATGGTCTCCTAGGAGGGAGCCAAGCTTTTTGCACTTGCGCCAGTACTCCTCTGTCCTTGTTTCTTCCCTCTTGAGTTCAGTTACCTCAGTCTTGTCCGGATTTACTGTTAGGAACCATTCGGCTAGTCTTCCAGCACTTCTTCCATCAATCGGGTGAGCGGTATTTTGTCGTTTGAAATAAAGTCTACGTCGTCAGCATACGCAATAATGTTTGTCTTTTCACCCATTATCGGTTTTGAGTCTCGTAAAGCAGCTTAAAGGAATATGACAAAAAGTATAGGTAATAATAAGTCTCCCTGTGGAGTGCCAACAGTCGTCTTAAATCGGCGAGACAAGGCTCCCCCGACTCTTACAGTGAGCCAAGTATCAGGTAGGAGGGTGGTGGCTACTCTGACAGTGGAAGCGTCTAGGAAACTTTCCAAAACCAGTATTAGCCTCCGTCTGTCAACAGAGTCAAAGGCCCTCGAAATGTCGATTCCGAGGATGGTTGTAGACATTTTGAACTTTTGAACGGCCGCAGATTTCCACTTGTGGACAAAACATCGGAAGTAGATCTTCCTTTTCGGAATCCGCTGTGGTATAGCGACAGAAAAGTATCTAGGCGTCCTTCCATCCTTTGTAATGTTATGTTCGCCATAATTTAATACAAAAAACAAGATTGCTGAGAAAATCATAGAACAAAAAAGTTCTTATAGAGTAATTGCCCAACGATTTGGAACTAACAAATCAGTCATGGGAAGAATAGCTAAGAATTTAGACAAATATACAAATTTCGATAACAGGCACGTTATCCGGACAAAATATATTCCAAGATTTGGTTCTTTGAACGAGTATTTGATTGGGCCATTTCAAAATTAAGATCGTAGAATGTGGCTCTCAGTTATTCTAACATTAAAGTACTCGAACTTAATTATGCGTAAGAACATAATGATAATTCATTCAAGGGTGGAAAACAGTGGTTTTCATCATTCAAATGTCATAATATGAATTATAAACGGTTATTTGGAGAAGCTGCAAGTGCTGATCATGAATCTGCATTCATATTTGCAGAATCATTTTGTCTAAATCGTGTCTATTCTCCAGAAAATATTTATACTGTGATGAAACATGCATTTATTTGAGAGGGCAACACAGCGTATGTACTACAGTCATCAAATGCAATAAAAAAAGACAGTGAAAATATTACAGCATTGTTTTGCTGTTCAATGAATGGAGAAATTTGCAATCCATTATTTATTGGTAAAAATCCTCGGTGCTTTAAGCAATATGATCTTAAAGCAAACATTATTAAATGTGTTGCAAATAAGACAGGTTGGTAAACGAAAGACATTTTTTCACTATATATTAATGAACTGAATAATAATTTTATTAAAGAAAATCGACACATTCTTTTGTTAATGGACAATTTTAGCAGTCATAATATTGAGGAGCCAAGTAATATCAAATTTCATTTCTCCAAATACCAGTTCAGTAATTCAACCTTTAGATATGGGAATTATTAAAGTAATTAAAATTAAATACTGGTCGCCATTTTGTGGTCGCTGTCGATAATCGATCCATTCCTTGGAGCCTTCCAATGATTAATTATAATAAATTTATAATAAAGTGTGAGTCCTGGCTCTCGTATTATCGCTCTCTGTTAAATGTTTTTAAATTTCCGTAAATCTTAATTATAAATTTTAAATAATAAAAAATAATTTATAAATCAATTGTAAATTATTTAAAAACCAAGGAGACTAAAATGAAGACAAATAAAGGAAAGCAGAAAAAACCTTTAAGTAATTTTAAGCAAAAATTTCAGATCCTCAACAGCTTTTAGAAAAGCAAAAGAAACTAACGGGAGAAGTTTTCATTCTAAAGAACGAGATTGGTTATCATAAATTATAAATGAAGTGAATGAACGTCATAAGAAGAATCTAAACAAATGGACCATAGATGAATGCAAACAGCAATTAAAAGGAATGAAGGGGGAACTTTCCAAACAGGACGAGAACTACAAGTCAGTTAATGCAAGTTAGTCAATTTAGTAAAAATAGATCTAATACGGGAATTCAAGACGTTGCAAACAAGTTCTGATGAAAAGGTAGCAATCCTTCAACAAGAATTACGAAATGCTAAAGCAGAGATTGGTTAATATGGAATAACATGTGCAGAGAACAAGGACAATATAATAAAAGAAATGGAGAAAACTCACAGGAAGACTACAGAAGACCTAAATTCAGAGATTGAAAGTTTGAAGGATAAAATTAATGGAATGGAAAAGGAATTTGAGAATATATTCAATGTATGACTATTTAGTCATTAAAGAACACCATCGACAATCTGTTGGTGAAAATAAAGCAAACTCGGGAAAAATGCCACAACAAAATAGCGAGAATCATGAAAGCAGACAAACAATTCCTAGTTGACCTTGGACTAATTCCAAAATATAAATTATAATTCTCATTTATTAACTACATTTCAAGATTTTCGTTGTTGTGTGACTGAGAGCTACAGATAGTTAAGTTTTGATGTCTTTATGGACGGTAAGTTTACTCCTCTAAATTTATTGATTAACTCAGTTGGAATTATCGAATATCGACAAATCTTTTAAAATTTAGAGGAAAACTAAAAATTATAATTTACTTTCTAATTAAATAATATTTTTGTTGTGATTTTAAAAATTAATTGTAATAATTGTAATAATAGAAACTACGGAAACAAATCAAGACTAGTTTATAACGAATATAATGATCAAACAAAAACTAACCATCGAAAAAGACCAACTTCAGGAAAGCATGTGCATAAATGAAAATTTCTCCCAACTCGAACAAAAACAACGTCTTGCTTCCTCAAATCAAGAACTTCGCAGGTCACTCAGACACTCAACCAAAATGCGAAGACTCATAAATGGAGAAATCACAGGTATCATAATCTCACCTAAATTTGTCAGAGGTCGATGGTGGAGTTGAGAATTATGACTACTTTAACAATAAATCATCAGACTTAGTGGGCAAGAATTTGTGCAATGGAAAGTTAATCACTAAAAATATTGGTAATCTGCAAAATTACTATGATAGACAAGTTTGTTATCAAGGATTGGCTCAAGGAAGTAGAATCTCTTGTTACTGATGAGGAAAGAGGATATTTCTCAGAGATAGAGTCATTCCTAAACTTGGAGGAGATTAGAAATTGCATCGACCTGCACGGTAGAGTAGTGAATGTACACAAATTTTGTGAGTTGCAGATTAATGAAATAAATCCCTTAAACTGGCAAAATGAAGGATATCACAGAGACTGTCGCCAGTCTTAACCAATACCTTGACGGGAAGACGATTCCACCTTCTGAACCACTTTCAAATGATGTCAAAGAACTGTTTCTCCTAATAAACCACGTGCATATGAAAGTAGTATTAAAATTAAAAAAGAACATATTCGAGATTGTCGGACTTGTTCATTCTATATTCGCCACCAAAAACGATTTGAATGATCCGGGACTTTTGAAGGTAATATCTCTGCAGAAGAATGGGGAACTGATGGTATTATGGATATGAAATGACAGGGTATGACTATTGAGAACGAGATGGGTTCAACTTTTGTCAGTAGAATAGTCTCAGGGGGACAGGTTGACCAGTCAGGTTTGAGGAGGGAGTGATTCTTAGGATTGCTAAATGTGAGGGACGAATTGATTTCAGTATCCGGAACTCGTTTGACGGGGACTACTGTTGATGAAGCTCAGCTAATATTGGTTCCTTTATTGACTAAACAAGCAAGAGACGGTTACGTGGAGATTTAAAATTCGTTATATTGCAGAACAACAGAGTCCACAAAGATCGTTCTGAACCTTCTTACGTATATTACAAATTTACGATTGAAAGATGTATTTGAGGACATTATTTACGTACAATCCTGAGGACGATGAGGAGATTCCGTGTGTTGAGCTAGGAATTTCATTCGGGAAGAGATCCATCTTGGCAGTGATAGACACTTCTGACGAACATTGGTGGCAGGTCAGACAAGATGAAGATAGTGGAGACAGTATTTACGGGATAATTCCAAGTCCTTCAATGCAGCATTAGTTTCTCATCTAATTTATCATAGTCGTGAACGGGAGAAGAAACGGAGAGCCATAGAAATGAAAAATAAATATGCGAGTTTGTTTAAGAGACTGAGAACTATTCTGGTAGTAATATTGATAATCTGGATATATTACCATCCTATGAAGAAGTCGTTCTACATTATCCAGATAATCAAAACAAGTCCGTGATCATTTTGATTGGACCAGACGATGACACTCTGTCCAACATAATCGACAATTTGTTGAAGACATATTCAGATTTATTCACAAAGCCAATAAAACGTATTGTTCGTTTCTATTTTATTAGATACAACACGAAAAGAAAAATTAGCGAAATAGACAGCATTCACTTCAATTTCATTTCGAATAAAAATTTCAAAAAATCAATCTCATATAATAAATTCTTTGAACATTCTTTCTCTGCAAAAGAAAAATGTTTATACGGCACTATGATATCCTCCATTAGAAAGGTCATTCCAACTGGAAGACATTGTGTTGTTCATTGCAGTGATTGTCAGGTTTGGGGGAAATCTGAGTTTAGTCATTGAGGGGAATCCAGGAGACATCCTTCTTTCCATATGTTGTATTTATATGTCCCCCGAACATTCAGGTTCTGCGAGAGCAATTACCTGACATTGGAGAATTAGAATTACGGGATATTATTGACAAGGGACGTTTCATAGAGGACAAATATGGAAGGTATATTGACGAAGTCATCATTAACCGGAATCTGTCATACACAATCAATCAAATCATGCATGCGGCCAAAAAAGTAGATTCCGTTCCTCAGTGGGTGCCCATTAAGTGGATAAAAAATTAGACATTATTATAAATCTATTTTTTAAATTACCCAATATAACTATTTACTAACAGTAAATCCATTCCGATTAGAACCACTCCAAGGGATATCAATTGTGCGGTAGTCAGTGAATTTAAATACACCAGGGTTCTTATTTTTGTCTATTTACTACTAAAACATTCATCTGGACTACACTGGGAATTGCCACTAGCTCTGACTCCCGCTTGTTGAGAGAGTGAGCGTTGATTAGGGTGATTTTTATTGCATATGATTTTTTGCGACTTTTTTTCTTAAGAGCGTCACCAAACCAAGTAACAATTTTGCATCATTCTTAGTTTTTGTCATATTTTATTGTTTTGAAAAAATTGGTCAACAATTGAAATCGCTCCTATTAATGAACATTTCTTTCTAATATTGGCTATTCCAGTTCATTAGGATCTTCTATATTTGCTGGTGTGTTTACAGATTGGGCTTGGGACAAACTGTATACGGAGATCACTGGGGGTCCATCGGTCTGTACTCCAATATCAATTTTTATTCGCTTTATTGATAAGGTTCCGCTCGTTCCGTGTTGGCTTTACTATCCTCACTGATCTTTCTGGCATTAGTGTTTCCAGGAGATTGATCCCTCATCCTAGCTATTTTCAACTTTTTTTTCACGCTTAATCTCTTTATTGACTCAAAATAAGATTTTTCGTTTTTTAAGGAAAAAAGTTCGATCCCTAAAAAAAACTTAAGATGATTTCAATTGATAAACTGTCTTATCAACCCGGACAGTATCAAAGCTATGACATACGACAATAAATAAGGCATGCAGGCATTGAGCATGCAATGTGAGTTACTCTTCATGATCAGTCATCGTTACTTTTCGCTAAATTTTGACTTGCTGAGTCCAAACACGCCATAAATTGAGATATGAGTTGGATGCCAAATCAAAAATACCAGCCGTATATGAGGCTTGCATAAATATCATTGAAAATTTATCTACATGAATAGATAATTCTCATTTGATGATAGATTTCACATTTATAAAGGTAATATGGTGTTTCATATTTATTGACCATTCCAGTCTCACTCCAAACTCATTTTTATTTCCTGGCTTATTATTTCTTATCGACTTTGAGTTGTTGAAAATAAAATTCTTTTTTAAATGACTATGGTCAGATTCCGATCTTGCCAAATTACAAAAAATTTTATCCAAAATCCACACGGTTCGAATCTGCAACAGTCTACTCCGGTCGAATGTTCTACGCATCTACGATGACTTACAGCAAACACACCGACAACGTCATCTCCTCGGCACAACGAAAGCTAAATTTTGTTAAAACAATCCTTGAACAATATAAGGGGTGTTTCAACTCAAATTTGAACTCGCTCTACGTGCAGTATATTCAACCGTCTCTAACTTACGGGTATGCTGCATGGGGAACCAACCTATCAAACAGGAATATAGAAAAAATCAATACCTTCCAAAAAATGGCCAGTAAAACTTTGCAAAGGTTTTTTTGGACACCTCTAAACCCTACACCTTTTGAGGAATTAGTGAGGAAAACCGGAGCCTTACTACCCTCCAAAAAATTAGAAACCCCGCCCAATCCGGAAATGCGTTGGAGTCCGGGAAGAACACCGAGCAAGAATGAGATGGCTACTCGACGACTATGTAGTTATTTAATTTGTCGGTGATTTTTGGTTTTTAATAATAATAATAATCTAAGATGCTTCTGGGATTGACGAGTGACCCCGTCATCAGTGATTAATAACTAAAAGAAAAAAAGTAAAGAGCACCTCGAATTTTTTGGATAAATTAGCGTGACTTCACTTCTTAAATAAAGTGTGAGTTATTACTAAACTGAGATGAGGATAGAACCAATACTACTCATCGGAGGAAGAGGTGATAATAATATTTATGCTGAATAACCTGATCTTCAATAAGGATTAATAATAAATTATTATATTAAATTTTTCTCATTTACCACTCTTTTGGGTTACTGCATACTTCACTTTTTCAATTTTGACGCCTAAATGAGAAAATTTACTATTTTAGGATTAATGTAAGACTGTAGTTGCGAAAATCTGACGATTACTACCTGTTTTATGAAAAATATCATTAAACAGAGGGAAAAAAAGTCTGAAAATTATTCATTGTGTGGGGGTAATATTGTCTTTTAGTTTTGACATTATAACTAATCTCACATTGGAGACTTATGCATATTCAAGTAGGACCACGAAGCTTATAAATTTAAGCAAACGTATAAATTTGCTTATAATTTTTCATAGTAACTTATTCAGTACTTTTTGTGATTAACTCGTAAAGTATTAATTTGTTAAATTCTCTGTTATAATTTTAAGCATCATTTGGTACTCTCGAAACAATGGCCAAGGTTTCTTGAAGTTCTGCAGAAAACCAAAAAAGAATTTGGAGCAAGATTCGTGTGGAAAAATTCATTTAAGACCTGAAGAAAACCCAAATCAAGTTCCTTTCCATAAATTTGATAAGATACTTTGGGAAGAAGGTGGGATCGCTGGTGGATTACTAAAGGAGAGTCCTGATCACTTGATTTTGACACTTTCTTTCTTGATCTTGAAGTTCCTAAATAAATAATATGAATAAATTAATATATCCCGGAACCATTAATGACCACTTTAATTCATTCATTTTTTCATAATCCCAAAAATCCGATTAACAACTCGACTATCTTAGAATGCTAAATTTAATCTCCTACGGGTAAAAACCAACTTTCATAAATTTTAAATTGCTTAAATTTTTAATTTTAAATTTATTGAACCAAAAAACACCTTCATTATTTGCCGTAGGGGTTAGGTTTCCGTGAAATGATCTTCTTTAATTCGAAGTTTAGATTATCAAGGCGGAAATTCTTGCGGGACTCAAATACTCAAAATTTTTTTTCGGAATTTTAATTTTATCTTCAATGTACGACGTAATCCTCGCTCTTTCACCATGGTTTTTCATTTTATATCCCACTAACGATAATGCGTGACAAGCCATAGGTTTTTTCTCGGTTGACAAAGTCTTCATAAAAACTTTTTTAGTTAGCATAGGAAATAATTTCCACTATTCAATTTCTCTATATTCTCTTTCCATTTTGATGGCTCATTTTTTTCACTGAAATAATCTGATATGTAACTTGATCAGCATAAATAAGAGTAGAAATTTGATCCATAGAAGATCGACTTCTTTTTAACCCATTGGCTAATGACACCGTTCAAACACTCCAGTAAGTTATTGTCAATCTTTACATAAAGAATCTTTTTGGTTCAATTTGCTCGGCAATTATCAATTGTTCCATAAATGTGCGCCGGCAGTGATCGTATAATTTGGGGTACAGGGAAGGTGAATTAAATTTAGGTGCACCATCTTCAACAGGATCCTGAGCCAATTGCTCACTGGGTACTTGTCGGCGTCTTTGAATGTATAAGAGCTTCCTAAACTAAGACTCTGCTATATCTTCATCGAATTTAGACTTGAAGGTCTCCAGGATGACATTCCATCCTTTCCGGGGAATACGGCCAAATCTACCTGGGATAGAGTCTCGGACTGATTTATCGCATTTCTTTTGTTCATCCGCCTTTGTAGAAAGTAATATTGCTCGTAGAACACACAATTTCGGTTCCATATAATGAATAATTTATTCAATAATAATGAATAATTTATTTGATTTGCTCACTATAATTTGTAGTATTAATTATAATGATTGTTAGCAATATCATGTCTAAACCGATAATAGCGTTGAAATATGAATAATAATATATTTGCCGTATATTATCGATAATAAGCATGTGCACCAGATTTAAGGGGAACATTTGGAAACCTAACTTTTGTCAAGACTGTCAGAGGGACATTAGCAAACACAAGGCTGAACTCAATGAACTCAAATTCTCTTGTCCGTCAAAAGAAGATGATTCTGATCTAGTCAGTCATATTTTACTATTATAGGCAGAGAATGTATCTTGTGATGTGGTGGATGCTACTTTGGGTTGTGTTTGATGATTATTAGATTTCATGGAAATAAGGAGGAGACCTAATTCTGTCCGTATATTGGGTCCTGTGTCCATAATACATAAACAGGTAATATTTGTGATTATATAAGATTAAGAATGACGTCGAATCAGTATTAAGGATTAAATCCTAATTTTAGACTGTTTATGAGATGCCAGAGGAGGTACTCTCTATCAAATCATTAAGAGAGAAAAGTCTGATTGATGACAGCAATCTGAGTGATCTGATTGAATATTACGGATCCAGTGAATTGTTGAACATTTTGTTAGAGAAAATCGACTTTGAGGGAGAAATAGAATTCAATTTCTGCAGAATAATAGAAAAACTAACACTACTGAACAGTACAATCACAAAAATGCAAACTCTCTATTTTGAATCATATATATCGTTTTCTAGTAACTACAAAATAGTCGCTGGCACTGAGAATTACATTGTTTGGTTCTCTAAGAAGGACGGAGTCTTCCAAATTGTATTTCTTAGAATAATTCCAGTTGTCGGATAAAGAGTTCGTATTGCTTGACTCGTTTGAAGATGTGATACAATCAGTGGTCATAAAGACTAAGAAAAACAAGAATTCGTACAATTATGGAGTTAAAGTAAAGGCTAACTCCATTCGAACCTTTGAGCAATGGAGTTTGAAGGAAAAGTATGAGAAGTTTGGGATAACCTCAGTCTTTTACTTTCTCATTCAGATGGCCCTATCCCTTCAGAAATTATCATCCTATTCAGTTGGATCACTCAACATGAACGACTTGCTAGTAATTTCTTCGAATGACAATTTTGATAAAATGCTTATTTTCGCATTCGTTGGAGAGTCTAATGGTGATTTTACGGAGGCTTTAAATATGGTCAAGTATTTTACGTATGAAAACAGCAAAAACATAAGCAAAAAGTCAAAAAACACAAATTGTGTATTCGAGGCCTTCCAACAAATTTTGACCAAATTAGAGACATTCATTAGCGCTAAAGCGACAACAGGGTCGACTATTTCTCTTAATGAATTTAAGGGACACATGAATGCATATAACTTTGTGATGTTGTTCACCTTCCACCTGTATAAACTAAATTCCGAAGAATACACGAATGTGAAATCAAAAATTAAAATTAATGATTTAATATGTCAGATATTTTGTAATGCCATGTTATTCCACACTGACATTATAAACTTACTCCTCTCTAGTGAGCACGTGGACACTAAGCAAATACTACTCAATTCACAATTGGTTTTAATGCTTCTTGAAACTTACTCATTCTATCATCCTTAATTAATTATTTTCAAATATTTTATTTTACTGGGTAATTTATTATAATCACGATATTAAAAAATATAACAAAAATGTTCTCACAACCATCAACCAGATTGCTTTTCGCAGTTCACATGAATGATTATGTTGAAATGTTAGTCAACTGATAAACCCTCTTGACAAATTTATTGGTCTGTAGGAAGTTTAATCTACAAAACTGAAGTAAAGAGGATGAATAAATATGTAATAGTCTATCTAGAAATGTTTAGGAAAATAATATACAAAACACCACTATATTAAAGGTCCCCCATTACCAAACTAATGTTTAACACAAAGAATAATTAAAATCCAAACTATAAAGCACTGACAGAGAGATAATAATCAATTAATATGCCATCTCGTCCCAGATATGACTGTTTCTTACAGTCTTTTATGCACTTTCCCATAATCTCCAAGTCTTCCAGAGTCAACAATTTTTTTTCTTGGATAGGTAAGGACAACTTTGAGAGTCAATTTAAACGCCATTAATTTATCTTCATAATATCTAAAATTACTAAAGTGGATCACTAATAAGATTATTTTTAATAGATTTAAATTAATCTTAAAATTATCATCAAATGGACACATGGGGTCATTTCCTGAAAATATCCTTTAAGACCAAAGATGACCGCAAATGGACTTTTGTAATTACTGAACGATGGACATCTGCAAAGTTCACCTCTCCAATGCCTCTATAATCCTTAATCCGAATGAAGTAAGGAACGTGCCCGTGCGACTACGAACATCCAGTTATACTACAGATATGGGGTTTTGTGAACTCGAGGAAGGAGCATCGGGCCAAATCTTTGTTAGAGCTCGCTGGGATCAAGTGAGTAGTTACTTTCTGATGACAATGTCAAGGAATATTCCAAGTTTTGCGGTTTAATCTCAAAAACATGGAGAATAAACAACACACAAATGATCCTAGTTGATTCTGTTGAGTCTCATAAATAGTAATTAATAAGAAAATCAATTAACAAGTCCGTCTAAATATAATCTTCTGTAATTATAACTAGAAGATATCATTAATTTCATCCAATCAGTCATTTCGTCCTCATTATCAGCTTCCAAGTGGATTTTATAAGGAAGATCTTGAATGAGATTAAATAAACCATCAAACTCAATAGTGAATGAAGATTTGGAATATTCAGTCATATGTAGTGAGAAATTTTCGAGGATTACCAAGCCTATCTAATATTTAGTAAATATATTACTGGATCCTGAGTTACATTCTTATAATAAAAAAGTATGTTATCTTTGAGAACATAAAATAACTTATTATTTTTCCCAACACATATGTTTGTAAGCCATCCTGACTTTGTTATTTCACGTTGGTTTTTTGCAAAGCTTATCAGAAATTTTTTGTTAATTTCCATTTCTAATTTAAATTTAAATAATTATAAATTTAATTTATTTTTATATTATAATAATTTTACATATATTTCGGTATCCAGTTGATAAACCTTAGTTTTCCCTCCACGATTTGTTATAATAACTGTTCCTACTTAAATAAGTGTGTGTCCTGCCACAGCGGTCCTATTAATATGGCTGGTGATTCTAAACCACCCGCATATACACAAGGCCACCAGTCATAAGAAATGATAACCCAACTTCAGCCGTCCATTTCTTCATCAAAGATTTCCCGCTAATTTCTTCTAAGACATAATCGATATATACTAAAGTTGAGCCTATTCAAAACCCCACTTAGGAACAAAACAACCTTTAATAACTCAGATTGGCCAAATTTAAAACTATTCATTGACTATTATAACCTAATGGGATTTGATCATTGCACATTTGATTATATCGACTCGGCAGTGGATCATCTAAACAAAAAAGATGTTTGTCCCCCGAGCGGTATATAACACTAAGCTCGACTCCAAAACTCGTTCCCTTGTAAAGAAAAGGAACACTCAGAAGATGAACCAACTCTGACTTCAAGAATATAAAATGTTTGAATCACAAACCTCAACAAAAAAAGATAAGTCTTGGAACCGACAATTATCATCTATTGGACGAAAGAAATCTGATTAGCCACGTGGCGCCATGTGGTGTTGCGTGGTTAATTGGTTGAAGTTTTCTGCTTTCTTGTCTGTTCCTCCTGTCTCTTCCCATTAGAGTGGCGTCATGTGATCCACCTGTCTAAGTGACGCCCAGTGCCAGGTCGGCACGAAAAAGGATCATTTGCTTTTCCCCACTCCATTGGAGGGGTTTCCAAAACGGCATGTAATGGACGTCTTACTTTTTGTGCTGATTCCGGATGGACTCTGTTTCTGTAGAAGTTGAAACTGGATACACTCAATTAGTTGTTTACTTTAACTTCTTTCTCAATGTATCCGGGGTTAATAAATAAATAAAATAAAGAAATCTACATTACTTTGGAATACTATCCGTAAAATCAAATTAAACATATCAAACGAATCACATATCAGCCCTTTTAAAACCAGGAAAACTTAAACCATCACCTTCATCTAACCCACCGATATCCCTGACCTGAGCGTTATCGCCTCTCATGGAAAACTTGTTCTTTGGAAATTTAAACCTCATTTGTTTTTTTGTCACTAACAACACGGATTCAGATTTGAATGTTCTACAAAAAACACTTCTTCTGCAACTAAGAAACGGTGTTTGAATAGGAATGATTCATGATAAATGGGAACTTGTATATTTTTGCACAACGGTTGATGTAAGATTACATTGATATGTAACCAGTTTATCGCTACACCGAAAGAATACAACCTTAAAAGGCATCACAAATCTAATCATCGATCATACAATTATTGAGTTGCTTCTCATTTCACAAAAAATCATATTCGAAGTAGTGCATCAGAAGTTTAGGAATCTGCAGATCGCTAAGAAACATGTATGTTTGTGCACCCATGGTGCTCCGAATGTGGTTGGACGACATTCTGGTGTTGCTGCCAAATTTCTGAAATAGAAAAGTTAAATCTCGGGTCATCATTTGTATTATTCATCAGCAAAATTTGTGCTAAAATATTTAAAAATGGAAAATACGATTAGTTTGGCCACGAAGACAGTAATATTTCAGAGTCATGTCCTCAACCACCTGTAGTTTAGTAAACTGAGCTTCCATCGAGATTCCAGTACTTCTAAGCTGATAGGTCTAGTGCTGCAACTCTTATATAAAGAATTTCTTGATATTCTAGTTCCTGTTATTAGGCAGAGTAGTTCCTGTTATTTTTCTCAGCTGACCTCTGTGGAACGAGTCTAGTCTTTCCATATCACTTAATTAGTTGTTTACTTTAACTTCTTTCTCGGTGTATCCGGGGTTAATAAATATAAATATATGCTGATGAGGTCGCCCAAGTTCCAGCGTTATATAAAAGTACGAATGAGTCGTATAATAGGATTCTCATTTTCGTGTCGATACCTATTTGATTGAGCCATAGATTCTTCAGTTTATATTGGATAGAGTTTTCCTACGTAAGATATCTTCGCTATCTCCCAAAAGTGAACAGAGTTTCTTTACTTGTTGCCATTTCTTTTCTAGGACGTTACTCATCTTTTTATCTCTGTGAGTTCTGTTTTCTCTCTGTTCACAGTAAGAAACCATTTCCCTAGTACATCTGGTGTTTTTTCTAATAGGTGTTCCAAGGCCTCTTTGTCTTCAGAAATTAGGTCTACATCGTCTGCGAGATCACTTCTTCCGTCTTTCTTTGGTATAACAGTTCCATCATAGCGGCTTCCGAATAAATTGTTAATAGTAGAGGAGAAAGGGAGTCTCCTTGTCGAGTACCCGTGTTTGTTTCAAATTTTCTTGAATAGGTCTTTCCGACTTTCACAAGGAGCTCAGTGTTGGAAAGTAGAATTCGGGTCATTCCTAGACTCGACTCATCAAGAAATCCTCTCAGTAACCCATTAGCTTGTTCCGGTTAACCGTATCAAAAGTTTTTGATAAATCAATTCCCAAAATATTGGTGTCGTAACTTTATCTTTGATATGTTGCACACCTCCATCTGTGACTCCAGACCGCATCAGCTGTAGATCTCCCTTCTCGAAAACTATTTAGTAGTATTGCAATTTTGTCATACAGTCAGTGGGGTCCGTATTTTAGTAGTTCGGAATCTATTTTGTCTGGTCCAGGACTTCTGTTATTTTTGAGTTTTCGGCAGGCCGTTTTGATTTCCTCGGCCGTGATTGGTATCTCCAGGGTCTTGGCTTTGGATCAAATGGGTGGATTTCTATGGTTTTGATGTTGTAAAGCTTCTAAAAGTGAGCCGCGATGGCTTCAGTTTGTTCTTCGGTGTTCAGTATCAGCTTACTGTTCTCGTCTTTTATGGTTAGTCGACTTGGGTTTGTTCGCCGCAGCAAACGAGCAGCGACGTACACCTGTGCGTTGTCTTTCAGTTTGTTTATTTTTTCTATACAGGAAGCTATTTCTTCTAGGAAAAGCCTTCAGACTTTATTTTTCTTCTGACACGTTGCCTTTCGCCTGAAGGCTTTTCTCGTATTAGCGTCAGTGGCATTTGATTTTCTCATATTTATTTCTTTTAAACTTTTTGCAAGCTCAGAAACTTCTGGATGAATAGCCTTCAGGTGCATTTTACTATTCTCCCTTTTGCCAAGACATGCCTCAGCAGATTCGTTGATGGTATCCTTTGTTTGTTTCCAGGTGTCTTCTAACGAGTATCCGCCAATACTTCCTGCATATGAGTCTGAATGTATTGTTGATATCTCTCAGTAGTCTCCGGTTAAGAAATTAGCCTTTCAGTCGCGTAGTCGCCTCTGACTTTCTCAAATTCGTGATTTGTGGCATTCTTGTATTTGATTGCATTTTTTTTCTGAGTGAAGGTCGCAATAACCATCTTGTGATCGCTGACAGTCGTCGAGCATTCATATGAACGTGCGTTTAGTAGAAGGTGTTTGTCTTTAGCCTGGCATATGACATAATCTATTTGGTTGTATCCTTTCAGTTCTTTCGCTTCCCCATCCACGTAGTTTTGTGGCAGACAAGATGCGTAAATGCAGTATTGCATAGGAAAAGGTTGTTTGCCATACAAAAGTGACCAAGTATTGTCCCGGGTAGGTTTCTTATTCCACGTCCATGTTCTCCCAAGAAAACACATCCGGGTTATTCTTCATCCCGATTTTCGCATTCAAATCGCCAGCAATGAGTATTAGTGATGACGACTCATATTCGTTGTACGTCCGTAACAGTGTTGAATAGAAGTCGTCTAGTTCTGTCGGATCTTTCGCTACTCTCCCGCAGTGTGGCGCACAAACATTTTTAATTGTCAGAAAACTCTTAGAAGGAATAAGTCGTTTAGACGGATTTGTATAACACAGATCCTGTCATTCACACTCCATATACGGTTACACTTGTCAACTTTGAGTGGATGGCAAATCCAAGTCCATAATATTTTGAGTCGCTCGGTAAACATTATTCGATATTCGCCATAGTTCTCATCAAGGCTACAAGTAAGTTTCGTCTCTTGTAGGCACCCAATAGATACGTCGTATCTCTCTAGGTCGTCACAGAGAATCTTCCTCGACCAGGTCGTAGATAAGCCTCTAGCATTGAACGTAAGGACCTTTAGACGAGATGCATCCCTTTGTACCCCTTGCTTTTTAGACATTTTTCTCAACTGTGATCCAATAAATAAACGAGGCACGTCACCACCTCACCAAAAAATTGTACCAAAAAGAAAATTAAAGGTTGGTGATTAATAATTAAGTTTCTATTATTAATGCAGCCGGCAGATAAATGGACAGCATCAAAATGTCATTTAAATTAATTACGTCAATATAAGTGTATCTTAATTTTTTCAGTCCCATTTTAAACCTATTTTTAATGGTTATAATGACTTCTGGAAAACTAAGATAGACGACAAAACCATCCTAACCTCATTTTTGAAATAAATAATAATAGTAACAGTTTTTCACGGAGCCGTGGTATTAGCTCCGCATAGGCAGGACACACACTTTATTTAAGTAAAGAACAGTAAATTTTAACTAATCGTAGAACCAAGTAATGATCTTCACTTCTTTTTTCTTTTTTTTGCGTGTGGGTTCTTTTTTGACAATCCAGTTCCGCAGTGAGTATCCACTGATGACGGCGTCACTCGTCAAACCTTTTTAACATCGTAGATGCGTGAAACCTTCCACCAGGTGAACAGCAGCGAGAATCGAACCCGTAACCTAAGTCACTTTAGCCCGACACCTAACCACTATGCCCTCATTTTTGAAAATTATTGATTAATTATCATATTGTTTAAGCTCAATAGGCCCATGAGGCACAAGCATATTCTATCGTCGGTTTTAGGGGTTGATTGAACAAGACGACAGCGCATTCCTGTGATGGTCTGGACTTTAAGAGCGGTTTGATTATATTTAGTTTCCTGAGACCCTTTGTCATAACGTTCTTCACATGTTGAGAAAATGTCATCAAAGGGTCAAATGTCATTCCCAGGATAGTTGGACGAATCTGTAATGGTAAAGAGTCTCTATAAATGTTCAAATCCAGTGATGTTTTTCTTTTCTGTCGTTTGTGAAAATTGTATACATTGATTTATCCCTGGATATGGAGAGACGATTCAACTTCAACCAGGCTTCCAAGTCATCAATATGTGACTGAAGCTCTGATTTTGCTGTACCCACGTATTTGTTCCTGCTAGCGATGATTAGGTCGTCAGCATAAGTGAGAAGCATTGAATCTCGTCCTCCAGGGCAGGGCAAATTGTTGAGGAATAAGTTGAATAACGCCGGAGAGAGGGGCAATCCTTAGGGACGCCATTTGGTAGGAGACGGGACCTCGATCTTGCGTGGCCTATACATACACGTCCTCTTCTTCCGGAGAGAAATTGGCTATCCATCTTTTCAAAGCCGGCTGAATGGTGGTGTCAAAAACCTTTTTCGTGAGTAATGTTCTAGGGACAGAATCGAACGCCTTCTGGATGACTAAAGAGACCACTATTGTCCGTAGATGGCGTTTTGGTTCGTTGAACTCTTTTGATATAAATTGAGGCAGTGAAGTCAAATGTGTCGTAGTTGAACGCTCACATTTGAAACCATTTTGAAGGTGACAATCGGGCAAATGGGGTTTAATTTTCCAGAGTACGAGTTTCTCCATTAGGCGCGATAATGCGGACGTTAATGAAATTGGACGGTAGGAAGAAATTAAGTTTTTCGGTTTTCCTGGTTTTAGGAGGGGTATTATAAGTGAGTTCTTTCATTTGCATAAGATGACGTTCTTGTTAGAGAACAAATTAAAAATTGACGTAATCGAATTGATTGCAACATTACCAAGATGTTTTAGCAAAATTCTTGAAATGCCGTCAGGACCACACGTATAAGATATCTTCATCGATCTTATAGCCTGTGTGACCTCGGTATGCGTAAATAAATTGATCCACGAAGTTGGTTTAGGCATTAAATTCCGAATGTGACAAGAATGGGAATTCGAGAAGTCCTTGTGACTTATGTACGTCTAGAAACAGAGCATTAATGATATTTTATTTTTTTAGAAAAAGGAGAACACAACTATGAACAAGGCCGAGAAAACAACCATTGTGTCGGTACATTTCAAAAGATTATTAAATATACACAAAACCGACTCCCAGATTCCGATTAAAGGTAATCTAGTTGTCCTAGAAAATCCAACAACAATTTCTTAATATAAATACTTAATACCGGAAAAAAATATCTACAAAACTATTGGAGTGGGGAACAATTGAACTTGGAACATCAATACCAACATTTTTTAATGATTAGTAATGCCGGAGAATCCAGGTTATTTTGGCTATGACTGGAATGTCTACTGCAGTGTGGTTTGGGCCATTGTTCACGTCCTTGCAAATAAAATACAAACGTGCATGTATATTCTGAGACCATTTGAAAGCCTTCGATACAGTAAACAAAAGCAAGTTGATAAGTCCACCAAAGAATTATTTACCCAGGCGATACACGACTAATAAGTCTCACAGAGTTCCTTAAGAAAGGAAATCACAAAGTCGAAGGAATTATAGTGAAAACCTCAAAAGTTATTTAAAAAAACAAACTCTAATGGATCGATATAAACTTAACTATATTAAGGCCATCACACCGACCACCATTGATTGTCTTTGAGAGAAAAAAATCCCCTTTTCAAATCTTTTAATCAATTCGAAGACAAGAACTACATTCATCGTACGGTTGAGACTCGAAATTGGATGGAATAGAAGTGGATTTTAATCATTATTCTCCGAGTGGGGGATATATACTTTGAGTTTTTGAAACATAAAAACGAAACACTTTATTAAAGATAATAATATAAAGTTGAGGGGAAGTAATAGAGCTTGCCAGCCTCCTGCTTCCGGTTACCCTTATCTGACTTGCCATGTAGTTTGAAAATAAAATTTCGATTGATCCTCTCTTCGATTTGGTCGATGTACGTCTTCAGTAGTTTCTCAGATGCAATAGGGTTTAGAGATACTCTGACTTTTCCTTTTGTCTAGTCTCTGTTGAATACTCAGCTGCTTTACAAGATATTGGGAGGTACTATATAGCAAAGAAGCAGAATATTGAAGATTTGGCCAACTATTAATGTTATCCACATATATGACACTGGACAATCAATATGAGACATTGTATAATTTGTTTATATTTAGAATTTCACTAAACTCTTGTGGCGTGGACTTTCTAACTTCATCATTTCTTCAATTCTCAAAACAAGAATGGTAACGTCAAGTCACACTAACATTGATGAAATTAAAACATTTAGTGGGATAAGTACGTCATCACCTCACTACCAATCTTGATGACATTACAATTTATGTAATTTGAAGGTGTGTTTGTGTGTATTTTAAGAACGTGACCAAACAGATTGCAGAAAATATGGATATCACTAATATAATCCTTAAAACAAAGCACTAAGAATCTAAGCAATTAAACCAAATTATTTATGAATTATTATTTTTTAAATTTGATTGAATTTCAAAATATTTAGCGGCAATCACGTGGTTACAATTAATGTGTTTATTAAAGCACATGTTTGTACAATCAATCTTAATAAATATTACAAGTTACCTCAGAATTAGTGAGCGTCGTTGTGGAAATATCACTTATACAATGAGTAAAACACAGTAATGTCTGTTTATTATAATACTTGAGAAAATCTCTAAACTTTAAATGAGCATACACGATTACTTGATTAAGAGATGACACATCTCCATTTATTTTAAAATTTATTTTTTATTTAAATATATTAATAAAATTATTACAAACTTTTTTTTAACCAGCCATAGGAGTTGGAACGGACACAAGTTTGATGGTCAGGACTGGGAAAGCTTTATCGAGGACATTTGAAACGACAATTTGTACCCCTCAAGGAGATCCATTATCCCCGATTTTGTTTATTATTTATCTGGAGGCAGCTTTACGAGACTTGAAGCCTCATATCGGAGAAGGAACGAGCATAATAGCATATGCGGATGACGTGGACTTTATTTCGAATAACAAAGAAGAGTTAATTGCACTTTTGGAGAAAATGCTTTATGAAATGGCTGAGTGGTCATTAAAAGTAAACACAAACAAAACCGAATTCACAGAGCTAAAAAGAAGTGAGGAAAAGATCTAGGGGTACTGGGGAGATCAAAAAAACTAGGATCCCTCCTCGGTGACACTAAAGATATAACACGAAGGAAGACACTAACTAACTTCGCTCACTAACGTCGAAGGAACATTGAAAACTTTGGTCTCGGTTGTTATGATGTATGTAAAGTTTGCTATTATTTTTTTTATTTTTTAGATTTTAATATATAAAATATATTTTAATAGAGTTAACCAAAAAGTGAATAAAATATTTATTAGCGATGACAGTAGATGCATTCTGTGTTTATAGTAAATTTAGCCAGTAGTATAATAGTTAGTGTTTTTATGGTATAAAATATTATAAAATTAAGTTTTTTGGAATTGGAACTATGGTTGCCACCACGTATTATTTTGTTTTTCTAAAAGAATTTTATGAATTTAAAACGTAAATATTGTGATACAACTGTTCCAAGTCGTGCTTTATTTCATCTCTGGCTTCTGTTTACTTTTATCAGGGGTTGGGATATATTGGATCCGTACAAATAATAAATGTGCTAAAATAATGTTATAATACCTTCTAATTGTAGTATTGTATTTTGCTTGCGATTTTATTGGTAGCAAGTTTATCAATAACAATTAATGTACTTGCCTTCGAACGTAAATTGACAGACTATATTTTCATTGGATTGAAAGAACTCGTAAATAATGAAGATTTAAGCGATGAATTAGACAAATTTCAGTCAACAGTTGTTTAATTTAATATTTATAGTTTAAATGCTGTGGTTATAATGAATCTGATTTATACAACATTACAAATCCTTCTTGCTGTGAAAATCAAGACTGTCTGACAGGAAAGGCTTTTAATTCAGTATTTATTGGATGTATTTTTAGACCTGCCCATATGCTGTGTTAGATTATGTTGTATCACATTCGTACGCAATAAAAATGGTGTTTACTGGAGTCTCTGTGTTAACGGTTTAATTAATATAAATTATTTAGTCAATCGTCCTAATTTTTATTAGTAAAGTCACAACTGAAGACAGGAAAGAGTTAATTAACTTAGGAAATAATAATTAATTTAATAATTAAATATAATCTTATATTGTGGATTGCTAAATATTGATAAAATCTATATTTCCGATTTTCTGATTTTTTAAATTAAATAATAAAATTAAAATTTATATTATTGACTTTGAATTTAAGATCCTAAGACCAGTGGTATTAACCAACACATTACGGAAGATACTCGCCAATATTACGCTTCAAAAAATGGAGGGACGCCTAGACTCGTACCTGTCGGCTTATCAAAGTTGCTTCCGCAAAGGGAGATCAACGTGAGATGTTATATGGAACCACAAATGGAGAAGTGCGGCTGTTCAAAAATTTAAAATAACGACAACCATTCTGGGGATTGATATGTCAAAGGCCTTTGATTCCGTCAACAGGATCAAGCTGCTGCAAATACTGAAGCACTTCTTGGAGGGCTCATCGATTAGGATGGTAAAGACACTCTTGACGGACACAAGTTTGATGGTCAGGACTGGGACAGCTTTATCGAGGACATTTGAAACGACAATTGGTACCCCTCAAGGAGATCCATTATCCCCGATTTTGTTCATTATTTATCTGGAGGCAGCTCAACGAGACTTGAAGCCTCATATCGGAGAAGGAACGA
>RDEW01000058.1:202308-276977 GCA_011109175.1 Dicyema japonicum | reverse complement strand
CAGGACGGTACAAAGTGCGACGAAAATGGATGTCTCACTTCTGAAATATTCTGTGATCATTTTACCGACTTGTCTCACAAGAACGACTTTTATATGATAGATTTAAGTATGTTTGTTCTAAGGTGGTGGAACTAAGGTTGTTAACTCACATTTATTCCACTTCTTTTTTTGTCTCCACAATGTTGTTGCCACGTGGGACTATTTGATGTAGTCCATATTAACTATTGTAGGATAGAGTCAATGAGCACTAGCATGGTATGATTGTAAGGTTAGGATTAGCAAGGGGTGCTTGTAACACTATCGACAAAAATTCTAACTGGGGGATCTGATAAATTGTTATTCATGAGGTAATTTTAGTATTGTGATCTCTCAGTTGGTTAAGCTGATTCATTTTGTCTCAGAAAGACATAAATCACTAAATATGTCGTTTTGTTAATTCCACAGTCAACTATCCAGTCTTTCAATGCAGACTTTACATGACGTCAGGGTAATGATGTTTCATTAGTAGATTAGTCTTCTATCGACGAAGGCTAATTGTGGGACTCAACTTAGTCTCGACTAAAAATATATTTCAAATGGACTCGCATTGGTGATGGTTTGGGGTTATTTGGTAGGTATCTTGCCGTGGTTGACTAAATTTGTGGTCAGATTGGTGAAACTAAATCGGCTCCTACATAAAGGTGGTGACCTCGTGATAGCTCATAGATTGATGTGTTGATATGTGGAGGACGGAATTTTTGACTAAAGCGGGAGTGCTAGAGAGTTCTTTCTGTTTGTGAGAAGAAGAGGATTAATAAGCTTACAATAGATGATATTAGAAAAATTGTCTTTTCTTAATTTTTTGATTCCGCCTTGTCTCAATAGAATCTTCATCTTTCAAAGGTTTTCCTTTAGTGATCTCATAAGCTGTACCCCAGTTCCTTGAAGAAGACGTCCCAGAGCTTATCGGTACTAATATTTCTGATGGAATTAGTGAAAATCCAATCTTGGGTCGTTAACTGAAAAGCTAAGTCTCTGGGATTTTTTTCGTGGAGGACAAATGCAATCAGACAGATGATTCGTCGTTTACACTCGTCAGGAATTGTAGGCAGAGCATAGTGATTTGGTTACTAATTATGAGAATTTTTAATTCCCAAAGTGGTTGTTGTGGATTTTAGTCTCTCGGTAGTTCTTTTTAGAGCGGTTTTGGGTCATTTGTATTCTATTGAGGTTAGTTATGGATAAACAGAGACCCAGTTTGGAACAACATAGTTTATCGCTCCTCTGATGAATTGTCTGTAGATAATCGTCAATCTCTCTTTGTTTTGGAAAAGAGTGCCCCTTGGGGTTGTCGTTTATTGTCCTTTTGGAAAAAAATCAAAGCGCACCGTCAGTTCTGTCCAGTTTCATATCTGGGACGCCTTAGACCTACATACTACAGTATGTTGAACTTGCGAGATTTTTCAAATACATGCGTGACATGTTACGAAAAATGATAATGAAGATCAGATCATAGCTTGGAATCTATTTTATTTATTTAATCCCAAGACCACCAGGGAAAATAGGTCAAAACTAACTAATTAGGTGACTCCAGCCTTCAATAACATCCGAACTCTTCTCAATTGGTCTTCTGATGATCCAACCGCACTCTGGAAGCGTCTTCTCTTCCTTCTTTGAAGTGGTTTTGTCGATCCGGACCTTTCCATGTCGTCCAGTTAAGAAGTTTTCCTGCCATAGCTTGATGTTTGGCTGTAAGTTCGAGTTAAAAATCTTTTGCGTTAGCAGTTTCTTCGGAGCAGAATCAAAGGCCTTCTGTATGTCGATGGATACTAAGACCGTCCGAAAGTGTGTTCTCACGTTGAAGCCGTCAGTAATAAACTGAGAGATAGAACCCAAATGAGTCGTTGTAAAACGGTCTGCCCTGAAACCCTGTTAAACTCTGGTAATGTAGAAGAGAGATGCGCATGAGCACAAGCTTTTCCAGTACTTTTGATAAAATACAAGTTATTGAGATGGGCGGTAAGAAGGGAACGTCTTTTTTGTTCTCTGGCTTTAGGATTGGCGTAATCAGAGAGTTTTTCCATATATTAGGTAGCGAATGGTAGTTGATAGAGTCGTTGTACAGTCTTGATAGTATGGTCCATGCCTGAGGTCAAGGTGTTTGAGGTGAATAGTGCAAATCCCATCGGGACCACAAGCACAAGTGGGACGTAGCAATGTAATAGCCTTGTCAACATCATCGAGAGAGAAGAAGGTGGTATACAGTTCTTGTTGTGGCCGGCGTTGTTCAACGAGTGTAGAACGAGAAAAATTTATGGCTGATCGATACGTATTACTGCATAATCTTGTTTGCGAGTTTGCGTGCAAGTTCCGAAGCGTTACGGGTAACGGCCTCAGTTCCGCGGTCCTCCTCATTGATGAGACTATTGATCCTTCTTAGCGTTTTCCAAAATGTGGAACAAGATTTTTTGACATAGTCGTCCAACTAGGCGGCTCCATTTGAGTCTGTTCTTAGTTCGGATAAGCTCAGATAATTTGGTATTCAGTGAACGTATGGAGTAGAGGAGTTATTGGTCTGTGTCTATTCCTCTTCAGCGCATCTCGTTTCTTGATAAGTGACACAATTTCTGATGATAATCTTGGATTGAACTTCTTATAAGAGGCGACAGGTATAAATAGTTCATTAGCTTTCAGAATGATAGCGTACAGAATCTTCGCCGTATTCTCTACTGTACAATTAACCATAGTATGGTCAAGGAGACTATTTCCACATACGTCCTGAAACTTTGCCAGTTGGCTTTCAAGTAATTTTTGAACTTTGTAGAACAACACAGTGAACAAATAGACCTTCTAAGTCTCAACACAATGGGGTTATGGTCGCTTGAGAAACCATAACGAACATTCCATGAAATACATCCAGCCATAGAGGGAGAGCAGAAGGACAGGTCCGAAGATGTTGACTGTCCCTTCTGCGGGACGGAATCCTTGTGTGGGTGTCCGGATCATTAGGATAGTCAGATCATTGAGCAGGAAAAGGATGTATTCGCCGCGACTGTCGGCTGATTGAGTCCGGAGCCAGAGTGGATGTTTCGCGTTTAGGTCTCCGCATAGTATCAGATCGTTTAGTCCACACAGGCTCAATAGATGGGGATGTAGGAAGTAGTACATGACCCCTGAGGCGGGATATAGACATTACATAGTGTAAAACATCTCGTCGAAGAAAAGGAACTTCAATAGAAATCTGTTCCAGAATAAGATCCTTCGCAGAAAAAGATACAGAAGGAGTGAATCCTGAATTTAAGTCCATCCTTAACGATAATCAATAATCCTCCTCCGAGACTTTTTGTTCGGTCCCTGCGAAGTACACAATATCCAGGTAAACAAGGTGTTGGGGACTTAATAGAGAGCTTCGATTCTTGGATGAGGCAATGTCCACTCTCAAATGGGATAATAGGGATCGTAATTCCAATACTTTATTGCGGATTCTATTTACATTAGTTGTAGAATACTCAACGTGCAGTTGGGTCTCGGATTCGGTTCTACATCACCAGACAGAAGTAGAGAGAAAACGGGGAAGTTGGTAATCCTTCCTTCTGAAGATCGCAAAAAGGTATGGAAAGTCGAACGGTTCTCTCCCATGCAGAACTTAAACTGAGCGCCACCGCAACAACATGTGAACCGCATGACCCACGTTTTAAGTTTTTTTCCTGGAATCTATACATTAAATAGGATTTTATGGCAATAAAAATATAAAAAATTAATTCTTTATTTTATTTAAAATTTTAGTTTACATTATATTTAAATAAAAAAATTTTGAATTTAATTAGAACGATTGTTGTGAGAATGTTCCAATTGCTAGGTTTACAAAATAAATTAATAACAGGAATTTATTTGTGTTTAATAATCAATAAATCAATGAAGGAGAATATTAAGACTTTTAAAATGTGGAATAATAATATACCATTGTGGGGCGGATCAGTGGACGGTCGAGTTGTATCGTTATTTGTTGGAATAATTGAAGTTGAATATAAAATTAATAATATTGTAATCACATTATATTTAATAAAAAGACGAAATATGAAAATTTAAATGACGCAGTTTTATATTTTAGTTTTCCTAAATATTCTTACCATGAGCTTAAATTAAAGAAAAATGATATAGAATTCATAATAGTATTTTCCAGTCCATCAGACGTTACGTTATATTTTAGTTTTGGATTAAAATTGAGTTCTAATGATACAGCTGTGTTTAAATATTCTCCGAGAATTTCGACTAACTGTTATTATAACTGCAGTGAAAAATTTATAACTATTCCTAATGATGGAATTATAAAAATGAAGCACGTGAAAATGCAACTATCGAAAACAGATAATAGTACAATATTTACTGGAAATGGTTTTTTGCAATAATTAATATTTAGATCTCGGGTGTGATTTTGAGACAAATTACATACTCAAACCTACAACACGCATGAAGAAAAAATTAAAGACAGCAAAAACTCAAAATTATATAAGAAGTACAATAAAGTCTGATCAGTTCAGTAAAATTGAGTTAAAATTAGAAATCAAATATCCACTACTAGTTTGTGTAATTGTCGGAATTGTTGTGGTCTCCGTTGTCATTTACTTAAAATATAAAAAAAGAAGACGTTTTTATCCATTACAGATTGGCATATTTAATTATTAATATTATTTTTTTTAAAGTCATAGTAATAACTAGGGTAACTTAAAATAAAAAAATTCAATTAAATCGCCCTAAAAATTAAATGTCACCTAAGAAGTATGTTATTGTTAATTAATAAGCACATCGCAAAACAACGTTTGTTAAGTTATCTCGATTGTGCCACCATCTCTTGGATGCGTTTTGTTAATCGCTTCCAGTTCCCTCTGTTCCTCGATAGGTCTCTCAGGTGCTCAAGATCATCTGCCGACGGCAACCCTTTCCCAATCGTAGTAGGTTTTGAAGTAAAATGGTTGGTTGAGTAATATAGGTTGATCTTAAAATGTAATACTAATTTAAATTTTATTTTTTAAAACACAAAATTTATTAATTTTTAACATTTTTGATAGGAAATTTCTATCGTTAAAATTTTGTGAAGAATCGAAATGACCTCACCACTTCAATTGACTGGCATTCCATTAACAATGAATGATCACCTCGATCGTATTTGCAAGACGGCAATATTTTTGTGGTCGAACAACAAATAAATGTCCCATTATAACCAAGGAGCATGTCGGATGATCATTTAGCCAATCTGTCGGATCCATTCTCTACCACACTATGTGTGGGAGTATAAAAAAGTAGTAAAATCTTCATCTTATACCATGTAATAAGTATGGTATTCGTCACCCCAGAAAGTTGTGCACTCATAAAGTACAATCTGTAATTGAGAATACGAGGGGCCAAATCAATGTAAACAGTGTTATCCGAATTTCAGTGCTAGTCAAATACAATAAACCGGACATTCTGGTTCACAATAGGGAGTTTAATCAAGTCCATATCTAGAAGTTACATTTCACCTCATGCCCTTTTGCAGACTGTTAGTTGAAGAAAAAAACTATGAAGGCTGGTAAACGAATGCTTGGTTGCAAGGTCCTCGTTATTCCAATCGTATTGACGTGGGAAGGAATTGCAACAAAGTATAACAAGGATTATCTAAAATAGTTAGTATATCAAAAGCTCCAGGTCTATCTACATCCTCTGTTTAAAAGCGACCCTAGAAAGCCTGACATTGGAGTATAGGAGACAGAGCTAGGAAATGTGATATGGGCGAGAGCTCACACTTTTTTTAAATAAATTTTCTTTATCATTTTTACAATCAAATTAAACGAACACTTAAGTTGACTTTATTGACTTTCGTTGCCCTAATGATAAATTAACAAATTCATTGGTTGATTAAATTTTAGTTATAATTTATTAGGTTATGATCCCCGTCCACATAATTGAGCAGGAGATCTTCTCAAGAACCCAAGGGGATCAACTGAACGAGGTTATGGGTTTTGGAGACGTCATAGCCTATGAGTGTACCCTGACGTCCAAATCTCTTGACTTGGCATATATCAACTATCCGACAGATAATCCACAAGCCACTAAAGACATTTGCCAAGATATTAAAAATATTTTCTACTAGTCAGAAATTATTTAATGGCACAGCATCATGAATGCCAGAAAAATCAAGATAGTTTATTTTTATACATTATGACTAAAGTTCCACACATCTACGATGCTTCTTGTTTATCGAGTGACGCCGTTCGCAGTGAGGTATCAAAGAGTTGAGAAATATAGTGAATGTTGTCTTCTAATTGTATTATCAAGTTCGTAAACTATTCAGCTATCAATCTTTCTAAGTCAACACAAAAAACATGGAATCTCATTCATACTCCGTTCGATCTAAAAATCCTTATTTTCAAGATTGGGATATACTCTCCAACTTGGAATCGTCATAAATACAAATTATCGACATCAGAACTCGTCAATTTCTCCATAGGCGCATCTTACAAAATCCAGCACTGAATTTCTTTGTTCTTTACTAGTTTTTGTATGACAAACACAACAAACTGACACCAACATGTGAATCAAAAAAGCTCATTTATATTGACGTTACTTTATTTTTATAAATAAGCCAAAAATTACAAGGTAAACTAATTAAAAAAAAGCCATCAGGTGATCCCGGCTTCTCTCAACAATATTCTCATCTTTTCTCGGTGATGCTCTCGAGAACCGACATATTTTCGACAACACCGTTCTTCTGGCGATTTTCCATTTTGGGTGAATATAGCAACCGAAATTCCTCGCAAGGACCTCAAAGGGGTTGCCCTTTTGGTAGTCCTGTAATTCGAGACATTGTATTAGTCATATTGGATTCGGCGGAGTTGATCATATCCATGTTCGTTATGGCAAGTTTTGTTCTCCAAGGTGCACACATCCATAACTTATTGTTGGCTCGATGAATTGAGTGTATAAAGTTTATATACCAGTTTGAGGAATTTTTAAATTTTGAAACGAGCACCTTCACAAAGTTAAGCTTTCGTGCCGAAGCACTGATTTCGTTTGACACGTGTTTCTGTGGACTTTGAAATTGAATTCTTTTTAACATTCATGGAGTCTTTCCAGAGTAGTTTGTAATTTGTTGGTAGATGTCGTAACACATATAACCTTGCAGGCATATATTATCGCATACAAAGGGTTATGGAATTTTTGTTTTGGTCAATTGGAATATCATCAATAATAAGTTAAAAAGCTACGGTGACAAGGGGAACCCTGTCGCACCCCGTTAGGAAGAAATTTGAGACCGATTGGAAGGATTTTGTTGAAATTTTTCCACTTTACCACTGAGAAACTTTCCGAGCCATCTTTTGAAATTGCTGGGGGTTTCTGAGCAGTAGATCTTTTTCGTTAAGCCCTATGGATGTTAACCGAGCACAATAAAGTTTTGAGGCTCCTGGGCTTTGACTCAAATCCCGCCATAATAAAATTTGTGAGAGTTTCAACAGCGAACTTGTCTTAAATCCGTGCTGGACGGATTCCTTAGGTAAATATGGGAGGATGCGGCCCGAAATCATTTTTTTCAAGATTTTTTGACAATGCGCATAATAGGGATATTGGTCGATAATAAGAAGGGGACTTTTTTGGTTTTCCAGATTTCTGAACTGGGTGGATTGGGTGATGAACTGGTAGGCCAACTTACAACTGTTGGAATTGTGTTTCTAGTTATGGATATGCTGTATATCTGTGTTAATGCTGTGAGTGCCCTGAGTCCAAGCTTTTTAATAACAATGATAGAAATTATATCTGGTCCGCTTAAGTCGGTTAGTTTTTGGGATTTAATAGCATTTTCGACCTCCATTGGTGAAAACGATATTTGAACATGACGACATCTTGATCGAGAGAGTTGAAACGTACTGCGTCGAAATCGGCTAAATTCATGTCCACATATTGATCAAAACTTCCAAATAACGTTTCTGTAATCCATGAGTGTTTCATCTTCTTTACGAGATGAGCGTGCCCTTCATTCGAATAAAAATAGGATTGTGGTCACTCCTGAAGTCATAAATCACCGACCTGTTGGCAATAGAAGCAATGTTACGGTGGCAAGGGTCAAATCAGGTAAAGTCGTCTTGTCATAAGCTCTATAGGGTTTTCTTGTGTTCATAAAGATTATGAAGTTATCCAGTAGAGAGAAGGAGAGGGGGAATGTACATGTCGCAATTGTGATATTTCCCATTCTTGTACGAACGTTACTTTATCATTATTAATTCAAGAACACCAATAATTAAGTTGCACTGCCTGCACAAGGTAGTAAATCCCTTTCCATTTTGTCGGATAAGTTCTTCAAGTGATTAGTTTTTCTAGTGTCCCGAAATTACTAATAGTACTGGCTGTTAAGGACTGAATGTCGTGGATTTTTTTTGTTCGTCCAGGACAAATTGATTCCACGTTCTATTTATATTCCATCATGTTTACTCCAGGTTCGAAAATTTCGACTAACGGTCATTATAACTGCAGTGAAATAGTAGTGGCTATTCCTAATTATGGAACTATAAAAATGTAATATATAAAATGCAGCTATTTAAAACAGATAATAACATAATATTTACTGGAAATGGTAACTTATAAAACCAATATTTAGCTCCTGGATGTGATTTTGAAAGAAATCTTAGATTCAAATGAACAACTCGTATGAATACGAAATTAAAGACGATATGTGGAATTTGCGGATTTGTCTTTATCGTTGTTATCGCTTTCATAATAAGATATAAAAGAAAGCATTAATATTCATTAGGATTGGAATATTATTATATTATTCAATTATTATTATTATTTTATTATTATTATTATTATTTATTAACCCCGAATACACCGAGAAAGAAGTTAAAGTAACCAACTAATTAAGTGTATCCAGTTTCCACTTCTACAGAAACAGAGTCCATCCGGAATCAACATAAAGGGTAAGACGTCCATTACATGCAGTTGTGGAAACCCCTCCAGTGGAGTGGGGGAGAGCAAATGATCCTTTTTCGTGCCGGCCTGGCACTGGGCGTCACCTAGACAGGTGGATCACATGACGCCACTCTATTAGGAAGAGAGAGGAGGAACAGACAAGCAAGCAGAAAAATTAAACCAATTAACCACGAAGCACCACATGGCGCCACGCGGCTCTTAAATTGAATATTATTCTATTATTATAATGACTTACAAATTAATTGGTCGATTAATATTTAGTTTATAATTTATTTAGATTTTATCCCCGTCGACATAATTGACGCTGATTTCTTTCTCAAGATATCCAAAGATGACGACGTAAGTAGTGATATTCCACTGCGAAACCGGATTCGCTACAGAGACTCACTGGCAAACAAAAAGAAGTTAGAAATGTTCTTTTTCAAAGATAAGTTAACATAACTGTTCTTTAACAAAAAATAAACTGCGTCTTCTATATAAATCGTGACTGCCGCAAAGTTGCTGATTATATAAATTTTTCTATAAGTGTGTATTTCTGTTCCCGAATATCGTTTACGTTAATCAAAGTAAAAACTTATCAGTTTTAAATAAATGTAAGTAAAACTCATTAATTCCATCAAGTAGTTTTTGCCATAAATTTTCTACACTTTATCTGTCATCCTAAGGGAACTGAAGATGATCTCCAACACACTAATACATGTCTTATGAACTTTTACTGTTCAACGAATACTAGAAAATATAAAAAAAATATTGGTCTTTTTGGCTGAACCTTTGATAACATCGGATCTGAGAATCGTTCTTAGAATCCGAAAGATGGACTTTTAAGCGTACCACCAGATACCAACCGTGAGGCAACGAGTCTTTCTGGAACGACACAGTTGTCTAAAAGGATCTTCCTACCATCTCCTCGCCAAATTCACTGGTGGAGATTTCCATTATTAAAACTCTTCTGACTGAGAATGAAATGATGTCGCGACGGTAAGACGTACAAGTAAAGTGGAAGAAGGCGAACATACATTTTCACTTCTCTTCTTAAGCGTAAGCTTCTAATGGACTATTGGAGGATGGATTTCGTCTCACAGATTTGTCTAAGACAGGTAGGGTAAACATAACATAACATTTTTATTAAAGACATAGTCGTAGCAATAGTTATGGGGATCATGTCACAGGTGGGGTAAGCTCAATTTACAAAATATAACTGATTTCATACTTAGCAAATCCCCTCATTTAGAGTGAATAATGAATGCTAGGAAAAACACCTAAATTTGTATATTCTTTAGGTTCAATTCTCATTTAAGATTTTTTTTCTAAATACCGATAGAATTTAAGATAAGAAAAATAAACTGTCCATTCGTTATCGAATTGTATGTCTAAATTGGATGGATAATATATGAAAAATTAAAAAGTATGATGAGGACTAAAAATAACAGATAAATATGAAAGATTAGTAATGTATGACGTGGATTAAATCCTATAAGATTTCATTACTGATATTGAGTGAGGAATTATAAAATATTGCTAATATAACCCTTTTTATTTAACCAACAATAAAAAGTTAATATTTAATAATCAACATTGCTGAAACAACTCCGAGAGCACCTTGTCTAATTGAACCCTTTGCCAATATGGCATCTCCAGGCTCTGCTTCCTACACTCCAATGTCAGGCTCTCTAGGGTCCGCTTTAATACAGTGGAGTATAGATAGGCCTGGAGCTTCTGGTCTACCCTAACTGCTTCAGATAACCTTTTTGGTACTTTGTTGCAATTCCTTCCCACGTCATTACTAGAAATAATGAGTACCTTGGAACCAAGCCTCTGTCCATAAAATATTGCTAATAGATAAATAAAGTAAAAATATTAAAATTACTAGAATATTTAATAAATTAAAAAAAGTACTAAAATTGAAATTTTAGATAAAATGTTTTAATTAAATTATTTTTCAATTTTTAAATCTTAATGCATGGCTAACCATTATCGAAATAAAATAAGTAATTTTTAAAATGATTAAAAACCAATAATGTTAATCTCTCTTCTGTTTTTATTAAATGTAATAAATTGTTTATAATTAAAATAGAGGTTAGTGTCAAGTTATGATTACTCAACCAGTATATATGGAATTAACTCAATTTTTAGATAAAGTTCTCATGTGCGTTTTTAAAAATGATGGCGCTAACAGTTATTCAAGCACGGAGCAAAAGTTTATGTATCCGTATTTGTGCACACATATACTATACTACAGTGCCAAAATTGACTTACAATCACTCCATCTTAATGCCTCATCAACCCATGATTTGCATGGTAATAATTTTAACTTGTATTTTAGGTGGCTTTGATAATTACAATCAAATACAAAGACTAAGATTAGTAAACCCAGATTTAAAAGTCATTTTAACATCAGTGAATTTGTTTGACGGTGAAGAATATGACCCTGCTTTTGAAAAAGCAACGGATAGTAATCAAAAAGCAAGAGATTTCGCCAGGAATGTTCTCATGTTTCTCGCAAAATATGATTTCGATGGATATAATATTTACTGGCAAAATCCCTCAACTCCACAAAGACACACGTTGTTACTCAAAGTTCAACTTTATAATATTTAGAATTTAAATGCTGCTCTTAGGGGATACAACAAATATTTGTTATTCACGACAATTTCTATTTATCAAAAATACGAACATCCACAAGTTAACAGGTAAAATACCTTAGTGTCACCAATAGACTTTCTGACTACGTCCTCGTTGAAAATTATAAATATAGCAAATATAACGGTTCAGTTAATCACCCATTTCCGCTATACTTTAAAGATCTTCCTGATAACTCCATAGTAAATATCACCTAATTTTAGAACGACACCATGACTTTCCTGATTAATAACGACATTCAACCCAAAAAGCTTGTCATGGCTATTCTAACATATGCCTTAATGAAAAAGTGTTCCTCCGAGTATCCGTATAATGGGGTCGTTTACGATTATCCAAAGGCTCCTATGTATTTTAAGACTCCATATTACTCAGTTCGGTCATATTCATGTCTTAGTATTGTAAGACTCCATACAGTGAACAGTCTGACCCTGAATTGCAAAGTACATTCGCTTTTGGTGGAAGTTATTATATTGGCATCGAGAATGAGTATAGTCTTGCGCAAAAAGTTTGATGGTTGTTAACTTCAGGCTGGATATATTTACGAGAAAGGTTTGGCTGGAGTGTACGTGGAAAGTCTTGATATGGACGACTTTAGAGGAGATTGTAACATGGGTCCTTACCCCATAACTGGAATGTTGCACGATCAGCTAGGAATTTATCCACAGATTGTATATTTGATTTTACTAAAGCAAAGGATTGGACAGAGGTCACTCCTAGGTCTAGTCATCTCAACAAAATGTCGCCAATAATATTGTTGATGACAGTCTTTAGATTACTTTGGATCTAACACTTTTGGAGGAAACTTCGGATTATTCGGAATACTTAAATCGATTTAAACTAATTTGCTAAAATAAAAACTTTTTGTTTTTTGAATTTTGCGAAACTATTTTCATGAGCAAATCATTTCTGGATTTACATTATTTTTGATTTATTTTCAAAAATAACACTGACGTCATTTAAACATAAGAATTACCCACATTATTTTTTTAAATATATTTTTTGGCTTTACTTTCATTAGTGATACCTCACTACGGATCTGGATTGTCTATGAGGATTCACTAGCAAGAAATTGAGAACACTCATTGGGCCCTACCGACGAGTACTTGGAATAATTTTTTTCTCTTAAAATAACACGTATATCCTCCAAATGCAGAGCTATAAGTATCACGACTCTTACGAAGGTGCTGTTCGACAATAAGTAGTGGTTTCCTTTCCAGCAATTAATCATCACGACTTTTTTATTCTCAAAATAAACTGTGGTCCCGCTCATGCGGAACTACATGTACTATCGCTGGAATTATTGTATTACTCGAACAAAATGAATTAATTATATTTTCCAAAACATTAATTTGTAATAAATTAAAAAAAAATTAACAGTTTTGTAATATAATATATCACATGTGAAAATGTGATTATTCAATTTGACGTCTTGTGAATCCGATTAGTCACTTTCTACGTTATTGGATAACTTAACCATTACATGAATATTAAATTATTAAGTATTTATAATTACTATGATCAATGGACTTTAGGCTAGTTTATATAGTAAGAGTAAGTGGTGTTTAAATCTCATCGTAGTTTAAGCACGTTTTTATGTAACTTTATCATATAAGAAATCTTCGTTGGATAATAATGTCATGTACTCCGCTTATTAAAAAATAAATTATAATATTCGCTAAAAGTAAATAACAAAATAATTTTTTAAATTAAATTTAAATAATATAATAATTTTTCAAAATATTTTATAATTTTTAGGTGGCAAACCAAATCAGAAAAAAATAAGTAATAGAAGAACATAAAATGTTAATCCCTCTTCTGATTTTATTTTCCAGTTGTAATCTTAGTTACCTTTGTTCTTTAATGAGGGCGGGAACATCTGGATGTATACATTTTTTAAACAGTGATGGGGACCAGGTTCCGATACTCCCATTTGCTGCCGAGAGGATCCCTTTTATTGTCTCCGTCAAGGTGCCTACTGGAAGAAGTCCGGGATCCAGGTTTCGGAGAAATTTCGTAATTGATATTTGGTAGTTGTCTCTGATCGATGTAGAGTAACATAGTTGTTCCATTTTATAGCTTCTTCTTACATCTACGTTTGGCTCTCTTCTTATTAGGTCAGTCAAAGTCCTCATTGTGAACTTGGCAGAGACTATCTTGTGATCACTGTCGATAGGTGCACCTACGTAAGACCTCGAGTCACGTAAGAGTGATTTTTCTTTGACTCGACAGATGATGTAGTCGATTTGATTGAAAATGTTAATAGAGCCTTTGGTGGGTAGAAGTCGTTGCCCAGTCCATGTCGTTTTATGACGTGCGGGATGTTGGAAACCAGTATTACATAGGAACAGATCAAATGCCTGGCAAAACTCTGCCAGGATGGTTCCGGGGAAGTTTCTGATTCCTCTTCCGTGCTGGCCAATGAAGCTATCATTTCCTCAACGGGTTCCCACTTTCGGATTCCAGTCCCCGGCAATAAACAATAAGTATGATGAACAAAGGTCTGTTAAATGTCCATCCCAATTCATCGTAGAACAGGTCAAGTTCTTCCATATTTTTTAGGATACGTCCACTGTGTGGTGCGTAAACGTTGATAATTGAGATTAGTCTCCTCGAATTTCTGCTTGATCTTGTACGTAGTTGTGACACTGATTCTGTCATTGACTTTCCAGTAACGATATACTCTAGGAATATAGTCCTTGTGTATGACAAAGCCTTGTCCATAATGCCTCGATTACGAGGGAAGCAATAGTAACCTGTAGTTTGCATGTGTTTCATCGAGTCTATTATTTATTTTACTCTTCTGCAGGCAGCATACAAAGCCCCGGTATTTCTCAACATCCGAACATAGAAGCTGCCTCTTAGCCACGTTATTCAGGCCTCTGATATTGAAGGCTAGGATAGACAGGTCATTAAATTGTTCTGAATCCTGTGCAGACATAGGTGCAAGAGAGGCACGTCACCACCTCAACCAAAAAAATCGTAAAAGACTTAAATTATAGATAAATTTATTAATTAATTTATTTTATTTATTTCAAAAATTGTTTTACAATATGGCAAACCTTTTAATATAATAGATCATTATTCGGCGTGCGATTGCCATGCTGTTGTGGTCGTTTCCTTTTTTATCGTATTTTTCTGTTGTATTGCAATATATTTTATTATATATCATATGAATTGTTGGATAATCAAATAGTTTTGAAGGCTGTTATCAAAATGTCTAATTTATATATATTTCGGTAACCTACAAATATGGATTATTCTCTACTGTTTGATTATTCGATGCTTATTGTCAATTTTTTATATATTATTTTGAAGATTTTCTGAAAAATTATCATTACTGCTAAGAGAATTACTACAGTGAGTTTTTTCACGTCGATGTTTTCAAATCGGAAACCATCCGCAGAATAACTGAATTTCCAACAACTAATGTTTTTCCACCATTTTTCTTCTGTAACTGTAGTTTAGATTGTTTTTCTTCAGGATATGGTACATCAGAGATTTATTCCATGTTGACGGAATCTTATTCTAGTTAATTGAGAGGTTGAAAATTTGTGTTATTGCGACCGTCGGGAAAGGAACCATGTTGTCTATAATGTAGCACAACGTGATGACAAAAAGTATCCTTATAGTCTCGCATTTTTTTTAATGAAAGTTGCCCAGTTTCGGATCTCCCAACAGTGTTGTCTTTGAGTGAGAGTTGCCCAGTTTCGAATCTCCCAACAGTGTTGTCTTTGAGTGAGAGTTGCCCAGTTTCGGAGCTCCTGTATCCCAGTGCTTTCATCATTCGTGATATGTCCCGTTGTGAATATTGGAACCGTTTTTGTTTTTCTTTGAATAAAGTAATTAGATTGGAGTCAGCTTCCAATATTATATAACTCTTTTATTATTAAAACCTTCTTTTTATTAAACTTAATTCTTGATTATTTGTTGATTTTCATCCAAAGTTTTGTTGTCGATTAATTCGAGCGTTACATTTAATATAATAAAAAAGAAACGTCATTAATGAAATAATATGCGTAAATAACATTGTTTTAATCGGAAATAGATAACTCCTCAAATTCGTAACTTGTACAAAGTATTAATCCCATACACAGAAAAAGAAGTTAAAAGAACACAACTAGTTAGTTAGTTATTAAAGCACATCTGCGTTAGCTGTAAATACTGTTTATGATTTCGCTTGTGCAATGTTTTTCAACAATCCATTACGTTAGCCCTCTCAATTCCTTTCGTTGTCGTGCTCGTCTCCTGATTTCTTACAAATCGTCTGCAACCATTACTGCAAAATTCTTCATAGGTGGAAAATGTCACATACTAAATATGTTAATTATGATAGTGCTTTTCAGCTTTAGAGAATCCAAAAAATAGGAAATATTACTTTCTACAATATTTCCCTTCTAGCGACGAGTTTTTTTTCGACCTCCGCCTCCCGGACAATGCACTTTGAATCAGCCGGCATACAAAAACATCACTTCTTATGAACTTCTTAGAGGGAGAAATTTTATATAAATTATTAACCCCACTATATTTAACCAACTGCGTAATCAAATCATTTTTTTAAATAAATAATGACCCTCGTGAGCGCTGCTGGTTATTTGAGCGAATCTAGCTCGCCATCCTGAGAGGGAATAGCCACGCAGTCAAGGCAGCCGCTATATAACCGTTCACTCTCTTTTCTTTCCTTAATAAAATTCCAGTTACTTTAACCAACAATAAAAAAGTTAATATTTAATAATCAACAATTTTTCTCGCTTGTCTGTTAGCCAGCTTCAAAGGCAAGTTTAATTCGGTTGATGAAACAACTCTGAGAGCGCCTTGTCCAATTGAACCCTCTTCCCATTTGGCATCTCCGGGCTCTGCCTCCTATACTCCAGTGTCAGGCTCTCTAGGGTCCACTTTATGGACTGTAGATAAGCATAGAGCTTCCTATCTACCCCTAACTGTTTCAGATAAACCTTTTAGTATTTTGTTGCAATTCCTTCCCACGTCATTACTATTGAATAACGACGACCTGCACCAAGCATCTGCCCATCTCGTTCGCAAGCAAATCATATTTCCATTTTTCTCCACTCCACAGTCTGCAAACGGTCTTGAGACCTCAATTATAAGGACTTGTCCAGACTCCTTATCGTGTACCACAATGTCCGGTTATCATGTACCACAATGTTGATGCAACTTTGTTTTATGTGAGTCAATCGTTCCATATTTCTCTAATCAATACAAATTGATACATTTGGTCCCGCTCATGCGGAACTAATCTACTATCGCTGAATTATTGTATTACTCGAACAAAAATGAATTAATTATATTTTCCAAAACATTAATTTGTAATAAATTTAAAAAATTAACAGTTATTGTAATATAATATATAATATGTGAAAATGTGATTATTCAATTTGACGTCTTGTGAATCCGATTAGTCACTTTCTACGTTATTGGATAACTTAACTATTACATGAATATTGAATTATTAAGTATTTTATAATTACTAATGATCAATGGACTTTAGGCTAGTTATATAGTAAGAGTAAGTGGTGTTTAAATCTCATCGTAGTTTAAGCACGTTCTATGTAAATTTATCATATAAGCAATCTTTGTTGGATAATAATGTCATGTACTCCGCTTATTAAAAATAAGTTATAATATTCGCTAAAAGTAAATAACAAAATAATTATTTAGATAAAATTTAAATAATATAATAATTTTTTCAAAATATTTTATAATTTTTAGGTGGCAAAACCAAATCAGAAATAAAATAAGTAATAGAAGAACAAAAATGTTAATCCTTCTTCTGATTTTATTAAATGTAGTTAATCGTTTATAATCAAAATAGGGGCTAGTGGCAAGTCGTAACTATTTAAAAGGTATAAATTTATTAAAATTGAATTATAGGTAAAGTTCTGATGTGTGTTTTTAAAAACGACGGCGCCAATAGTTATCAAATCTTAAGCGTGTGTTTATGTATCCATATCTGTGCACACATATATTATTACTATGCTGCTAAGATCGATTCTCGCTTATCCTACGGCCTCTCCAATTCATGATTTACCCGGTAATGATTAAAATTCTATCTCAGGCGGATTTAATAATTACAATCGAATACAAGCGCTAAAGTCAATAAACCCAGATCTAAAGGTTATTTCATCAGCCGGAACTTTATTCGATGGAGACGACTACGATCCTGCTTTTGAAAGAGCATCCAATAGTTCAGAAAAGGCAAGAGACTTCGCTAGCAATGTTCTCATGTTTCTTGCAAAATATAATTTTGATGGATATAATATTTACTGGCAAAACCCCTCAACTCCACAATTGTTACTTAAAGTTTAAATTCAACAAAATTTAGAATCTAAATGCCGCTCTGCGAGAATACAACAAATATTTGTTATTCACGACAATTTCTATTTATCAAAAATACGAACATCCACAAGTTAACAGGTAAAATACCTTAATGTCACCAATAGACTCTCTGACTACGTCCTCGTTGAAAATTATAAATATAGCAAATATAACGGTTCGGTTAATCACCCATTTCCGCTATACTTTTAAAGATCTTCCTGATAACTCCATAGTAAATATCACCTAATTTTAGAACGACACCATGACTTTCCTGATTAATAACGACATTCAACCCAAAAAGCTTGTCATGGCTATTCTAACATATGCCTTAATGAAAAAGTGTTCCTCCGAGTATCCGTATAATGGGGTCGTTTACGATTATCCGAAGACTCCAATGTATTTTAAGACTCCATATTACTCAGTTCGGTCATATTTATGTCGTAGTATTGTAAGACTCCATACAGCGAACAATCTGACCCTGAATTACACAGCACGTTTGCTCATGGAAGAACTCTTTACATTGGAATCGAAAATGAATATAGTCTTGCGAAAAAAGTTTAATGGTTATTTATTTCAGGTTGGGTATATTTACGAGAAACAAATGGCAGGAGTGTATGTAGATAGTCTTGATATGGATGACTATAGAGGAGCTTGTAATAGGGGTCCCTATCCAATAACTGGGATAATACACGACCAACTAAGGATTTATCCAAATATAGTATGTTTGGGTTAACTAACGTAAAGAAATGGAGAGAAAATTATTAATCGTTATTAATTTAGTTCTAACAGTTATGGATAGTTTTAGGATAATTTGGTGCTATTTTAATTTTTAATTTAAAAATTTAAAATTTTCTTGATTTTCGGTTCCAGTAAAACCTGTGTCCTATATTAGGTTAGGTATCTGATTTTGATCAGCTAGAAATTGGGAGGTCGTTGTGGGCGATATACCTTTGTTGGGTAGAACAAAGGTATATCTTGAGAGATAAATACCCTTGACTTTTTATTCTCATGAGCTAAACGAACTGCAAGTTCGAAGACGGATTGGCAGCTGGATTGATTAGTTTTCATTATAAAAACTGAATATTTACTTACTTAGTTAAGAAAACTCCCACGTTACCCATAAGCATATGAATACTTAGGGTTCCGCTCGTGCTGTGCTCTCTACAATTCGCTGTACCAGTTTTCTCCCTGCCACTTTGCTTCTCTCTCCTTCCTCAATTCATCGAGGTATGAGAACTGATTATTAAAGCTAAAATAATTGATATTTTTGTTAAATTAAAATTTTATCATACAAAGTTGGCTAACAAATTTTAGATTTACTTTTGAGTGCGGACATAGTCAGCGACGGTAGTCTGTCGGTTCTTGTTATCATAATAGTCAGTTTGCTAGACCGAAATACTAAAATCATAATTTTTATTTATTTCCTAATGAATCAAGTTTCGAAACAATAAATAATTATAATAGTTATAAATTTCATTAATATATTTATTTGTAATATAATATTTCATGTGTGATTATTCAATTTGACGTCGTGTAAATCCGATTGATTACCTTTACGTTATTGGATTATTTACTCTCACTTGCATATTCGATTATTTTATAAATTCAGGGATCAAGTGGACTTGTGATAAAATTGGAAGTGGGGAGACATACTTCTTAACCTTTCTTGGAAGCAGAAGCTTGGAGGATAGATTTGGTCGTCACAAGGAGGCGTTCTCCCTTGTGTTCCTTCCTTGGATTAGTTATTTATTCTGTTTGTGCTAGGTTTACCAATGATTAAGCCTGGAGACAATAATAATATTTTCTGAATAATTTATATCTACAATCATTAGTGAATTGTAAAATACCCGTCCCCTATGAAAATAGTAATACAAGGTCCCCGCCAACATCCTATTACCACTGAGGCGTGCTAGGATTACTTTACCGAGTTCTTCGATCTCATTTATTTATCCATAGTCCTTTCAAGTGACCTTCAAGTTTACCCATAGTCACTCAAACATGCGGCTAACCGATTTGTAATTACCGAAAGCAGAAGCTGCCGGAGATCAGTAAGATGTGTGTCGTGTGTGGCAGTAATCGAAATTGTTTATTTAATTTAAATATTTACCCCAGGTCCATTCAAGTGAAAGAAATCGGTGGCTAACAAAAACTTCAAGACAAGAGCGGACGTTCCATGAGATCCAACAGTTGTATTTGGTTCCATGCAGAATTTGGAGGCGGACCGGGACAAGAGAAGTGATACGTATAATGGAAATTGTTTGTAATGATTACGGGACGAGTTCTTTGATCTAATTTAGTTTTATTTATAAATAATATTACATTCTTTATGAATATTAAAATTTAAATACTAAATCCCGCGTATTTGCCGCGTGGCGCCATGTGATGCTGCGTGGTTAATTGGTTGAAGTTTTCTGCTTGCTTGTCTGTTCCTCCTCTCTCTTCCTATTAGAGTGGCGTTATGTGATCTACCTGTCTAGGTGACGCTCAGTACCAGGCCGGCACGAAAAAGGATCATTTGCTCTTCCCCATTCTACTGGAGGGGTTTCCATAACTGCATGTAATGGATGTCTTACCTTTTATGCTGATTCCGGATGGACTCTGTTTCTGTGAGGAATAAGTGGAAGTTGATAATACAATCTCTTTCTAAGAGATGGAGAGGTATTACCAGAGATCAAGATTAAAATTTACTCAATTAGTTAATTTACTCGGTTTATTTTATTTATTTAATAAATTGTAGTTATCGAAGAAATTAATTAGAAAATTCTTCATATTAAGGACCTTGATAACTATAAATCACAAAAAACCTTCCATAGTAGCATTTTACAGAGGTCATTGACACTCATACCGTCGCTTGTGATATCCAGTTTGTTAGACTCCTTAACGCTTTTCTTGAAACTCGATAGATGGCGAACTATATCTGGTTAAAATGAAGCCAGTGGAACCACTCGTGAACGTCTATCCGGTTCTGACTTGCAAATCTATTGTAGCGCTCTATAACAGATTACAAAAAATATTTTTAAAATAATAAACTCATTAGAAAATGACAAATATTTATAAAATTATATATAATAAGCTATAATTTGAAAAATATAACAAATAACGTATCTCTAGTTAAGTTGCCCCAGCCTCACAAACTTGTAGGAAGCCAGCCGCTATTAAATAGGAAGCTGCAGATGTTGGTCTTCCCATAGATCGGTTAGTACTGACTTTGTAGACGAACGTTGTGTTAATACATGACATTCAAATAGGTGGTTTGCTGTCAACTCGTAGAGGTTGCAAAAAAGACATAGGATATCGTACGTTGGTAGATAGGGGGTGATGCCCACATCGTAGATGATCTTTAAATAAATAATGGGTTTAGTGAGTCTCGACAATAAAACAGTCGAAAAAAGTAAAGAATTCAAGACTCAATCCAAGCAAATTTGGGGCAGAAGATCTTGAATTTATAGTAAAAAGATTTAGGCTAAATCAAATAGCTAAATCTTTAATTTTTAAGATGATATTTCTCATTTATTCAGAAATCGAACTATAGAGATTTACAAATCTGAGGTGTTCTCAAACGTTGAGATATTCAATGTCTCCAAGTGTATTAAGAAAGGAGAAACCTTCCAACCAGCAAACCTCTAACCTGCTAAAGAAGCAGTGAACCAGTCAATATATTAGGTGGGAAAAAAATGTCAATGCAAATAATTTATTAGTTAAATTTAGATTTTTCTAACCAGTGTTATAAAATATATTTATTAGTAAATCACTTCTTCCTCCCCAACTCTCGTCTCAATTCTTCCACCTAAAATAACTACAATCACGACCTGATCTTCCAACGCCATCACTTTCCTACGATGGGCCCTCTCCCTCATATCAAACGACCTTGTATTCTCCATCTGAGTATTCACCATCCTCTGCACCTCACTCTCACACTCAATGTGCTTCCTGGCTGATATTTCCGCCAATCTTACTAACACAATCATTCTACCTCTTAGAACACGTGTCTTCTGCATCAACTAGCTGCATCTGCAGTTCCTCAACTTGCCGTTGGAGCTCAGTGTTCTCCTTCTCCAGGTTCTTGAATACTCTGCATTGTTCAATACTGACAGACTGTAGTTTCCCCTCCACGTGCCTCTTTTCGCTTTCCGCCTGCAATCCAAAACGACAATTACTGAACAGAACTGGCGCTGAATTGCCGATTTTTCCCGCTCAACTGAAAAAAGCGCGTTTTTCAAGCAGTTTCTCTCCTTTTCGCCCTCTTCAAGTAATTCCGTGAGGGATTTGGCCTGGTTTTCCAGCTTTTCCCTAGCCTCCTCAGAACAGCGGAATTGATAGACATTTGCTAGCTTTTCCCGCTCATAATTTTCTGCAGAATCCGTCAAATGTTGAATTTGACCTTCCAGTTCATACATCTCCTGCTTGCATTCTCGCAATTCGAATCCCACGTTGTCTGCTCTGTCGATAATAGCTGAGTTCTCTCGTCTTAGGACCTCAACCTGAGATCTATGTATTAAATAGTCGATTTGCCTGGCTGATTCTAGTTGCTGTTGTAACTGCCCCTTCTTATAATCAGAATCTGCCAAATCTTTGTGTAGAGTAGAAATACGTCCCTGGGCAGTTTCTAGTTTGGTCTCAGCATCCGTCAACATAGCAGAAAGCTTCGAATTCTGTCTTCAAAAAATACAACACTAACCATATCCTGAATTGGCGCGCATTTTTCGTCAAATTTTGAAATGGCTGAATTTTGGCGCTCAACGGTGGCATTTAATGCGGAATTCTTAATTTCAAGTTCTTCAACCAGTTTCTGTTGTTTAGAACAGCGATTTTGGATTTTCTCCCATATAGAACACATTTACCTCAATCTCTTCAGTTTTCCCTTGAAGAAGATTTTTACAACGTTTCAGATTGTCCTCGTCTTTATTCGGACACTATCCGAGTAGGCAAGCCTGTTTGTCAGGTCCTCAAGATTCTGTTTTAAACTACCAGCCTCCTTGTCTAGGCTCGTTTCTTGAGCTTTGAGTCGAGTCAGTTTTTCCTGCATGTAAACAAATCATATACATTCAGATTCCTGTTATCTGTCTGACTGTGAAGGTTAGACTGTTCGAGAGAATTCATCTTTTCAACGAGTGACTTTTTTTCCGCCTCCAATTTCTTTATGGCCTCATCCTGCATAGAAAGGGATGATTGGACGGATGATAGGCGTAACTCAAGAGCGATCTTTTCTGAAGAATAAATTTATTATTTTGTAATTAAAAAATATTTAATTTTTAAATAAACAAAAATTAACCTTTTTCTTGTTCTTGTATGACTTTTTGAACACGTTCGAGTTTGTTTGTGAGAATACTGCAATCGTTGTTTAGATCAGCAATATCAGAGTCAGCGAAGGCAAGCTGGGCTTGGAAGTCGTCCTAAAGTAAACGGTCAAAGTAACCCTGTCTTTCTCTGCACGTGCAAGTCTTTCCGAAACAGAAATGATAGCTGAACGAAACATATTTTCATCGACTTCCGCAGCTGAGCTATAAAATTATAAAATAGTAACAATTCTCTCTGTCTACTCCATTTCCTCGTTCTCGGTCTAACATATGTTTAATATTAAATTGCAAACGCGCCGATTTTAACTATACAGTAATAAATTTAATATTTAAAATTAAGCGGGAAATAATAAGATTTTATTAAATAGTTAAATTTAGTGACTCTAAGGTACTTGGCACCCAACACAATCACTCAACGCTCAATAGAAGCCCACCTCATACATGATGACATGGAACTGAGTTAATTCAAATTAGTATTTTTAAGACAAGCAACTTCTCAAAGAGTAAACTAATTAATAAGTGGATAAAATATAATATGAAAATTAAAGCAAATCGCAATCTTACAAAATTCAGCAGTGAAAGATGATGAGCGCTTGAGTGAGTTGACACACAAAGGATATATTCTCTATAACCCATCAATGTCTATATAGCAGTTTATTTTTATTTACAGCAGTTAGTCAATAAAATAAAAATTATAAAATGTAATATTTTAATAAAATAAATAAATTGTAATATTAATAAAATAAATTGAATATTTAAAAAAATATGGAAAATAAAATAATAATACAAATATAAATAATGCGGAAAAAACAACAGAATGGTCGTGGACTAATACTTCTTGTTCTCATTTCAGTATTAGAAGGCTCCACTCCAATAGACCGTCTTATAGCAGTGCAGATAACATCCAATTTATGTCCAAGGGAGTTGCTTTTGACTTCATATTTGCAGACCTGAGCCTCCAACACACCCAATCGACCATCCTTGCATGAAACATCCATTTTCAGTTCACTAATCTCGAAATAACCCCAACAACTTCTTCCATGGCTTCTAATGCCCCTCCAATCTCTCCTTTTCACCATTTAGTCTTTTCTCCATGCTGTTCAAGTCGTTTATACCATTTGAAGTTCGCAGTCCCTCTCTTGAAGTGTGTTCTCAGAATCTCTTAGCTTGTTGTTTAAGCTCTCCAAATCTTTCAATAGCAATTCTTTATTAGCCTCCATGTCGGAAAGCTAAGCTAAGTCAATCTCACAACCAACCTTTTGCTTGTAGTTAGAAATGTCTTTGCGGCTGATTCCGTCCCGTTTCTTCCAGCTTAACCACTTTGCCGCTCAGTTCCTCCCTGTCTACAACCAGCTGTTCCAATTCTGTTGACAGTCGGCTAGACTCTTTTGCTAACTGTTGTCGCTCCTGATCAATCTCAGCTTTAAGAGACTCTGAGTTCCTTAAACTCGCCCGTAGTTGTTCAATTTCTAGCTCTGCCTGGTCAAATTGTCCTTGTAGTGCTAAGACTAAGAAAAAGGCACAAACATGCCAATCTGCTCTTGCAGTCCTTCAAACAACGTGTGGTTCTGTCTTCTCACTCTCTAGGCTCCTTACTTTGTCTAACAGTTCATTGTTGGCTCTAATCTTGATTTCCTTCTCGGCAGATTCCTCAGAAAGGCAACCTAAAGAGAATGAGTCATTTCGTCTACGTTTAAGCTCGTTAATGTCGTTTGTTAGGGTTTTCTTAGTGTCGTTCAAATTTGCGACTTTCTCAGTCAAATTGGAAATTTCTTGTCGCAAACTCATATTCTCGTCCGACAAGGAGTCAACTTTCCTAGACAAATTCGTAGCTTCTTTGCCAGCCCTTTCTCTGTATTGGGCATAGTCTTCACGTGCCTTACTAAACGCACTAGTCATCTCGGCATTTTGATCCCTAAAATAAGCAGGAAAGTCACATTGCTGCAGCCAAGTCAGCTTTCACTTTGGTCACTTCAGTTTCAAAGCCTTTCATAGTTTGATCAGACCAGGACTGCAGACTGGAATACTCACACTTCAGTTTGCTTAGTTCATCAGAAGTACGGTCATAGTCCTCCTCAATTCTCTTAGTCTCTCCTGTAGAAGGACATTGTCCTCTTCTAGCTTTGAGACAATCTATATTAGTCAAGCCAATAGAAACTTCTTGTTTCTCAGTCTGCAGGGTCCCAATGGCCCTCTCATGATCAAGTTTAAGCGTGTTCATATCATCGCACACGTGGGCTAGTTGACTGGCGTACTTTTGAGTCATCTCTTGGAGCTCGTTGCTGCTGTTTTCGACCAAATTCTGGCATTTAAGTTCGAATTCTCTTCTCATTCGTTCCTAATTTATGAGCAATACAGTCAACTTGCTCAGAGACGAAGAACTCAGAGTCTTCCTCCGAGGCTTTCTTTGAAGCTTCTAACGTCTGTCGGAGGCTCTGTTCGGTTTCAGTAGATTGCTGTCTTAGAAGATCAAAGTCACGGCGCATTGATTCTTCAGAATTTTCCCGCTCTTTTAGTGCTCGTTCTAATTCATCTAATTAAGTCAATAAACACTATAACTTCCTAAGGATTCTTTTCTAGCAGAGAGTTCCTTGTTTTCAGCCTCCAGTTGTTCCTTTCGGGAACTAAGAACAGCGTTTTGCTGCTGCAAGTCGTAGATCGAGCTTTCAAGTGACGCCTTGTCAGCTTTAATGCCAGAAATATACTGCATGTGTCATTAAATCGCTGAACCTCCTTTTGCTGACTGTTTTCTTTCTCAGTAGATCTCAGCTGCTCATTTAGTGAGCTGTTGGACTTCACTAGCTGCTCTTTTTCCTTATTGAGACGACCAAAGTTTTCGGTCTGCTTAGAGAAGTCGTTTCTGACAGTAGCCAAATCTTCACTTAGTGAATTTTTCTGTTTGTTAAGCTAAAATGTTAAATTTGATCAAAACCAGTTTATATTGATCTGCCAAGTCAAGTCTTTCCTTAACATTTTCCATCAGGTCGTTCTCTAGTCTGTCTTTTTCACTTGGTAGTACTCAACCTGTTCTTTATAGGCTAAAATAAGTATTGAAAGCACATTGGATGAATTCTTGTAGTTCAGTCTTATCCTGTTCTAAGGATATTATTTCATCCTGCATGTTATATTTAGTCTTCTCGAGGTCATTCCTATCTGCAACAAGTTTACTCTTTTCGTTTTCAAGCTACAATAATGATAATTTAACACAAATTAATAATTTAAAAAAATGATAATTAAATTTAATTTAAATAATATAAAATTAAATTAATTAAAATAATTGTTAATTAAAATTGGTTAAGAAATAAAAAAGAGTATTAACCTGATTGATAATTCGGTTACATTCGTTCTTTTCTCTTTCGAGTATTTGGATGTTAGAATTCTGTTCATTGATAGTCTCTGCCATGTTCGATTTGTCAAATTTAACCTTTCTCAGCTCATTAGTGCACTGTAAGTGATCCTTCTCCAATCCCTCATATGCCTCCTGCTGATCTCTCTAAGACTAATCCCATCATAGACCTTCTGGTTCTCCACCACATCCTTCTCCAGCTGCACTTTATTTAGCACTTCTTTCACGCCCAAAAATTCGTCTTTTAATGTGGCATGAGTCTTCTCCATTCTGTCGATCATTTGGCGGCTAAAATTAGCTCCCTTCAAACCATCTCTCGTTCTCCTTCAATTGCCTTTCCCGTTCTCTCACAACGTCATCTAGCTCCACCTGCTTTGTTAACTCTCTACAACCTGACTGGTATACTTTTGTCTTTCAAGCTCTGTGTTGGTGGTCTGTAATAGCTCTACTTCGTTGGTTAGCTTGTCGATCCGGTCGTTGAGAGTCTTTTTTACTGATTCCAATTGGAAGTAGTCCACAGTTTTCATTTCTAGGCGATTTTCGGTTTTTTCTTTGTCTTCACATAAAACAGCCATTTTTTCCCGTCTAAAATATGGATATAGTTTCACAGGGTTTCATTGTCGGTCTTTAAGGCTTCATTTTCTCGCCTCAGAGTTCGCTCAGTGTTTGTCGCCTCGTTCAGTTGAGACTCCAAAGCCTCCTTTTTCTCCCTTGTTGTCGTCACCTTTGCTCGTAAATCGGCAATCTAAGAGTACTCTGCTTGATGAATACCTGAAGCTGTTTCTTGTCCAAGGCGGCAATGATTGCAGACTGCGTGGCATCTGACCCGGATTTATATGACAAATCGACTTCGTTTCTCACGCCGAAACTTCCATCATCTCCCAATGAGGCCTATTTGTGGTTTTTTGTTAAAACCAACCGCGGCAATTTTCCGTAAAGACGAATGCAGGGCATCGGTCTCTTCTCTTTCTCTTCGAATATCCTCATTTCTTTTGTGCTGCAAGGATTCACATTCAGCCTCCAATCTAGCGATAGTAGCTCGCATAGAATTTGCTTGTTTTTCCCGCTCTGCCAAATCCATGCGTCGTTTATAATCGATTTCTTCCAAACTTTCCGACATTTTTTCGCGCTCTTTTAACTCAAAGGCCTGCTGGTTGACTTTGGAAAACAATTTCTCCACCTCTTTCTTTAAACTCTGAAATTAAAAGAATAAAAACAGTCTCATTCTCCTTTGTTTTCTGTTTAAGTCCCATTATGCGGTCATTCACCGAATTCACAGTTTTATCCACTTCAGATTTTTTGGCCGAAATTTCCCGGAAACTTTCCATCCGCAGGCTTTCTAAGGAGTTCTTTAATCCATGGACGTCCCTCCAAAGAGAGAGCATTTTGCTGTGTTCAGCAGAAAAGTAGTTCTCCATTTCCTGCAAATTGCTCAAAATCAAATTCTACCAGGTTGTGACGGGAGAACTCATTTTCTTGCTCTTTGTTGGTGGCTTTGAGTGAATTCATCTCACAAACGAGACTTTCTACTCTCTGAGTCAGTTGCTGATTTGAAGAAGTCGCCTGGTCGAGCTGGTCTCTGAGATGGCTGTTGACTTGTTTGAGCTCAGAATTTCTGACAAATTAGTTCCCTTAATCTCGCCCACTCTCCTCTTCCAACTGAAAAAGCACTGTCTCTGAATTTTGTTTAAAGGTTCCTGATCTCTCTGGGACTTCGACCTGAAGTGGGGATATAAATTAACCTTCTGTCGCCTCTGTGAGTCCTGGATGGACATAACCTTGGTTTCTAACTCATTCAATCGGTCCTTGTATTGAATAACCTTAGGATAAGGTCAGTCCTCACCTTCTCTTGAAGTCGTTTGACCAGTTTTGCCTGTCGTTGTTGGGATTGCTGGTACATTTCCAGTTTTTTCCTGTAATTTGACTGTTCCATGTCTAGTCTGTCTTTTAGTTCGCAGTTCAGCTGGAATATTTCACGCGTTCGTGAACTGTCCATTTGTTATGAAACGTCGGAATGTGTTTTATTTTGTTACCATGACCGTCGCCATGAAAACCTGTACTGAAAATTTTCAAACCAGAATCAATAGTATTAAATTGACTTTGTGTTGTATTGATATTTATATCCGACACTTTTAGGTTAAATTCCATGACCTCAACTAATTTGTAGTCTCCCAGTTTTGTCCAAAGGTTTCTAACTTACTCTTGTTCTGGGCAAGGTACCATACATTCCCTACTGAATTCGCTATAGATCAAAGTTCTCTTTGCCGAATGTGATTCTCTTTAATTATTTTATCATTCTTCCACTTTTATATTTTACTGGATTTTCTGGGAGATTCAACAGCAATAATGTTTTTTCGATACAATCCAACGGGTGATTGCCACTTTCCTGGATAACCGTGCGGTCATTTAACCGCATGAAACAAAGATGTCGAAACCTCGGCATTCCTTATGATGGTTTGTTTAAACGTTAGCTCATAGCAGTCATGAGAACGGAATAGCCATGTTTTCATATATTTGTTTAACCTCAAGAGGACCCTCATGTTAAGCTAATCATTATAAAAGTTCAAGAAATATCAGGTGTCCCCCTAAAACTGCGACAACTTCCTGCAGTCTCACCGTTTTTCTTTTAGGTGGATGGTTGTTGTCAGTTGTAATATCTATAACCTTATTGTTGAGCTTACCCTAAAATGCGCTTGTTAGGACTTTCTTAGATCGTTCAAATTTTAGTCTTAAATGAGGTATTTTAGAAAAATAGATATTTTTTATATTGAAAAAAATAAAAAATAAGAGTTGATAAACAAATGAATTGGGAGTCCTGACTTCAGGGTATTCCACCTTTATATTAAACGAGTCATCTTATACAATCAAATATCATAATTAATTAAACTTAGTTTGAGATTTTGAACAAATTTGTAGTACAAACCGCCATAATAATATTAATTCGATATATGAACACACTCATACAATCGCTATTATTAGTCTCTTACATACTCATTGATTGTTAGTCAATGATATCAGATTCCTGGTCATTCATAGCTCTCAGCTGTCTTCAGCTTTTCAGGTCATTATTTGGTACAACTGGAAGAGTCAATTCTGGCCTTTCGAAAAACTGTTCTCTCGACACACATAATAGCCTTTCATGACCTCACTCAAATATAGATTATTGAATTAAAGAATTGATTTACATATTCTGTTCATGTCGAACTAGCATTGGTTGCCAAGCTACTGTGACCCCAAACGATATAATTTACCTTAATAATTTGGTTTTTAATGTTAACTAATTGTGACCACAAAAATTGTAATTTACTAAAAATTTGACTTTGACTAATTAATTATTAAAATTAAAAATAAATTAAAAAATTAATAAATCTTAAATCTCAAGTTATGTGAGACCCGATTAGTTTCAGATGCCTATGGAGAATTTACTATATTTAGTCCAAGGCTTGAGAGAAGTCGGGTCACATAATCGCCATATCTTCCCCTTAATATCCTGGTAATTCAGTCTTTGGTAGATACGATGAAACAAAGTAAATTTGTGACTGAGAATTTCAGTTCGGCAATTAAGGATTTACCAGGAAGTCATATTTTTAACATTAATGAGGGACCTGAGGATACAACCAAGCTCAACGGTTTTCCCTTCATATTTACCAGCTTTCAGTGACTGTTAAAAGGGTTGAATTGCGGTAAATCTTTCACCTCACACAAACATTTAAAAGCTAGCAAAAAAACTTTCATAAAAATTCAGAATTTTATAAAAAATCGGTTCTAGAATTTCGTTGGTTTTTTGGGACATTTAATGACTATTCCAGAGATTTGCCTATTTTATTCAAGAGTTGAAATCCAAAATTAACAAAAACCGACTTCTAATTACTTGAGAATAACCCATTATTGTGGGATATTCTCAAATCATGTGGTTCATGTGTTCTCAAGTCTTGTGGTTTTTTTCTTCCCTCATTCAAAATTAGCTAAGATTAAACAGTCAGCACTTAATGATTTTTGAATATACTGTAACATTATTAGCACATTCTAGAATTAAAATTCAAATTATGGCTCTACCGTTCTTCTTTAAAACAGACATGTCCGAATACCTCCAAATTTGGAGGAAACAAGATTCAAACTAAAAGCATTATGCGTCCGACGTTTATTAGTTCAGGAATACTCGCATATTCGATACCTCTCCACTCTATTATTTGTCCGTCCACCTAAAAGTTAAACATAGGAAATCCATCAAGATGAGAAAGTGCGTCCAATAAAAGCCACTACCTAACCTTCTTGTCAATTAATCACTTTGCTAACAATAGAATCATATTATGTCACGAGTCTAGGGTGTTACCGAGCCTAGGTGGTTACACTTATGGACTTAGAATAACCCATAAACTAAAAAATTATGGCGACCAATTTTATAAGACGGCAAGAACATTCTAAGTCCATTAGTGTAACCACCTAGGCTCGGTAACACCCTAGGCTCGTGACATATTAACTATAGTCCCTTAAGCCATTGCTCTTCTAAAGAACATAGGATTCAAAATACAGTAAACTCTCTCAAATTTGCCGTTTTTGGTTCAGCGAAATTGTGGCAAATTTGAGAATTGGCAGATTTCAGAATAAAATTTTATTTGAAGTTTTAATTTATTTAAAGATAATTAAACTACTTAAATTAATAAATTTTATTTTTTTTAAATATTTTTAACTAAGGAAACAAAAATTAATTAAATTTATTAAAGTATTTCTCAATTCCCTCTTATTAGAAATTTTAATATTTTCTTTATATCTTCTTATTGAAGTAATGAATTCTGCACATTGGCATTTTCAATGTTTTCTAGATAATTTTCAATCTCTTAATTTTAAAAACATTTCAGCCTTGTTTAATGACTCATGTACTTCTACACAACCGGATTCTTCTTGTTCCTCAATAACAATTAATATCTCCTCTTCATCAATTGCCTCCTTTTCACTGTAGTCAATTAAAATAAATTCTTCTATTTCAATAATATCATAAATATCTGTTCTGGATACGATTTCATCTGTTACATTCATGTTAGTAAGTTCTGATTTGCATTCTGTACGTTCTAGGCGTTTTAAACACCTTGAAATTGTTGAGATTTCACATCTTTCCATGCCATTTTTACAAACAATAAAGTATCCCTAATATTTAACTTCTTATATATTCATATACTGAGTTCTTCTCGCATTCCAATATATCCGTTAAATATAGTAATTTGTCCCTCGTAAAATGAACTTTGAAAAATTTGATGATTCCCAGATCCGGTGTCCAGACATTTGGCCGACAGGAAATTCTGGTTTTAAAATTCAGAGATAAAATTCAAAATAAAAACATTTACTTAAAGGTTATGAGAAAGCGCAGTCAAAAATTCTACTGAAGTTTATTCATCATATTTTTCAATAATACTTTTTATTTTTTTGCTTCTTCTTTACCTGTCTTATTGTTATTCCGGCCATCACTTGTTCTACTGTGAGCTCCCACTCCGACTGTTCTTTTCGTATTTTTGCAACAAGCCGACAAACGTTGGATGTTTTATAGACACTCTTTGTGAAAAAGATCTGTGCCATCTTTAAGTGAATTCTTAGTTCTTGGGAGGACTTCTGCTTGTATGTCGTGTACATTTCACATTTTCAAACTAAACAATGGTCTTTTTCTCCTTCCACGTTACAAGTCTCCGATCCATGTTGTCTCAAAATAGGTCAGAAATCTCCCAACACGTCATCATCTCGTCATCTATAGTTTCAAGGAGCGCATGGAAACTCTCAATGACTTGAGGTACAGGAACAAATGCCAGTGCTGAATACTTTTAATTAAGTTTGCATTTGCTGGGTCATTGTACCATGCCTGCAGTCCTAGATTTTGTATTTTTCGCCATAAACACTGCCCAAAGTAACAGCCATACACATTTGCATTTGGAAAAATTCTGTTGATAGCATTGATCGCTGCTCGCTCATAATCTATGGTAAATGATAGTGGATTCAATTGTGGCCTTTTCTCTTTTAGTGTAGAAAATATTTGTTCATACATTTGTTGAGATTTTTCTCGAGCAATAGCGTACATTAATGGAACCGTACATGTTTTACATAATGTAACATGTGTAAACTGAAAACCTAATGGAGCTGAATCAAAAGTACCATCACATAACCAATGTTCTTTCATAGACATAAGATCAAGGTTTCTTGCTGTTATTAATATAAGCAATCCATTACTATCGTGTGGCACAAAGTCATCTCCTCTGAGAGTACTTTTAAGTTCATCAGTAAGAACATTACCGTCTTGTATGTGATCTGTACACTGTCGTCCAACAATGCGTGCAAGGGTTTTTTTGGGTAGCGCACAAGCAGCATCAATAGGGTATGTGCTTAAACAATTTTGGATAATCGTGGATGTAATTTCTTCAGAATCTCTCGCTCTCTTCTTTATCGTATTGACGGTTTTCAGCGCATGTAAACGTCCTGCATTTGGTGGATGTTCGTGTGGTGTCATAGTTCCATTAAGTTCTCCATTACAGTTCTTACTCTGCTTTGATTTTCCTTTCAGCTCACATCTCCAATGTATGACATTGTCTCTGTCTATCTACAATGTACGCATAGCCATCATGCAGAAGTTTTCTCTTTCCACGACTGGTTTGTGAAAATTCCATTTTTTTACCGTTATTAAAATACATAGTGTATTTATTGATCATTTATGCTTAATTGAATTGTCGGCTAAACGTCTGTCGGCCAAATGTCCCAGTACCCACAGATCTATAGGTGAATAAGTCCTGTACTTTGGAATAAACATAATTTTAATTTTTTCCAGATAAAGAAGTGGGCAATGGGATGGGCAATTATCCATTAATAACAAAATTGATCTTTTTTCAAATTTCAATAAATTGTCAAAATTCGTAATCCAATTCGCAAAAATGATAAAGTCATCCATCCCCTTTTAGAATTGTGATAAGAAACTAAGGAATTATAATCATATTTTTTAAAAATCGGGGCATCTTTGGTTTCCCGATCAATAGAGACTTTAGCTTGTGTGTCCCTGACATATTGGCGCACAGCATGACTGAAACTCTTTCCTTAAAATTTTTATATCCGCCAAAAGGTGAAATGCAAATACTCCGAAAAGAATCAATTTATGAAATATTCCTGTCTCATTCAAACTATAAATATTTTCTGACGACTAACTCTTTGTTTTTCAGTGCGCATTTCGCCATGTAATTTACGCATTCGAAATCCATGTTTTTTTTAATTTCTCCAAAAACCTTTAAAATTAGTAAACGAAAGTTCTTTAGCAAAAATTCTGCCTCATGTAATATTAGAGAATCGTCAATAAAGCACCTTAAATGTTAGAGTAAATAGTGTACCTTTTGATTCCATTGAATCCATCCAATCTACTAGATTTTCATCAAGCTCTGGGTATTTTAATTTTTTACAAGTTTTTATTTTAGGATTTCTGTTCTTGAACTGAAATAAGCGATTCTGCAATCATTAATATTGCATTGACTGTCCTTCTTGAGATTCTCTTTTTGAAAATAGAAGAAATCTGTTGCATATCGTCTGATTGAAGCTGATTTATTTATTCGTTTCTTTATACCGCAATATAGCCACTTTTTGAGCAATTGAAATTCTGGTGTAGCCTCCAACAAGAACATTCGACCCATGCTTGCTTTAAATTATTTAAATTTTTTTTAATTTTTAAAAATATATAAAGAAATAAATATAATTTTTAAAATTGTTGCCAAATTTCAGAATTGGCAAATATCATTGAAAATAGAAAAAGACGAACTAGACGACTTCTATTCCTCCCTTCGCAACTATATGCAACTTTGGAAACATCGTTCATGACATACATTGCCGGAGATTGGAACGCAAAGGCAGGACGTGGGAGTAGTTACGAAGAATTCATGGAAATCCATGGAAGAGGGATCAGGAACCAGTCAGGAGAGAGTCGCTTATCGAATTTTGCGATACAATCAAACTATTTCTATGTAATACTGCTTTCAGGCACCCAGCAAGACATAAGACGACATGGAGCTGCTACCAAAAGGACAAATCTGGGACTATCAAGCCTATATATAACCAAATAGATTACATTATCTGCAAACAAGCCTACAAAGCACTGCTAACAGATTCTCGGAGCTACAGTGGGACACTAGTAGATAGTGATCACAGATTGGCACGTTTCCTTTTCAAATAATATTTTGGGGTTTCCAAACAGAGGAACCTACGTTTACAGGTCGAAACCTGTCAGGACCAGGCAAAGGAACACACTCTAAGAGTCATGAGGAAGCAAACCTTGTATAAAATAAAGAAAAGAACGAAGGAAATAAAGGAAAATAAACTTGTTGGAATGGCTAAAGAAGTAGAAAGGCTAAAAAACGGAGTGCATATGTTCAAGGCTGTTCACCTACTACATAGAGACACGCAGTCATCAAAAATCACAGTACATTATCAGTTTGGAAAGACTATGTTAAACAAAAAAGAAATTCTATCGGCCATATCCAGTCATTATCAGCAGGCCTTCAATCAACCACGCGGAAAACATCAAACAATTCGATGTGAAGCACGAGAACTAAATATTCCGATAACGATTCTGGAAACAAAAAAAGCCCTGGACAAACTGAACAACAATAGAGCTGCTGGCCCTGACAACATAAATGCAGAACTTCTCAAATATGCACCGAATGAGATCTCTGAGCTATTAACTGAGATATACAACAAAACATTCAAATACAACTCACCACTGGATGTGGGTAATGGCACACTAATTGCACTACAAAAACCGGGCAAAGCTAAAGGCACCTTAACAAATTTAAGACCCATCGTACTATTGACGACTTTACGCAAGACACTATCACTTATAGTGCTGAACAGGATTGGACTGACATCGAGAACTTTCTCTCTCACGGGCAAAGCGGATTCAGGTCAGGGATATCTACAGCTCATATTTTCTGGGAACATTGATGGCTGTGTGCAACACATCAAAAGTACAAGGGGGCTACTGGCATCCTTGGCACGGACATGTCCAAAGCCTTTGACTATATACACAGAGATAGACTTTTGGATATCTTGGAGAAGCTGGTTGACGAGGACAGTGTCAGAATGATTCGTCTATTACTTGGAACAACGCAGCTAAGTGTACGTTTTGGAAATTTGGAGTCTGTCCCATTCGAGACAACATTCGGGTACCGCAGGGAGATTCCTTGTCACCGGTACTTTTTGTGACATATCTGGAGGCGGCACTCAGAGACTTCAGACTATTAATTGGCGATCTACCTCAAACTAAAGTGATTTATGCAGATGAGTTCGACCATATATCCAGCGACGAGAAAACATTAAACTATATACGGACAAGGATGCCAGATGCGCTAGAAAAATGGTTCATCAAAATCAATACGGAAAAGACGGAGACAACTACCATACGCCGTGAACTAAACCCGAACTGATGAAAAATAGAGATACTGTAAAAAATCGGGGTCGTTGCTCGGAGACGCTGAGGATATCACTAACAGGAAGATGTTGGCCGTCGCGGCCTTCAGAAAAATGGGAGTAGTCTGGAATAATCGTAGACAAATTAGCACACAATTACGTGTAAGACTATACAATGCCTTCGTGAAACCGGTCCTAATGTACAACGCTGCAACCTGGGAAGTCTCACAAGCGGTAATGGACAAACTAGATGCCTTCCATCGCAAACAACTCTGACTGTTGCTTGGCATCAACTGGCCAAGAAAAATTACAAACAAGAATCTATACAAAGTATGTAATACAAGACCATTGAGTCTGGATATCCTTGAATCAAGATGGCGTCTGTTCAGTCACATCCTTCGATGAGCCAGATGACGCCTGCTAAAATAGCAATGGAGGATTATTTCTACCAAGAAGTGAATACCTCGTTCCGTGGAAGACCTCGCATAACTTTGCCAGAGGTTCTACACAAGGACCTGACCAATTTAGACGAAAGCTGAAAACAGGAGATGATCTGGATACGCTCAGAATAATGCCAGTAACCGTGGAGCATGGAGGAAGTTAGTTAAGAGAATTGTGGGAGAAAGAATAACCTGAAGAAAAATACGGCACAAGCGGAACCTTAAATAAATTACATTTTTGGTTCTTCGAAAGTGCTATTGATAATAATAAATTTAAGAGTGGCATATTTGAGAGAGTTTACTGTATTTATATGCTTACTTACTCCTTTAATCAATTCGTGTTATAAGAAATCCAATGGGGGATATATCAGGTGTAAGGCGTAGATATTCTTTAAGAGATGTCTAATTACAATTTTCCTCATCAAAGATTTTAAAACTAATTTAATTAGTGCAGCCTAACCTCCAGAATTATAGGACCATTCGCATTCCTTCTTACGTGCCATCGGTTGAAAACAAAATGAAAGATAGCTGAGAAGAGGAATGGCTAATTGGGTGCATTTCCGTACAAAATAGTAATCTATTTCCAATCACGGAAGTTACTTACCAATAATTTTAATATAAAAACGTTATCTTTATTCAAAACCTCTCTTAGTTGCGATCTACTGTTATCCAATAACCTTAGACTAATTGGGTTATCATTCATTTCTTTATTTGTGCAAGGACTGATTGCAGAAATTTGATAGGGAATTGAACGAAGTCATTGAATTTAAGGAATGTCTAACTTTTGATTATTATTTATTTCTATTAAAACGTAGTTAGTAACATATTGTAAGTCGGTGACTTTCACGCTCTCAGCTGTAAAAGCCAATCGCTCCCATAAATCTCTCAACAAGTGGAGAGACCAAAGATGAGAAAGCCCCTTTAAGGATCCAAATTATTCTGTATTTTGAAGCATCTTGATTTTAGTAATTTATCTTAATTATTAAGAAGAGTCCATCCTATATGGAGACCGGGGATATTTGGATCACTTTCTTGTCTAAAAATAGTATTTGTACGCAACCTTAAAATCACTCCATCTCCGAAATCAATGACTGAGTCATCAAATTAAATCTACAAAATTATAACTTGCAATTTACCTTTCCACTTGTCCTTGACTCCAGGGGACTCGTGGACAACTTCGGACATGTTTTACAACAACCGAAATCTAAACTTTAATATCAGAAATCACACCCATGATTATCCATCATTCATTTCTGAGTATCTTTTTAGGTCTATTAAGTCAGCAATATGCGAGCCCTTGGTCTTCTAGTTAGATCGGTGTTATAGACGGTTTCATGTTCAGAAATTTCTTTGCCTGTGTAAATAAAATGCAAAAAATACCTGGAAAATACACAATTTGAGATAACAGTCCCAATTAGATCTCTACCAATCCCTCAATATTCCTGCCTCAATTTGAAAATAGTCCATCTTTACCGAACTGACTAATATATTGTAACTTAAAAGAATACCTATATTGTTTTTGCACCAATTCCTGTTCTTCTTCACAAAAAACGTAGTATTTTTATTACCGTTTAAAATATAGGCCTTTTCCTTGTCGAAAATAAATTTTCTGGATTTTCTTAAAGACGCATTTGTTCATGTTAAATTAAAATAATTCCAAAGACCAAGGGTAACCAAACTAACAAAGTCCTTGATCCTGACTCGTTCCAGCATTCTAGAACTTGTCTCCAGGTAACGACATTGTCCCCCAGGAAGAATAATTGGATCCTCTTGATGCTAGCCAGGCATTGGGGGTCTCATCAGTAAGGTGGATAGCATCACATAGCGCCATGCAACCTAAACGTTAAATTAATTAATTAATTTTGTTGATTAATTATTAAAATTTATAGTTAAATTTTAATTTATAGTTAATTATAGTTAAATTTTAATAATTAATCAACGAAAAATTTATGAAATTTTTTATTTTTAATTTAATTTGCGAACAACAATTAATTTATTCGCGAATTAATTAATAGGATTCTAGAATTGGAATTAAAATAGCTTGAACCATCACAACCTTCAGAAGAGTTCTTCCTGGACTGCACTTCCTTATAGTCCAAGCATGCCAAGACTGCTGAGGAATGGCCAGGATCACCTGAATTTTTTCATTTTGGCTAAAACGGTGTTTTTTTTGGTTCAATAAATTTAATTTAATTCGGCGAAATAAATTATTTTTTATAAACTCACTAAAATTATCATTATGTTCATGATCTAGAAGGGAGTTGACTATGCTTCAGTAGTAAATGGATAGGTTATTCATTAAAAGGTATACCTGACTAAAGGTTAATTTGTGGTGGTCGAACATATTCATGGGATCTGACAAAGATTGACATGTGATTATTTCCACCTTTTGATTGAGAAAAAAGTGACCGATCGCATATTCCCATAGTTGCGAGGACTGGATATTCTATCCCCTTTCCCTGGTTCCGAATGGACTTGTTCTTGTTGGACAGTTTTATTAAGATGCTAAAGACATGCATTTATAGTCATGCTCTCATGATTAAGTTACTCTCATATCAGAGTTACCTCCATGAGCGTTTGAATACACCCTTCTTTCACTACTCATCTAGTCTTGACGTGTTTAAAGAGACTGAGATAAAAGAGTATATCAGTGATAAAGCGTTAGACATTTGAGTTACAATCTCCCATTTTTCCAATTCAACAGAAAATGTATATTTAAGAGGAATTTACAATAAACGAAGTATTTGATTGCCCAAATGTTGTTGTTGATTGCCTATTGTCGTTATCGATAGGAAAACGCTATAACATGGTTACTTAGTGCAAGATATTTCTCGTATTTACACAGCAAAAGCTCAACTAAACTGCATCCAAATTCATATTACGGAACAACAAGGCATGAATACGTTTTATTAAAGGTGTTCTTCGGATGAATGGAGCTATGGAAAAGAGCACAGTGTCATGCCATCAATATAGTCGGTTTTGTTATTTCCGGAGTTGCAATAGTCGATGATCAGTCTCTCCAAGAACTGATGAAAGTCAGAATTCTTGATGAAATGCTCAGTTTCGAAAAATGCTGATTCGGACTCGGCAGAATCTAAAACAATATATGAGGGATACTAGCGAGTCGAAAGAAAGAACCCCTTGAAGCGTTCTTGCTAAGACAACTAATCGAGATTTCCGTATTACGTGGAAACGTATTCGCAATCCTATCTGCAAAGGATTAATAATAATAATATCAGAGACCACGGTTACACAAACTAACTAATCACGTGATCCCAGCACGCACTAGCAGGGATTTCATCTTGGCCCGATGCTCCTCCCCCTACCCCACACAAGCACATATCGGCTGAATGACTGGATCTTCGCAGTTACCACGGTGCGTTCCGTGATTAATTCGTATAACGGCTTCATGAGGTATTGGTGGCTGGAACTCTCCAGAAATCTAGCGTTCCGTGATTTTGGAGCTTTTTTCGGCTAGCCTGATCTTCAAGACATTTGTCCAAGAGATTAATGGCCCCAGATATCATATGCAAAGGATTAATTATTTAAATCTTTTTTTGTTAATAAATTGTTTTCCACTGAAAAAAAATTTCTTGATAATTTGAAAAACTACAATAATTATTTTTTTTAATTCAAATATATTTATTGCCGTATGTACTGTTTTCTTGTACAACGCAGGTACTTGGGAAACGTCAAAGAAAGATATGGATTTCACAGTGGCCAACTAAGAAAATTCCTTGGATATTATTGTACAAAGAAAATCTCAAACAATAAATTATACAGACTGATTGTGGACCAATAAGTTTGAACGTACTTGAAGTCCGTTGGCGTCTTTTGGACATATTCTACGGATGGGTAAAGAAACACACTGCAATGCGCCATGGAAAAATTTTCTACATTCAGATGACGTGCATGTGGTTGTCTTTCCAGGACACCTGTGGAAGATTACGTTGTGAAAATGGATGCAGACGTTCAAGACGAATATTTCCTGTGTTACTTTATTATTTATTTACCTCCAATCGCTTCAAGTTCGTTGGTTGAGTGGCATCGACGAACTACAAAAGTCCAAACATTACTGAATGTCTCAAATCAACCCCTTATTGATCATCTAAATTGGAATCAAAGATCCTTCCAATTGAAAACCATTTGGAAATGAGAGCTATGCAGTTCCTCTCCCAAGCTTAGACCACCCCTGTCACTTTCTATGCAAACCACAAAACAAAAGAAAGATTATCATAACAACCCTCCGAATGCTATCATCCATCTCTTCCACCCCATGACCGGAGTCGTCTGAAACAGATACACGATTTTGTTGTGCTACGAGAAACATCCGAAGACTCAATGATGATAAAGTACTACACCGGCCCAGCCTCCAATAGACCAACAGAATCCTCTCTTCCGGGGTACGTCCAGGTAAAACTGGCTAGTCAACTATGTGGGCACCACCCCTCTCTACCGACGTACGATGTCTTCTCGTTAGCAACCTCTACGAATTGACAACAAATCACCTATTTGAATGTCATGAATTAGCACAACATTCGTCTACAATGCCAGGACTGACTGATCTATGGAGCGACCGGCATTTGCTGCGTCTCATCTGATATATACAGGTAACTACAAGTTAGTGAGGCTAGTCTTCTCGTGGACACATTGATGAACAGCGGAGTCGTGCGTTGGAGGGAAGTTACACGGAGAAACTGTTAGAGCACGGCAGCAAGCGGAAACCCTAAGTATTCATATGCTTATTAATACCGCGGAGACATTTCAAGAACACTTAACTCCCTTTCAATAAAGGAACCGGTGGCTAACAAAAGGTAACAAGGATGTTCTGAGAAAACTATTTTAAAATCTTTGATGTTCAGCTGTATTGTCGCTAACTTGTGCAGATTTTACTTTTTGAGTTAGACGCTGATGAACAAAATATAGGAATTGGTAGTTTGGTGTTCGTCGTGTACTCACTACAGAGCGAGAACCAACAAATGGAATTGAGTCATGAAGAGATATAAGTAAACCTCCTCTAGTCGTGCTGGATGCTGGGTCAAAATGGATAACATAATAACTCCCGAAGTCTGGAGTCTTGACTTTGATGTAAGCTTTGTCTTTTGGTAGGAGCGATGTTTGCAGAATGGTTTTATTGAAGTTGTGTACGTTTTGTTGGAAACTCCCTTAATGTTTAGCTGGACTATCTTCTAATTTCATTGGTTGACTTTGGTCCGTGATTGACTTCATTTTCATCACACCAAATTAAAGAAATTTTGGAACGGTAGTTTGGCACTCGTCTCCTACCTACTACCAAACAAACAACAGTAAAACCTCTCGAATCCGCCGCATTTTTAAAAATAATTTTTTTTCATTTTCTTATTATTTTATTTTTTAAATTCAAAAATGATCCAATTTTTCTTCTCTATGAGTATACGGAGAATGAAGATATCCTGGAAAATTTGGATGAAAATGATGAAGACAAAGAATGCATTAATGATGGAGAACAAAAGAATGAACAAGTCGTTTCAGACTATGATGCAATGAATGCAGTCTATACATTGAGGAAGTACTTTAAACAGAAGGATGAAGTTAACTTAAATGTCTTCAATCTCCTTGATGATGTTAGTAGAAACATCAGAACGAACATTATAACAAGAATAACTGATTATTTTAAAGGAAATTAATGTTTTCATCTTTTAACTAGTCTTTAAAATTAAAAAAATGCATTTTATTAATTTACAAAAAATTAAAATTTGCTTCTCGAATCAGCAGTAATTTCCAAATCCAAATTTGGTGGATTCGAGAGGTTTTACTGTATTTTGTAGTCGTTCGGTAAGAGAGGTTGGGTCTGTTCACTTGTCCCCGACCAAATGACCCACATGAAATCCCTGAGTTATCCTATTTAAGAAGTTCAGCCAAGACTGAACTTATTTGAAAAGATAAAAACTTTAAGTGAACTAGAGTTAAGCATAGTGAACCATAGCTACGTCACCAGCTCGACCCTCTGACCAATTAACTACTAAGTAGCCTGCGTTACAAATAAATAAAAGTCGATTAAGACTTTCAGAACTGTGAGGATTTGGTTCATTGTACAACAAAATCCTCACAGTTCATATCAATGCCAGGGTCACTGAGAGATACAAAATGTGCTCAATTAGTGGCTAATTTCAGTTCCCGCCATTAGCAGAGCACCTTACGTTCATGGTCTTCCATTGCATCAACCGATTCCCGGAAGCACCTTCTTCTTTGCTTACACAGGAAATCTATTGGAGAAGAGAACTTAGGAGCAGACTTTCTATCCTTTAACTAAGGTAGAGACAGGAGAAGAGGGTTTCTGTCTTTTTCACCAAAGTGGAGGAATTTGTCTTCCCATCTACGAATCGGTTAGTTAGTTTTAAAAATAGTCATAATCGATTAAATTTAAAAATTTGCGGTCACAAGATATAGAAAAGTCTCTTGTTTTCTTAATCTCCTCGTATAACCTTTCAAATTAGTGATCGAATACTAAATTCTGTTTTATATCAAACGAACTTTGATTTCAATTTTCGTCAAAACTGACTTTTTTGATTATAAGAGGATTCTAGAGATCACTATGAGGCATTCTATATCCATTCTATATCCTAGTCATCAGCTAATTCTCTGTGTTTTGCACAAAAACCTCTAAAACTTTTTAATACAATTTCTCCCCCACATTGACTCTAACAGTAATTCAGCCTTTGTCTTCCAATCTGCTATTGTGGGGATATAAGTGGTCAAATCGATCTCTATGATTGATCCCCCAAAAAATTATCAAATGTGGATCTCACTAATAATGTGAAAAAAAGTGAATGATCCCAAAAAAATTATCAAATGTGTTTTACTTTAGTAAAGTTAATAAATTTCGCATATTAAATTTAGTCAAGATTGCTTTAATATCGAAATGAAATCTGAACCATCACAAAAGTTCTGTATCTCCCGCTAGCTGGGACCGATCTCCAAAAAAATTCAAAACCTTTTTCTCTTTTAAATATAGTTCCTCCGAAAAAAAGTAGCGTGGTCCGTCCCGTAGTTTGTGAGATCTGGTACCCTAGAAAAACAATTTCGATTTTTTTGACATGGATCATCGACTATGTTAAGCAAATTACTTAAGATTTTGAAGGTCCTGGGACTGACTTGAAATATTCACAATCTTTATAAAGCTAATTAAGTTTATTTACATTATTTAAAATACTGTATAACTTATTAAACACCTCAGAGTACATGGATTTGTCAGTTACCTTCCATAAAAGGTCCACATTTTCGACCAAAGTTTCTTCTAGAAGTAACCAATTGCAACCAGACGGTATCTTTTGTATTAATTATAATTATAATGAATTTTAGCTATATTATATCTCACTTTTGAAAAAGTTTTTTGACCACGTGCTTTCTAGCTTTTTGTGGGACACTTTTATTTTGACTTAAAGTGCTTAGGAGACTTGAAATAAATATTTTATTATTGCATTTGTAAGAAGGAGAGTGTTTAAATAAGCAGTTTATAAAAATTAAGTTTTGATTTTTTACCCACGTGGGCTGTCTCCCATTGTCTTCATCTCAGGGATCTCTGGGTTCTTGTATTAATGCCTAGAAATGATTAAAGTTGAAAGTTTTTGAAATTAGCATTAATGGTCACGCCACTTGACAGGAGTAATATTAATCGAAATTTCCCGAAACTCAAAGTCTTCATTTGTGATCCCTGGGGGACCTAAGGTCAAGACAAGTTTGCCAATTTTAAAGAGCAACAAATATGCAAGTGCGTACCCGAAAAAAGTTAGGGCAAGTGGGGACAAATCCCGGAGAATCTGTATCTATTCGGGGACCAGAAAAAATGCTTGTTTTAAGCCCAAAATAACACTTTTAATAATTTGGTTTTAGAAATTAAAAAGCTATTTTTTAAATTGATTTAATAAGCTTATTTGTTAATTTGGTTTAAATATTTCAATAGCAAATGAGCCCCGATTTATTTGGAGTACCCACATGTCTTGACCACCTGGGCCCGACCACGTGGCTAATTTTTTGAGTGTCTAAATTTTTAAGTTTCCTAGCTTAGACACGTGCCTAAAATATATTAATTAAATAGAAAGTTATAATTAAGCCCTAAAACAGATTTTTAGGTTCAAATTTAATATTTAAAACTTTTCTTGACCACGTGATCAGTTTTTTTCTTTGTGGTAGACACGTGTTAAAAAAAAAAAATAAATAAGTAATTAAATTGTATAATTAAATAGTTAATTTAAAGCTTTTATTTGGCTTTTTAACTGAATTTCTAACTCAGATGGAGATATCTAATTCTAGTTAGAGATAAGGCACGTGCCCGGACCACGTGACCAAATTTTTATGAGCTGTAGACACGTGCTTAAAATAAAAAAAATAAATAAAAATAAATAAAAGTGTTAAAACGAAAATTATAAAACAATCTCTGGGACTCGAACCCTATGAAGCTTATCTCAAATAGCTGTCTACCTAGCCTATTGAAAAATAAGGTTTTGGACAACTGTGGCGATAATTTCCCGTAAATCTAATCCGATCCCTTTTCCCCCCGTTTCCCTGGCCCCTGTCCTGCCTTTCCCCATTAACCCTTTACACCCGGTGTTAACCTGCCTTCATGTCCAACTAATGTTACCATGTTACTAGTCTTTGCATCTCCGGCGACTTGAAAAATCAAATGCAGAAAGATCTTTGCATGGCCACTCATTGGACGGCAGGCTGTCCACTTACTGTAAGGAATCAATGGATACTCAACAGGACAGTTACTGGGCTTCCTTGTTAAAATCCTTTACTTGTCCACTGGGCTTTTTTGAAATCTATAAATAATAACTTTATAAGTCTGCCCATATTGCCCACGCACTACTTTTTTAGTGTCTATTAGGTGGCCCGATTTTCTATTATCTAGCAAATACCTGGTTATTCACCTATTCATTAGATATTACTTATTCGGGCCTATTACGAGGCCCGATTTTATAATACCAATGCATTAGCTAATATCTGGCTAGAAAAACCTCGATGCATTTTATGCCCATGGAAGGTCTCTTTTTTACCTTTCCAGCATCTACCGTCGGGGTATTTTTGGTGCATTTAATAGACCCATGTTTTCAAAACTTATGGCTGCGGGTTTGGCCTGATAATACAAAACACCCATTTGACTTTGCGAAAAATATACCAAGTCCAAAGGCCTCAATCACTTATCACCATATACCCTCAGCGTATTTATCGTGCATTTAATAGACCCATGTGACGAAACTTATGGCTGCGAATATGGCCTGATAATACAAAACACCCATTTGACTATTTGCGAAAAAATTACAAGTCCAAAAGCCCTTTCTGACAATACAGGAAAATAGCTATATACTCAAATTATCACCGTATACCATGGCCCGAGTATCCCAATCTTCATTAAATGTCGTCCGACAAGCGGACAAATCTTTGGCAAAGAGATGGACCTCAGTAGATCGCCACCAAAGCAGCTTTCATACGTACAGTTCTCATGCCAATAAATGTCGTCTACATGTGATTTAGCACAGTACTCAGTCTCAATGCAATTCACCTGGGTGATAATGCCTACTTTTAGGACACCTTTCGACACCAAGGTAACAGCAGCATAAAAGCATATTCTTGCTATATTAGAGCACTGCACAATATCGTTGCTTCCAGTCAAGATTCTAACTTAGAGGCGTTCAGTTATTATCTTTAGACGATAGCTTCGCACCACTGACTTTTCAGTCAAGTGCATGAACCAAATGTCTGACTCTGCAGTTCCTCACGTAATTTGCAGAATTACTGTTGCAACGACACCGAATCAGTAGGGTAAAACTAACCTATCTCACGATGGTCTAAACTCAGCTCACGTTCCCTGTTAGTGGGTGAACAATCCTACACTTTGCGATTTATGCTTCGCAATGATAGGAAGAGCCAACATCGAAGGATCAAAAAGCGCCGTCGCTATGTACGCTTGGGCGCACAAGCCAATTATCCCTGTGGTAACTTTTCTGTCACCTTTAGCTTAAAGCTTTTAAAAGCAAAAGGATCGATAGGCCACGCTTTCGCGTTTTGCATACGTACTGAAGGAAGTGTTAACAGTTAATAATAAATACCAGAGGAAATAGTCTCATCCTCTTGGAAGTTCAAAAACCGCGGAAAATGAAGAGAAAGTTGATTATTGTCAGTATCTGAACCAACTCCTGGTAGGTAAACTGTTATGGAAGCTCGAATGGCTCAAACCCGGAGTGTTTAGGCTCGCTGAGGTTATAACCATTTTCAGAAAGCTAAGTCACATCAAAAATCAACCAAATTGTCGGAAATGACTTTCAAAAAACAGAAACTGCTGGTTTCTTAGCTGATGAAGGAAATTAAATTGATCATAAATGATACCATAAAATGGGGATTTTTATCACTTTTCTGTGAGTGAATCATCCACGGCTCGTTTAAGTTGACATATTTACCTGATTTCTTCCGTATTCTAGACATGTCAGAACTCTCCTGAGTCTCCTTTTTATTTATCAATCGATTTCTTCTTTTAAGTGACAGATCCGTCAGTTTGTTCGTCTTCTTTAGACACAGATTTCTGTCACATCGAATATGAGAGCTATCAAAATTTCTAAAGTGCTGTACTCGTCGACTTGACGAGATTTATCAGATTGAGTCACAAAGGCTCCGGGATCTTCCGCCTCGAATTCAGAAAGGAGGGGACAAAGGAATTTATATGAACATGATGATGCTACTTCTCTTTATGTTCTTGGAAACCATTGCTTTAGTTAAATCCGACTAGATCTTTCGAAATTGTGTGAACAACCTGCCTTTATGAGTATATGATAACGACCTTTATGAATTCGTAAAGGAATTAGCCTCATCTACCACGAGCTTATGTCATCTCTACAAGGCAGATGGAGACTCCCTTTTCTAAGGGTTCTAGTTGGATCATAGGCTGAGGCTACTTCGCTTGTCGGAAATTGTTTCAACATTTCTCACGTACTATTACATGCGAATAGTACGGAAGAAGCCACATAAATGATTCAACTGCCAACGCTATGGGCATATATCCTGCTTCTGTAAGAATACAAGATGTCTCACTTGAGGAGAACACGATCTGTCTGCGTGTGAAAGATTCCTGGGAACACAATTAATAGCATAAATTGTGGCTCGTCCTCACATTGTGATAGATATGATGGATGTCCATTCGCCTAAAAGTCTTGATCATAGGAGAGTAGGGTAAAACGATGGACAGGTGATAATAAGCGATATTGGGAGAACGTGGACAGCAAAGACAGTTACGTCAAAGACGGCACTAAAAATTTGTCGAAATCGAATGAAGTCCCACCCAATCTATCAGAGAAGGTATATACGGAAATATCAAAGATTATGTCACATCTTAACTATCTGTCCGCGAATACACAGATGGATTTAATGGAGATAGTAAGCTTGGATTTGAAGAAGCAAGGTCACCAAAATGTTGAAACAAGATTATATTGCTAGTGAATGCTTGATCCTTAAGGAAAATGCATAATGAACTAGCATTACTTTAGTTTTCTTGAGGTTCAACATATCTCAATTAGATTAGAGTTACTATAGGGTTTTCATGTCTAATAATGGAAATAATAAACGGACGTATATGAAAGGCTGAGGGTGCTAAGATTTATGTAAAAATCCCTATTTTTGGAAAGACTATTGGAAGATAAAGTGTCCGAAGTCGGGGGCAGAAAATATTATATAAAATAATCCAGACGGGGGCAAATACATGACCAAGAAAACACCTTCGATATTCAGGATCAGATCAAAAAATTCAGGTGTTGATCCGTGGAGTTTGACACCTGATGACAAAAAAAGTTGTGTGCCAATTCATTTAACTACTCCGACGAGGAATATTCTCAAGAAATTTGGACGCTGACTCTCTTAAAGGCAATTGTGTTCATATAATTGATCTCCTTGAATATCTTGAGAAAGAACTTAGCGACAATTATGTCGACAGGGATCAAAACTAAATAAATTAATTGGGATAATGCTCACGTCATTCATAAATCTAAGGAAACCTATCCGTTCTTAAAACCAATCATAATCGATTCATTTCCTTATCGTTTTTTTAATTAAAATTATTCTTTCCGAGTCAAGAGTAGAGATGTGTGATTCAGTTGGCCAACCAGGAAATTATTTAAATCATAATAAATTTGAATTAATTAACACCAATTTTTATTCTCGATAAAAGAACCGATTAAGTTAGTAAAATGTTAGTAACTCCGCAAAAGCCCATTACATTGTACTTGTTCGCAATGGCACTGCAGTCTGAAATAACATTATTAATTACATGTTTTACTTGTCTGCTTGCTGTATTCGTCTAAATATATTACTTTCGAACATATACATGTTATTATATTGGAAAATTATGATTATCACGTATAGCTTTATACCTATGATAAATATAATATTATACGCCTCTGCATCACCGAATGAATCCCTGCACACAATCACTCTACATTATTATTAAAAATACTTATTTAATGTAACCCAAATGGAACTAATTCTAAATTCTTGAATAACTTCTATTCTCTGTGGAAAGAAACTACATTAATTAAAAAAATTTACATATTGTAAAGTACTGATAAATCTTCTGCAAAATCAATTGCGATGTATAAGAGGGAATTGCATCGTTGTAAATACCTATTAATTTAATAATATATATAACAAGCTATCAATAGTAGATGGAAAAGTATTTTGATTACATATTTTAAACTTTCTTCCCAACAGTAACTATAATAAGTAATATTTAATACAAATTCGTCACTTTCGATCGTATAATAGAAAAATTGAAACCATGTTCAAATGTGATGTATTGAATTCGTAAATCTATACTTTAGAATCAATTTGTAGTCCAGAAAATGTACAATTAATCAAATATCTTAATAATTAATATATAATACAGAAATTGCACCTGATTTATTTCTTGACAATTTTTCTGTGTCAAAATGCCAAATGAAGGTATAAGATGATGAAATTGAACATCTATAGGATTAAATACCAAAATGATGAATATACTAGTAACCACAAGAAATTAAAATTATTACATGATTTACAGTCGTCATAATTAATTTTAATTTTATTAAATAAAGTGTTGGATTAAATAAATAAAATTAAAAAATAATTTAATTAAATTTACACAATTAACATGGTTTTCCGATTTGTTTAATAATTTTACCATAAAATTTAATAAATTTGTCGAAAATGTCTAATAACTTTGCCACAATGTTTAATAGCTTTATCAAAATGTCTAGAAATTGTGTCAAAAGTTTAATACCTTTTGATAATGTTCAATTACAGGTCAATTTGCGCGAAAATCAAATTTTAAGTGAATCTGAAGAGAGGCTATGCACATTGACACTTCAGAAAGTGACTCACAATAACCAATCCTTTTGTTGTTATCTGGAAGCTGCTTTTCGTAATCTGAGAGCTAAAAATTATCCTACTTTTATCTAGGAATTAAGAAATGCGGATGACCTGGATTTTGGTTTTGAAGTATGATGATATCTAATTCTTTTTCAGACAAGAGTACTGCAGGGTAATTGAAATTATTTTTTCAGACAAGAGTACTGCAATGTAATTTAATTGGTCTAATTTTGGAGGATTAGACGTGAAGTTAACACAAAGCAGTATGAAGTAGTTAGTCTGAGTATGAAGGGAGAATCTTTTGCCTCTTTAAGATTCAAATAGATGATATTGTTCTAAGTAACGAATTATCATCATTCGCACTCTCGAATTGGTTTTATGTGAAATATTAAAAAATCGAATAAAGTGATCGTTTGATGACAAAATTATTTTTCTGTGCGATTTTTGCTACAGATTGATCTATCAGGACCAAAGATTTTAAACATCCGATGTTCTTTTCTATTTAAAAGTAAAATAGGTCATATTTCTCTAAGACAGTAAAATTAGGTCAACCGTTAAAGTAATTTTAACTATATTTGATGACTATATATGCTATTAGTATCCTTACTATTATTGCCAACTTCTATGATGAGGACTTGACCAGGCTCTATATCGTGTATCACAATGTCCGGTTTATTGTGCCTCATTTTTATTAAAATTCTGTGTAACCCAACCACCTGTAAGAAAACAACAGAAAAGTAACAAATATTACACTATTCATACAAAACATAATAAAATCAACAAGTTAAAGCAAAAAACCTAAACTTTTCAAATTATTACTCATTCCATTAATCTTCAAAATATGCGCTACCAAAAACATTGGAGCCGAGGCTGTCCCCGCAAATACTTATCGCTCAAATGACAAATACATGCAGTATATCCAGACTCAACTAATTTGTACTTACAGTCACACTCATCCAATAACTACCAATACAACCGCAAACACCAAATTTCTTTTTAACCCGATCTTAGGTACTTCTTTTCCAGCCATTCGGATAATCGCCTTCCAATCTCCAACATCAACTTGACAAGCAAACAAACCGATCATTTGAATTTCTTAAGAAGATTCTTTTCGTGCATCAATTTCTCCTTCAAAACATAAACTACGAATACTCATAACCATAAATACCTGCCAATTCCATCAATGGGGTAGTATCATCTGATAATGCTAGGGACTCAACCTCCACATCAGAACAACGTGTATTAAGCTCACCCACCAGCATTGAATTACATTCTTTCAGAACATCAAAATTATTGCTAGTTTCGTTCTTGGTCATCTTTCTTCCACCAACATCGCAATTTCCCGTAAATATGATTCCGACTTGGCAAAAAGACCTAGATCATCCGACCAGACATTCCCCCCTCTAATAATCAAAGAGACTACAAATAACTTCAATCGGAGACTTTGTAGCTATCAGTTCTAGATATTCCTAGTTTTTGCACGAATTTGTATCCTCCAATTTGTCCAAAATGGCTCGAAAACTGTCTCTGTTGTTTCAGTACATCATTTGGAAATTCTAGTCATTTAGAACAGTCTTCAGTTCATCGTTCGAGTTTTGAAGCTCTTCCAATTTTTTTGCAAAATCTTACCAGGTCGTGAAAACGGAAAACAACACTTTTCGTCTTATTTGAAGGAGATTGACTCGTCCAGTTGTTTTGCTAAAAATGTGTTGAATTCTCGATCATTAAAGTGATTATGTTGATGATAATGATTCCCAACACGTGGATTTGATCATTTTTGGTTATTTGTTTTAAAGACGATTTATGTTGCTACAAAGATTGGTTAGTTTGCTTCAGGTCATGGTTTTCTAGCATATTTTGCTTTGAAGAACAAAAACTCCCTTTCTAGTTTTTTTTTATATTGGGTCTTCGATATCTATATTCTTAAATTCACAATTTAGGTGTGATTTTTTAAAGTTTTCCCGACTTTTTTCTAGTGATCTACCGACGGTAATGTCACTCTAAGATATATAGACCAATACACCAAAATATCGGATATTCCGTAATATTGGACGTTCTTCTGTTATTTTGGCTTCTGCTAGGAGTTCTTCCTGTGTCAATCTCCTCAGAGGAACCACGGAAAAAGGTCGATGGACGGAGTCTGGTTTTTTACCTCAAAGTTTGCTGCATGGTCTCGTTTTGCTCGCTTATAATTCCGAATACTCCGCAAGACAGAGTAAACTGTTTTTGTCGCTTTCGTGGAGGTTGTGAAGTTTTCTGAAGCTATAGTGAGATCAACGGAATTACCATTTAAGAGAATTTTTTCTTAGTTTTCTATACGTTTGATTGGTTCTTCATCCTCGTCTTTTTATAGTCTTCATTGTTTCAGAGGATTCTCACATCATACTTTTAAGATATTAATTAATTATTTATTTATTATATTGTTTTTATTTAATATTTATTACGTTTGTAAGATAAAAATTTCTTAGAAAAAATAATTCGTCTTAGAAGACTTCTTTTCCGCCCATCTGAGGCCCCGACGTCATGAGATTTGCGCTTTCGAATAGTTACTCCTGAGTTTTACAGAGTTACTTTCACGTTGAATTTGTTAAAGACTCGACGATTAAATACTACATCGACTTTTCCTCTACTTGACTATTCAGAATCCTCTCTTCCGAAGGATCTCCGGGTAAACTTGACTCGTAAACGATGTGGGGACCATCCCTATCGACCGACGTTGGCAAACTGGATAATGTAAAAAATTTTCTTTGTTCCTTTTGCAACCTCTCCGAGTTGACAGCAAATAACCTTTTGATCTCTTTAACGCTGTTCGTCTACCATACCAAGTTGACCAATATATGATAGCGACCGTCATCTGCGATGTCAGATTTTATAGCCGTTGGTCTCCACAAGTTAGTGAGATCTGGGTTAATTAACTAACTAACTAACAATTGACAAATCCAGTACAATGAAGATACTTGGGTTTACTCAATTATGGATTCTGTAAAGATCAAATCCTTCAACTGATACTACTATCCTCCCGAGAGCATTTCTGAATAATGAGAACCGTATTGTATAAAAACAATTTGCACTCCCACCTCACAAGACCAAAGTAAAACCAAACTGACTAATCACTTGATTTTGACAAGTTCAAGCTCCTTCCTATTTTTGACCAAATGTTCCTCTCTAAAACCCAAATAAGCATGTATAATACTGGATGATCATAATTACCCTCGGTTCTTACGAATTAAAGTATTTCCATAAATCCGTTGATTCGTGAATTTACCTTAAAATAACAAAGTACTTATTAATAGTGACCATTCATTCAAACAAAGGCATTATTAATAATAGTCCTGTTCTCCATTGAGAAACCGAATTCATGACTATTGTATCAATTTCCAATATCCAGTATGCCAAACACCACTGGGCTCGAGTTATCATTATCCTCTCTATTGAGTTCATTCATAGCTAATAAATAAATAAATTCATAACTCAGTACGAAGGATATATTCCACTATGATCAACAGAAAAAAAAGCTCATAAGAAATTAATAATATTAATAATATTTTTTTTTAAATAATTTAAATTAAATATAAGTCACATCTCAGATTTCAATGTAATTTAGTTAATGAGGCTGCTGTATTTCTTTATCTTCGAGTTTTCAAAAAAAAAAAAAGAAATACAGCAGCCTCATAAACCGTTTCATATACAGCCAGTGGTCGTCGAGACGAGCGGAGTCTTTGGCCCCAAGACGGTCTCTTTCCTTAGAGCACTTGGTGTCTATTGACCAAAGCCTCGAGGAGCGTCGGGAAACCGAGTGGCTTTTTCCAAAGATATTCCCTGGCAGTAGTCAGAGGTAACAGCCACTCGATCATATCCGCTGGACTTTAGAACGATTTTTTTGTTATAAATAAATTCTTGATTTAAAAAAAAAAAAAAAAAAAAAAAATTTAGTTAATGACTTTAAGAATGTCATCAATGCTTATATATTCAACGAGATCTGTACGAGGTTAATCATTTAATTGACACTATTTTAACAACAAACTACCTCAATCTCCAAGATTACAAAAAATTATCCAGAGGCATTATTTTCAATTGAAATTGATAAACTGGTTATCGGTTATCAGCAATTTTCATTTTTAGAGAAATACAAACATAAATTTATGCATAATTCTGATAGAATATGTAAATATGACTTAAATAACAACAAATCAACAAACAAATATTTTCAGTTTTATACCGGTGACCAAACCTACAATAATAAACCACAACTTTGTCGATAAACTGAAGGACAGTTTCTAATTATAAAAATGACCCTTGGCTTATTTTTAGAGTTAGGTAAGACGAGGATTGCGAAGAAGAGAGAACAAATAAAAGATATGAGGAACCAATACATAGTGAGGATGCGGAAAAGGAGGTGATGCCAAAGGTCGTAAATTATTCGAAAAGAAAACATAAAATATTGATAAAAGTGAGGAGGAGGAATGTTTTTGGATGAATTATATAAGGGGGGTATCTCGACGTATAAAGTCAAAAGAACTAGGGAAAAGAGTGATGAAGAGACTGCTAACAAAATGGAAGATAATGACTAGGGCAATTTAAGTGCTAAATGCTATTTTTATTTTTTATACTTATTTTAATATAAAATAGAATTTGGAATTATTATTTTTTAATTTTGTTAAAAAGAACATACATTATAATGCTATAAGTGCTTTTTTTAATTTAAATGCTAAGTTTTTTTTTAAATGCTAATTTAAATTGCATTAAAAAATCATTTTTATATCACCCATAAAATGATAATAAAATAATTTAAATAAAATAATTTAGCACGCTATATAGTATTTTAGTGATGCCAAAACCCAAGTGTTCGTTGCTTAAGAAAGCTAATCGTATAGTCTCGGAATTCAAGATGAGTTCTGTATTGCTGACGATGGCCTTCTAATTTGTTCTCTTCGTTAATCCAAAGTCAACTGTTCAAAAAAATTTTCAGTTGATTCTCATCGTTCTTGTTTAAAACATCAGAACAATATGCGTATAAATTGTTAATACAATTGTAGGTCATTCATGTAATTCAGTTCAAACAAAATTAACTGAATCAATCCAAGTAGATTCGGCTAATGAAACGATCACGGAAGCTTTTGTACAAGCAAACATCCCGCTGTACAAATTAAATAACGATTCGATCAAAAAAGTGTTTAAAACATTTAAAATTAACATTCCTTCGAATTTTCATGCAGAACTACGGTCAATTTTTGCAGAAAAAAGATAAATGAGTTAACAAAATTATTAACGTATTAAAATTTATTTTCAACTTAAAAAAAGAAAAGATTTTTATAATAATTGATGAAACAGATATCCGAAGGAAAAGTTTTGTAGTGATTCTAATTGGGAGCATTCGCTTTCCAACAAAATCCTATTTGGTTGAATGCAATACACTGGAAAATCATGCCACTGCTGCTATCATCTGCCAATTAATAGATGACGTCATTAGAGAAATGAAGATTATTCGTGACAATTTTTATCTACTAATTTCAGATGCCACTCCGTATATGATTTCTGGTGATATAAATTTATTTAAATAAATAGGTGGTAAAACATTAATGGTCATGTACAACAACATGTTTCTAATCTGTTACACAATACGATTTTACGTATAAAGTGTGCATATCCGAAATTATATTACAATAAATAAAATTTAAATGTTATATTTTATTTTTTAAGTTATAGATTTTACAATTTTAAATGCTAGATTTTATCATTTTAAGTGCTAATTTTTATAATTATAATTGCTAGATTTTGTGATTTTTTAGCGCTAAAAAAATATTTTTTAACTGCTAGAAACAACTTGCCCTAATAATGACATATGTAGGGACTCAATATTGATGGCTTCAGGAGAGAAACCAATGCCGAGTGTGGATTTGTTGAAGAAGAAACTGAAGATTAAGCAAAACGAGGACCAAAGTCTTCTAAGATGTGGACTGAGAGGAAACGGATGGAGTAGACTTAAGAGAGCAAGAATATTCAAAGTAGAGGACATGGAAGATGTTGACTACTTATATGTACCTTCTTTTAGTAGAGGGTTCACATATTTTAAATTACACACGTGTTTATTTTAATAAATCAATGATTGTTAAAAGATATTTTTAATAAATTTAAGTGATGTACCTCTAATTAATGTCTACTTGGATGAAAACAGTAAAATAACTTGTAGATAGTAGGCCTTCTTAGTATTCAGTGCGGTCGACCAAATCCATCTTCCAATAGCACATTACAGGCTTCCGCTTCAGAAAGGGGTGGATAGGTAAGTCCGTCCTCGTTCATTTTTATCACACGTCCTACCGTCGCGAACATAATTTCATTCTTCGGAATAGTTTTCATATTATTTTCTGTACTAGAAAATTTGTTCAGGGAAAGTACGCAGTTCAATATATGACATCAAGGTCAAATAGTATGACTATGCCATTTATGTGCATTGATCAATTTTAACGATTTTAAAATACGAAATAATTTTATTTTAATAAATAAAAATAAATATACACTATTGACGATTTTCACTGCGTTACCAAAAACGACATTGCCAAAATTATTATTATAAACTACGTTACAGAAGCAAAGAATGTCCAGAGTTGTTGGAGTAGTTATAGTATCAGGGGATGTTGTAGTTATTGGAGTATTTGTAGTCATAGATGTCATGTTTTGGAGTAGTTGTAGTCTGAGATGTAATAGTTGTGAATAGTTATAGTATCATGGGATGTAGTAGTTTTTGTAATATTTGTATTACTTTTTGGATTAGTTGTAGCAATTCCACAGACACATTCGTCAGTTTTTGACATAAATTCTTTTTTTCACCCTTCTAATCTCCTTGACATACGATTTCTTTCTCTTCGTAAGATAATGGTTAAATTTTGAGATCAAAGACTCCTTTAAATCCTGCAGCCCTTTTTCCCAAGCAAATCGAAACTTGCTTTCTTTATTCCTTCAACAGTAGATTCCAAGTCATCGCTTGAGGAGTTCCATATTTATGTCCGCAATCTCCTTCTTAATCGCCATACAGTGATTTCCACACGTCTTCTCCCATAAGCATAAGCTTCCACTGTAAAAGATCAAATCTCTCCTTCTATCTCCATCTATTCTGAAATACTTTTTCACAGATGTGGGGGTCTTTAGCATTTTACAACATAGCTGAGGAAAGCTGTTATTAACGCACGAAGAGATCCTTTTCATTGTACATAGTCTTTCTGACTGTGAATGTAATCTCCATCCTATCTTTTCAGAGTCCAGTCCATGTAATCTTATGTCCCCTATTATGATAGAATACCGATTTTAAATAAAGTGATCAACCACGTTACATGACTGTACAAAAAGCAATCCTGACATATTTTTCCCCCGCTAGAATGCCCGCCCATAAAGGGTTCTTTCCAAATCAATGACCACTTTTGCATTCCATTCTCCACTAAAAAGGTCATAACGAGGCTTTAAAATCAGAGACGGTATCCGTTAGTTACATGTAAAACAAATCGAGTTCATCAGGGTTTATAGACAAACCAGCCATTGAGGATATAAAGGAATTATCTGTCCTCCTACTTTTAATCTGAAATACGGATATTCGGTCATTAACCCTCAACACTCTGTGGATTCTCTTATCAAAATGAGAACATCTGCTTGTGTCGACCAAATACATCTTCCAATAGTACATTACATGCTTCCACTTCAGAAGAGAGATGGAAAAGTAGAACCACCCTATTCCATTTTCATCACACGTCCTACCGTCGCAGACATCTCTTCATTATTCGGCGGAATAGTTTTCATAATGTAATCTTCACCAGAGGATTTGGTCAGGTAGAAGGTAGAAAGATTCATTTCAACTACTGTATCGCGCAGAAGGACTCGTCGCCTCATGGGTGGGATTTGTTTGAAAAGAATTGACCTTCGTTGAAAACTCCATTCGATCCCAGCCAGACCTTCAGATCCGATGTCATCAGACGTTTCGTTCAACCACTTGAACATACTTTTTAAGAACCAAGTTAAACCAAAAAACCAGAATATAGTGAAGTAACATTGACTTTAGACGTTTGGGGCTGCATACGCGCTACAACAAAGATAGCAGTGGGTGTCTTGCTTGGCAAAAAAAGCAGCAACACAAAAATTTCTTCGTGACAGGAATCGAGGTTTGTAATTATTCCTCGTGCATAAGGAATTCTTAGTAATCGCAAGTCATTAACCTGCAATGATTAAGTCCCAGCCCTTTGTCACATCACCCGTCGCTACTACCGATGAATGATTTAGTGAGGTTGTTGGATCGTCCCATTTAATGCGTGCGGGTAGACACCCGAGCCTACTCATTTTAAGGAACTAAAGTCGTTTAAAAATTAAAAAAGATAAGCCAGGTCTTCTCCAACAAGCCATTTAAAGTATGGAATCGATTATTAGAATGCTCTTAGAAATTACTACAAACTTTTAAATTGTCAATTTCCTTGGTTAATTTAATAATTACTCCCGACTTCTCTTCTTTAGCTAGTCGTTTACTCCACGAGTCTATTAGATCGGCAAAATCACCAGTATTTGTCTTACAATTTAATTCTACAAGCAAACCTGAATTAAATCCAATCTTCAGATTCCAATTTCTCCATTTCGAAAGAAAATTCCAGAAATGTCTTCCATTCCTTAATAATGTTGATCGTTGATTTAAATGTGTCAAATTTACTTGTTCTTCAACATTTCAATCAAGTTGGTTAACGTCGCATCAAATTTTTCAAAATTACTCTGCTAAAAATTAAAAATTATTCCAAAGACAAAGGGTGACCAAACTAACTCCTGGCTCTTAATACCACTTTTTAGAGTCACTTTTAGGAGATACAGGGGCCGAGTATGTCTTCAGTTCCCTCTCTTCGGTAGAGTAGGCAATTGGGCAGTCAGATTATCAGTGAATGAAGCCACCCACATTTCCCAAACAAGAGATCTTACTTGTGAAAACATGTAAAGGTCATCCTTATCTTTTCTCAGTTGTGAAACACGAGGGCTCTATCAAAGACGGGTACTCAGTTGACTCAAGACCACGTTTGATTTCGATGGGATCGGTACGTCTGAGTAACCTCACGGCGTTTCTTCTCCTTAAAAGGATGAATCCGCTTCGGGTCATCCATCGAGCCCGAAAATCATGCTAACAACATGGCGCGGAGGCTATCGTCGTTCAACAAAAGATTCTTGGAGTCACTCCTATAATTAACCAACTTAACAAGAGCTCCCTTTACGTCACCTTAAAAACCATCCACTATAAGAGAATATTCCAGGTCCATTTGGAGAGCGGTTCGACTTCTGGAGATTTAAGTTTTCTTCCTATTCCATTAAGATCCTTGTTCAGAGCCACGGGTAGAATGACTCTGGGTCTTCCTCTAAACGATGGTTTGTTCTCATTGTTAAAGTAATTGTCCATTATTATATTTGCAGGACTTAATCATGAAAACTTTGAAATTCCATTGGAGGAAGTGACCAAGAATTTCAGGTGAAAAAAGTATCAATTTATGTCAGTTTCCGGTGGTTTTTTCCATTATGTCACAGGCGCTACGCGTTACCTAATGCTCGAATTTAGAATTTCAAGGATTTTTATAAAACTTAAACGATGTTTTTCTTATTTATTTTTATTTTTTATGCTTAACATTTTATTTAACAATAAACGCATCGCGACCGATTCGCGTTTTTCCAATTGTGGTCGAGACAACTGGAGGAATAAGTGGAAAATCGCTTCGCTTCCTACAGAAATTTGGACGCCTAGTTACATTAAAAAGCCACGACGCACGTGAGACCCGGTGGCTTCTCCAGTTGATTTTGTTGCAATCGTGAGAGGCAATCCAACGTCGATAATGTCGGCGAGGTCCACTTTGGATGGATGGCAGTGTTAAATAAAAAAATAAATTTATGTTGGTTAAATAAATTTTGATTTATTTAACAATAAAATATTATTTATTAACAATATCGGGGAAGAGCGGCTGCTGACATTACGGAGTAAGCGTTTCCGTGGACAACTGCAATCCCAATTCATTGCCTCAGCCATACCGCTTCCCGCAGGAATTAATCTCACCAAAGCTTTGGACACTGTCCGTCGAGGAAAACTCATTGAAGTCCTGGAAACCTTCCTGGATCCGGACTCGGTCACCTTAATACGGATACTCTTATCAAACACGGTGTTGCGAGTGCTTATTGGAAAATCGTGACAACAGCAGGCACACCTCTAGGAGACTCCCTCTTCTGGTATTGTTAGCTGCGTACATTGAATATGGTCTACGAGATCTCCGGAAGTATTACAGCGACAATATTATGGAAATTGTTTACCCCGTTGATGTTGACTTTGTCTCAAGTAATAAAGATGCACTTCGACATCTCCTGGAGGTAGCAGCAGACCGCCTAGCTAAATGGTCTCAATTAGAACCACGCAGTACCGAAAACTGTAGTAAGAACATTTTGAAAGGATGGATCCAAAGGCGTCCAGTCTGCCCATCACTCCGAGTCAGATTGTATGAGGATTTCGTGAAACCGATCCTTACGTATAACTCTGGAACATGGATAATTTCGAAAACCAAAAGACAAAGGCTCAACTCCTTTCATAAGAAGCAACTTTTATCTCTCTTGGGATTAAACTGGCCAATGCGTGTAACAAAAGATGCTCCTCTGGACCCCTGAACACTCTGATCATGAGGTGGAAACTGTTTGGTTAAATTCTAAGAATGAAATGAGATACGCCAGCAAACAAATTCTTTGAAACGTGGAAAAAGTCATAGGGCGTCTACGTATAACGCTTCCTTAAGTCCTTAGTGGAGATTTGAGACCAGTAAACAGATTACTAGGGAACGGTGAAGACATAGTAGTCGGCGGAGTTTGGCACTAAATATGATTCTATGTTGTTGCTTATAATAATTAAATTAATTTTAATTTATTAACCCCGGGTTCACCGAGAAAAAAGTTAAAGTAAAAAACTAGATTAAGTGTATCCAGTTTCCTTTTCCACAAAAACAAAGTCTATCCGAAATCAGCATAAAAAGTAAGACGTTCATCCAATTAACCACGCGGAAGAACCTATAATAATAAGGATTAGCTCATAAAGTTAACGAACTTGAGATTATCCTCACGCAAAGGTGAAATTAATCCTTCTGGTCATCACTTGGGATGAAATTGTCTCCAGATTCTTCAAAGGCTACCTGGATGCTTTCAAGGTGAGGAAAGGGACAAAGCTTACATACAGATGTTAGTGTTACGGAAGACTTTGGAGAGTATACAAGCTGAGGGGAGGCATGAAGTACCGATGCCTGTTGATGGAATGTCAACCTAGGGTAGTCTCTGAATGTGGGAAATACAGCGACGTAACATGCCTATAAAAGCAATAGGGATTAGCCCCAAGAAGAGAAGATTGAGTTAAACGTGTATTATAAAATAATTACTTTTACTTATTTTTATTTATTTAATAAAAATAAATACTTATTGTTTGATTAATATTAAAATAGTAAGTTAGACGTATAACTTGTTGATTATTTTTATCTATTTATTTTAATAAATCTGCTTAGTTTTATTAAATTTATAAATTTATTGTTTAATTCAATTTTTCGGGCCGCGTTTCGTCTTGTGTGGCTAATTGGTTGAAAATTCATCTTCCTTGCTCTGTTGGCGTCATTGGATCCACTTTCACGATAGTCCTGATGGCCTAGGATAAGCAAGGAGATCTCGAACATATCTTCCATTCAGAGCTGGACTAGACATGGGAGTCTCTTTGACGGCTTTCGAGAGCAGCGCTTTCGAGAGCGGCTTTCGAGAGCAGAAATGATCTCAGGAGGTCTATGGTCAAGTATTCAATGTCTTTATGGACCACACTTTCGGAAATGGTTACTGATTTCCTATTTAACCCCTAGAACACAAGTAAGATGTCACCCATACTAGTGACCCAATATGCCTTATCAATCAATGGCACATTGAGTGTTCATTTAACTTTTCAACCCCTTTCTTGCATTCATGCAGTCTACCTATTACAAGAATGCAAAAAATTGTTCCTCTCTCATCATTTAACAAACTCAACAGCTCTATTGATGACTAATAGAATCGATACGATAATTCGTTGCAAATGCGAAGATACAGAGTCCTCTTTTTTGGTTCTTGAGCCATTTGGAGATCTCAGAATAACTGGTTATGTAAACCATATTGTTTTTGGTTGAGTTTAGTTGTTGTGGACATCCAAATCGTTTGTAATAAGGTATTCTAGTCTCTTCTGCTTTTGAGATGGCAGGAATCCATGTCGCACAAACGGACGACCTAGTCCGTCGGATCCTAAGGATCACCAAGGATCTAGGTGAGATTGGATGGTTTCTAGAGAGTACCTCAAGAACTATTTTCAGATGAAATAACCTGGCCTTAAGCGTTTTTGATTAAAATTAATTTTAATTATGTTGCCCTACCTTCCATGTTCTTTCATCGAGGCCTGGACGATGCTGTATGCCGGTATTCTTTTGAAGATCTGCTAGTATCATCTATCTGACATCGCAGTGCCTATTTGTGACAAAGGCATCTTCTGAGAGCGTTGACTGGCTCAACGCCCATCTTGAGAGGGAATAGCCACGCAGTCAAAGCGGCCGCTGTATGACCATTTGCTCACTTTTTTCAGTAATAAATTAATTTATTTGTAAAAAAAATTATGTTGCTTTCACTTTCAAATCAGATGGATATTTTTACTATAAAAAACTATTTATATATTTTTTTAATTTAAAAATTAATCTTTCTTAAGTTGCTGTATTCGTTAGTTTGTGCAACCGTGGTCTGTTATTATTATTATTCGTAAAATTTCGAATGATTACTTGATTAAAGTATAAAATATTGTTTTTTTAAATTTAAAGATTGTTCATTATTTGCGACTTTGTGCGGGTGAAAGCTGGATTCAGGTCTTCCTTAGTACACTCAAAAACTGTATTATTCACGACGATTGTTATAATGGACATCAATCAACTTGATCGGATTCACTTTTTTGGGATAAACTCCCAAATTCCTATAAATTCTTCAACCTCATCTGTTGTGGTCTTGAGTAGTGGCGTAAAAATCAATGACAAAAACTTTATGGATGAATTGATGTCATCTTTCTATGAGGAATTCAAATAAAGGAAAGTGACCATAGTGATGAGGAAAAAGTGAAATAGCAGATTACTTCTCTCATTTAATTCCAGAAGCCCATGAAACGATCAAAAGATACGCTGATAATCAATTTCCACTGTGGACAACCTTATCCTCGACTTGAACTCACTAAAGTAATTTTATGCTTTACAATAGACAAAGTGCGTTCTGCCGTTGTCTTAATTACAAAAGATCACTGTCGTGGTTTTTTTGAGATTCACGTCAGAGAATGAGACGCCTATAAAACGATTTCAACGAATTTTTCATCACTTAGCCCCGGTTCTGCACTTCTATTTGAGTTCTGAACTTCTATTGATGATCTTATAAGCTTGATATTGTATATGAAGAGGATGTTTAGCTTGGTATGAACAAGTGACTGATCCAACTGTAAAGTTATATAAATAAGCCGGTACTCATGGCTACACTAAAAAGCTACGACACACGTGAGACTCGTTTCCCTATCCAGTTGATCTTGAGAGGAAACACAACGGGGATCATTTTTGATTGATTTTTGTATTTTTATTATAAAATATTTTTGTGTTATTGAAACATATTTCATAACATAGATCCTGTAATTTACACTACAGTTTAGTGATTCTGGGGGAATCTTGAATTGACGAGAAATATAATTCCTTAATGCTTTGAATTGCTAAATAAAGTTATTCGTCAATATTTTCCGCGGTTCTCGCTGAGACTGAGTACAATTTCAGTCTTTTGCGGATAATCTATAGAGACGTCATATTTCCTGGTGTTTTGAAAACTCTCTGAAATTGAACATAAATACCTTGCTTAAATGAAATTATTATTAAGGTCAACCTAATTTGATTAATGAAGGTCTCGAGACGATAACTGAAGACGATTGTGCTGAAATTTTTAGACACATGTTAAAAAAAGTTAAAGAGTATAGAAGATTGCATATTATTTTAAATTAAGTCTAAATTTTCAATTTTCTTTTAAAACATATACTTTGGTTTTTAATTTTTTGTAAATTTTGCTTTAAAAAAAATAATGAATTATTTAAAGTTGAAGGTGACTTGATTGAAAGAGAAGGTGACTCGTTTGAAGTGGACAACGACTTAATTGGATTGGAAACGGTTTAATTAAAAAAGAAAAATGACTTAATTGATCTGGAAAATGACTAATATGAAGTGGAAACCTGTAAGATTAGCATGAAGGTTCAAAAAATATTAATTGGGGACTCAAAGTGATCGTAATTTCGCAGGTTTCTAATCAATCATTTTGGGTAAATGCTATTTTTGACATTTTTCCTATTTTTATTTACAATAAGTAAAATTACTAATTACATTTTTACTGGACTCACGTTGTTGGTTAATGGGCATAAGGTCACGAACTCAGAAAGCTCATGTTATGCAAAGACATATTCAGAGTTTGTAGTCAACTTAGACGGGGAACTTTTTTTCAAATTTTTTGATTAACTGTAAACGAAGTTGTAGTGCCAGTTCTGCCTCAACTGAAATATCTATTTCTAATATTTAAAATTCTCAAAATTGATCGAAATTTTAAAACTCAAAATATTAATGACTCTGATTTCACACTAGAATAAATAATTTTTAAAATATTTAAGAAAGGAGAAGTTAATGGTGCTTTTCAGATACAACATGAAGGACCACCATTTTTTGCCGTTTCTACCCTCTATACAACCACAGAAGTCATTTTTTCTCTTGTCTCGGTCCCCCTACTATTTATGTATAACAACAGATCGTTTTTGAAAATTCTAGATCAATTAAGAGATTGGTTTCGGAGTCCTCAACAAAGTGCCATTTCGACACTTCTCAGAAACCCAGGTACGTGGAAATAGGTTTCACAGGAACTAAATATGTTTTTCTTCCTCAGTTGGAGCATTTGTTTCTATTATCTGTTTTCAATTCCGAATACTATTCTCGTCGATTATTTGTTACGCATAATAATAATAATAACAGCCTTTTTCACGGAGCCGTGGTATTAGCTCCGCATAGGCAGATGCGTATATTTGTTACGCATCTACGAAGCTTTAAGGTCGACAATTGAAGCCGTAATTTTAATTTTATTTTAATTAAATAAAAATTAATTATTTTGTTTAAAATAGAAATAAGTAGTCCGGTGAAGTGCGTTTGTCAACTCTAATAATTCACAATGATAAAATCTACTGAAAGAGAGAAAAGACATCACTTATCTCTTTTTTATTGGATTGAGTATATCAAGGTAATGGCATAAAAATACCTGGAGACAAATTCTGGAATGCTGTAACAAGTCAGGATCAAGTAGTTAGTTAGTTTGGTTACCCTTGCTCTTTGGAATAATTTAATAATAAAGGGATAAAAAGCACACTTCATTTGCAGTGAGTTCTCACAATGATGTTGTTGAAATGTTGGATATATTCTCAAACTCATTGAAAATGTATATATTAGAGTTATATAAGGATTATTGGTAAATTAAGAAAGGCTAATCACTCATATTCTTCAGGACAGCCAAATCGATGAATGTGTAAGAACAGGTTAGAATGAGAAAGTAATTATTACACAAATTTCGACTAAAAGAGGTCAGTCAAGAGAATCCATTTTTAAGGATTGGAGGGAATATGGAAACATTAAAATCATTGATAATGAGTAAAATAGAACAGAGTAATCAAATAAATCAAATATTGACTTTTATTTTTGATCTTATAAATCTAATGTGGGAATATTAGAAAAAAATCAGTGAAAGCATTATTAGCCGGTAAAATGGAGTACAAGTTTGTCCAATAAGGGGACTATGAATGTTCTCATTGACCGTGCTTTTGTCATTTTTTTCTTCATTATTTTTATCAAAATTATAGTCTTTGGATAATAGTTAAAAAAATTGACTAAAATTAAAACATATCAACCAAAGCATTATTAATCAAACGTTTTTACCTTTGGCGCAGAGTTACGGGTACCGGGCAAGATGCCTGAAAGTCGCTAGTTTGATCTCGTTACTGTACATTTCGGTTGAGGGTTCCTCACATCTCTATGCTTTGCCTTGACGAGTGACGCCGTCATCAGTAAACATTTCACTGCGGAACCGTATCGTCTATATAGGAACCTAACAAAATAGAAAACAAATAAAGTGAAGAACATTTATTGGTTTTCCCATCATCTATTAGTTAAAATAATTGTTCTTTGCTTAAAATAAAGCCTGTGTTCTGCCTGAGGGAAGCGATAGCTAATATGGCTTCTCGGAATGTGCATTGTTTACCTTTAAGAATTTCGAATTTTATTGTACGTCAAATGCAGGAGGAATGAGGTGTACTGAGAAACAAAGGATTACTGTTTTGAATTGATTATACCAATTTGGGAGTAGTCGTTTACAACGGTAAGAATAAATCCAAGTCGTTTTCCTGAATTTAACTGGCATGAAGTAGTAGAGTTGAACTCAGAATTCTATAATATTTGATTGGTTAATAATCCTCTCCCAAAAACATACATTGCAAATGGAGTCACTTCAGAAAGTCGTGGTAAACCCAAATATCCGTTGTCAAAGTTGTAACTCCCGATTAATTTTTAATAAACTTTGTTAACCACATTAAAATTATATTTCGTCTTTTCATCTCCCATACACACTTTATAATTACATTAAAATATGCCCCCGTTGTTAAATTAAGCTTATATGGGGTTAGCAAGTTTAGAAACCCCAGTCTCACTATCTTGTAGGACACCAGCAGAAATTATGTAGGACGCAGCTAGTGCCGGTCGTTCCCATTGATCGGGCGGTCTTGGCATTGTAGACGAACATTGTAACAGGACATTCAAAAAGGTGGTTTGCTGTCAACTCCTAGCGGTTACATGAGGAACAGTGGAAATCTTTTAGATCATCCAGTTTACACACGTACGTCTGTAGAGAGGGGTGGTACCCACATCGTAGACGAGCCAGGTTTACCCGGATATTTTACAAAAGAGTGGATTCTGAGTGATAATCTTGAAACTTGATGTTGAAGGAAATGGGGTGTGGTGTTTGCTAATACTCATGAGTCCAGGGAGTCCAAGTGTTTTTGGAGTCTAACTGAAGCCCTAGAAATAATCCTATCCTGAACTGCGAGGACCAAATAATCTACATAGGGGAAAACAAGAGTGTTCTCAGTATCAGCTATGCTGCTCAAATGAAGATTAATTACAGCAGTGTTTGGACAGAGCTTTCGGCATCTCATTTGGAAGGTAGCGTACATGAGGTTTTCTCGACATTGCCAGAGTGCGCTACACTCTGCCAGACAGGAAGTTATCCATCTCTGAATGATCTATGGATTATTCGATGAAGTAATCATATTTGAGGATTCTGTTTCCCTTCATCTTTATTTGGTCAATACAAAATATGTCACATGGGCCACGCGATACCTATGGGCAGCCCGTTACATTAACTTTGAACTAAAAACTACCTCAATGCGATTATTCGACAAAATATTAATTATTTAAGGAAGCGAAAATTTGAAAACTTCACAATTTTGAATGACTTTTCTGATAATCTCATTTTTGACAGTAAAGTATCTTTGTCGACATTCATACTCAATTTTATTTCTTCGCGTGAAAACTCGTGTAATGATTTCGCCACGAGCTCCATTTCGGTTTCATTATCCAGGGATATGACTAACTTGAGATCAGTGCATTTAAGATACAGTCTGTACATTTATTGCACATTTACAATACTTTCATTGATAATAGAGAAATTCTCTATTTTCTTAACAAGTCTATATTTTCGTTACCTCGGAAGATTTTCGGGAAAATATTATCCAAAAGTCTTTCACAAAACCCTTGTAAGAACTCAATAACAACAATATAATATTCCAAGTTAAATATGTCGCTAGAAATTTAAATGAGGGAAAATCTCCATGGAAATAGGAGAGCCCAACATCATATGATGATCTTCATTGGTAATAGCAGCATCGGGGAGAAAAGTCATAAACATGCATCGCGATATAGAAAATTCATCTTTCGTGAGTCGAGGTCACCTCTGCTAAGAGAGGGAAGAAGTATTTTAAGACTTTTCATAACCGACTCGGTTGAACCGGCGATAGTAGCATCGTCCAAATACCCACAATTGAAAGCTGTGTCACGTGCACGAGCAACTCGTAACTCCCAAAGCAAAAAACGTGGACCAAGAAGATCACCTTGTTGGATCTCAATCGATGATTTAATAAGATGAGTTGGAGTACCGCATGCGAGGTTCGCAATTTGGACAATGTTTGGCAATCTCATTTTCAATTAGATGATCTCATCGAATTAAAGTGTTGGAAACGTCCAGCTTCACAATAATTCCAGCGATCCTCTTCACATAGGTCACAAAGAAGTGAGGGGCATGAATGGCTGATTCGCACTCGCCACGGACACCCACTTTGAGTTGTACCGGTTTCTGTTCTCGTGACAGAGGCAAGTCGTGGGTTCGAATCCGAAATATGGTTTTTTTCAACGAAGGTCAATTCTCGTCAAACAGATCCAACTCGTGAGGCGACGAGTCCTTCTGATAAGACATAGTTGTTGAAAAGGATCTTCCTACCTTCTTCCTGGCCAAATCCACTGGTGAAGACTTTCCGTTATGAAAAATCTTAGCTAAAGAATGAAGTCACAATAGAACGTGGGACAAAAATGGAAGAGAGCGGACCTACTTATCCACCTCTTTTGGAAGGATGTAATGGACTATTGGATGATGAATTTGGTCGGCACAGGTAGACGTTCTTCCTTGGATAATTTGTGACTGTTTGTACTGGGCCAAGTTATCGGTTAATTTAACGGAAATTTGAGTTGCTGAATTTCTCCATAAATCCAGGAGACTAAATGGGGGGAATCAGATCAGATAAGCAATAAGAAGTGTAAGAAGTTCCATAGGCCCGAGTCAGTCCGCGTCGGAATGAAACTAGTGTGGTTCCAGAGAGTTTCATGGGTAAAGTCAGAATTTCTTTAAAAATACGGTAAAAGTTAAACTAACGAACGTGAAAAAACTGCGCATGAAAAGGCTGAACTATTAGATAAAAACAGGTGGTTAAATTATGAGAGACCCTGTGGTAAGAGCAGACAAAGAATAGTAGACCAGGTGGTTTTTAACAGAAATTTGACGTTCCTTTGTCTACACCCCCCTCATAATGAACAAAAGCCACGTATTCCCTCTCGTAAGCTTTGACTAGGGCAGTGTTTCTCAACTTTTTTCTCGTATCTCTCCCGAAATAACTAAAGTAATGTTAAAGGGCTTCATCCGTTCTCTTGTTGTTTCAGCAATAAAAGGATCCTGAGGCATTCCGTCATCAACAAGGTTGTGATGCGCTCTATGAGGGGGTTGGATTCCCGTCATCTCTGGAACCGGTGAGCCTGGATCGTGGAGATGGAGAACGCCCGGGCGGGGTAACTGTATTCACCTTCTCTCGGGGAAATACTTTTTTGGATGGTGCCTTTAACTCGAGACTTTCAAGCTCTGCGTTGAAGGCTGGGGAGGCTGCTCTTACTTCGAGAATCGTTACAGAATTGAATAGTTTGGGGTAATTCGAAAGATTCCCTTGGGAGATATGTTTTATAGACATTTCTACATACGGAAGTATAACACTCTCAACAATGAGGGTTATATAAAATAAACAACAGCATTGACGAAAATTTCTGCAACTTTGTATGAATAAAAAGATTTTTACTCAAATATGGTCGATTTTGGTTTAACTAAAGACATCAATCTTCTAATCAGCTTCAATTCGAGCATGGAAAACATGAATGTTGAGTTTACTGTAATCTTAGCTGTCTTTGATAAACGTGAGGGATTTCATCGATGGGATCATCATCGAGAGATGGAGTATCTGACATTTGAGGACAGATTTGAAAGAATCCGCAAAAATTTATTTTTGGAGAAGTAAGATTGTAACCACCTTAGAATAATCGGAATGCAGCTGATTTTCTTGTCGAGCGAATATAATTACTTAGATTTCATCATAAAGAGATTCACGTGCGAATCCGTGGAAAGTACGTTCCAAACATCAAAGTTAACGAGACCCACTTCAGTTGGAAGCCTTACATAGCCTACACAGTTTGTCTTTCACTAAACAGACCTCGGACGGGACAGACACGTGGGCTAGAAATGAACTCGACTACAGAATGATGCTCCAAGGCTGGTCCCTGATTTTGAACTACGGGGAGGAGCTAAAATCGTTATAAAATAACTTTTTAAAATCAAAAGTCGCCAATTCTAAGAAATCCCAGACAATCATGAACTGGGACGACGAAGCCTTTAACAACGGATTTAGCAAGGTTGGCCGAATAAACAAAAACTTTAACGAGAATTTATTCAAATTTGGAATCAAAGTGACTCGTTTAGGAATCCTTAGATTCAAACAGCCACCAATACCATCATTAAAGACTTCCCCCTAATATTATTCTTTTTAGACATCTGCAGCAAGAAAACTGTCAATTGGATGGAATATACGGTTTTCGCGGTGACAAAAGTGATTACTGCACAATCAAACGGAAAGGATTTCGAACCTACTTGGTATTCTATCGTTCATCACAGAACCCGCATCCAAGTATACTTTATGATCATTTGAATCAGGAATATTGCTAAGAGTAGGAATTAAACACGGGATTGAACTACAAAGCGAAAATGAAGTCAACCTTGAAAACTATTTTTAAGCACAGACACCACCATAAAAATATTCACTATGTAGTTGTTATTTACACAATGTTCATGTTCTATAGTCTCTGCCTATTTTGCCAACCAACGGCGAAAAACTTAAATAACTCCTTCAGCTGTTCTGAGAATTGAGTTACCCCGATAGACGAGGAATTGCTAACTCCCAAAACCCGGGTTTACTTTTAAGGGAGGATATGCTTGCATAAAAAATCTTATTCCCCAAGTATTATGGGGAGGCATCTTCAACTTACAAAAACTAGTTCTCAACGGTTGGTCCCCATAATATTTGTCAAACATCTTTGAGCTCTTTTTGAAAAATTATTCTGAGATTCTACTTCCATACTTATTCCAGTTCACTAGGTGTATTCTTCAAAACAGTTCATCCCAGTCGTAATGCTTCTCTGCCTTGGACATGTCTAATGTTTTCAAACCAAATATGTTAGCTGTTCAGTTTGGCATCAGTTCAGTAGTCTAAGATCTTTCGTATGCGATTATTCTTGTGACAATTTCGATCTCGTAATGTCCCATTTTGATCGTGAATATCTCTTTTCGACCAGAACTCTACAATAACACACCTTATAAGAAGACGTCAGTCGAAAAAAACCTCAAATTTAATCAATTTGTAGAAATATGGCTGGATATGTTAAAATTCCGGTTACATAGTCAGTGGCTACATTTGGAAGTGATCTTAGACGTAGATCATTTAAGCGAATGAAATTGTTCACAAAGAAAATAAGAGTTACTAAGACAAATATATCCCCCATTTTCACAGGCATTTCGTTACCTTTATTGTTGACTATTCGAATCCTAAAATTCAAGAGACCACACGATATATAACTGACTTGTTTAGTCAATGATATCTGGTCCTCTCCCGTATCCTCCACCAGACAAACTATAGTTGTTTGTTAATGGAGAAGAGAGTTTCCCACGAGCAGATAACCACAAGAAATCAAGAAGCAAATAATACTTATTGCTCTTGTCAGAATGAAGAAGAGGTGGAAAAATCATCAGTTCCTTGAACCCCTAAGTTTTTTACCCCAAAATCAAACTTATGAGTACCCGAGTCATGAGATCAAGGTGACCTATAATTTTGCTTAAAATGATAATTTTGTGTGATCTTTGATGTGAGCGCTATGTGGTATGACTAAGGTCGATTTATTGCAATAAATTAGGTCAAATGCAAATTAAAATTCAATGAACTCCCTGATTATTCCAATTTAAGGGATTACAGCCACCAAGTTGGGCAATTATACCATGCTGGGGTAAATCTAATTCGATAAGACTTCTCCTAAAGATTTGAATTCTTGGTCAGATTCAGTTCAATTCCGTGGATGTTGTACAACATAACCTAGGAATTGCCACCGTGAAAACCCTTAGATACTGCAGTCCAGCTTGCCAAGTTAAAAAATGTGTAACATAGAAAAAATCTTGGCAAATCTTAAATTCGAGTGTAGTAAACTTGCTGGAGGTAAAGTCGTACCAGATCATGCTCGCTTATTCTTCTAAATCGTCATAAAGGTACTCCGTACATTTACTTGAAGTGCAAATCGGGGATTTTGGATAAAAAGGAAGACTCAGATGAAAGATCATTCAGTGAATTAGTCTCAAGTTAGTCTTCCTTATAATCTGTTCAGCTGGACCTAGATGCCCCCGCGAATGTAGCCATGGAGGATTACTTCATGTTGGAAGCCCCCCGTTTCTGTGGTCGCCCAGGAACTTGATTCTTCTTTCTGACAATGTTGACTTCCCCGACGTATCCGTAATCAGAATATCGTCTGCGTATATAAACAGTTTGGTGTTCGCATTCTTCTTAATCGAGGAGTTGGCCACCAAACTGATCTTTTTTCAGTATTATTTTACTTAAATCAGGTCTGTTTTTTTCGACCTGAGTATCCTAGTGGTTGGGTTCGTCGGAGTTGGCCACTGACAATCCGAGTTTTTTGAACATCTCAAGCAGTGTCTTCCCACCCATTGTTGGTTATTCGAAAACCAACAATATCATGCTTTGTACCATATGGTTGATAGTACCTCATCACTATCTACTCTAATGAAGGGAAAATGCTGCCTCCCATGTATTACCCTATCCGAGGCCTTTGATAGATGGGGCACTTGACATAGCTATCTACATTTCATTTGACAGACCTCTTTTTAGATTGAAGGCCTTGCGTGAATGTGGGCTCCGCAAGAAAGGCACTGTTTTTTATAAGTCAGTGAGAGTTTGTATGACCGAATCTTTGACACATAGCTACATTTTGCTCCCGAGCTACACAAACTTAAAGTAACTCACTCTAACCTTGTTGAGGTAAATCGTGTCCCGTGTGTCATCATCATCTACGAAGTCTAAAAGGACTTAGAAGACTTGTAAGACAGGGTCCATTCGTTTCGGTTCCACCCGGAACGTTTTGTGTGCCCTGGCATCGAAAAATTACTTAATGTTCGCTTCATCTTCAAAATCTAAGACATCCTCCCTGTTCTTAATTTCGATCTTTCGTACAAAGACCATATTGGAATCGAAGTGAAGATCTATGTGAGGTATGAGATTGTTAGTAACTCAAATATTTCAAATGAGTTGATGATACTTTTTCTAGACCGCGGAAATATGAGGTCTTCAATCTGTTATCTGAAAATAATTTATACTACAGTCGTCTACTTGGTTTATGAGGATCCACCATGACGTTCTGGTATCTCGTATAAGCCTTGAAACTGACCGCCACGTAGTTTTTCATGAGTAGATTAAATGCATATGATGCAGTGCTATGAGGAAAGTTGTATTATTCCATTTGCACCCTCAAACTGTTTTAGTCTTTTCAAGAAATATTGTAAGGAGCTTTATTTATTGGAGCTACTGACCAGATGCCTCCATTTCCGGATCTTTTATTTAACTTCCTAATGTTATTCAAAGGCGTCTTTTCAAGAGTTTTCTACGTCTCATGAGACCGAGTGAGAAAATAGAAATGAAAATCTTGTCAGTTTTTTGAATTACTGCAGTGATAATTTTCATGGTCTTATCCACAAAGGCGACGATAATCCAACATCAGTTCCTTGTCAATGAGATTATTGAATTCTGACCAGTCTACTTTTCTGTAGCTCTTAAATTTTATGGCTTCCAAAAGCCATCTGTGGACGTCGAAATTTCCTTACATTAAGAATAGTAAGAATAGAAATCATAATTCAATTTACATGTAATAAGTCCAGCTAATAAAGGAGACACAGATCTAAAAATGTGAAGATCTCGTTACTTCTTAGTGGAGTTCTTGTGGTTTTTTGAGTCATTCAGAAAAAAGGTGACAGTAATTACTTGCAATTGGGTCACCTTAGTTGTCAGAGAACTGAGGTTAGCCAAGGTGGGTGTCTTGCTTTGAAATCCCCACATATGATTAATATTTTTTATATAGAAAAGTGTGATAGGTTGGTGTAAGATGAGAGACATGACCATTTATTTTCGCGCACAAGTGATCGCATTAAAGATGGCCCTTGCACTCATTAGTGACTAAACTAAATATTTGAATATACCTAGCACGTTAATGAAATGTATCCCACCAGGGCACGTGCATGATAACTCCCTATCGTGTTAACGCAAATTTCTAAGCAATTGTGGTAGCAAATGCATTCGTTAAAATCTGAAGTTTAAATGAATAAGATCGCCTTCACATTAGCCATTGAAACTTCGCTTAAATCCGTGCTTACATACACATTCATTGCCGCCCATTTTATTGACGCAAATGTGATGATTTTAATTGCACGATTTTAATGTATTATCAAGACGCTCGTTGATCTTAATTCCCAACACAAACCGTAACAATGATACCCGTTTCCGTAAAAGCCGGATTTACAGTACAACCGTACAAGAACTCATAGTTAACACAGAGTCCATTAACGAGATCACAAAGCTTAAACTTATACGGAAGATTTTGTGCTTGATTTTCATGATTAACCAACCAGTACACAGTGTTTTGTCACCAACAGTATATTCTTCATATCCGTCCCCACATTCGCAGTGTTACGAGCTACCAGTAATAACGCAGATCTAATTTACTCAACATTTCGCTACGTCGACTCGCATATGCTTTCTGTGATATATAATATCATGAAATTGGTAATTTATATGAGCACAGTAAAGTTACCTACAAACATTATTCCTGTTACTGGCACTTA